>OZ024741.1:11705684-11868184 GCA_964016885.1 Eledone cirrhosa | reverse complement strand
ATAGAATAAAAAAGAAAAGAATAAGAAATATGAACAAAGTATATAGCAAATCTTTCGGTATACTTTCGAATATACAGGCAAAACAAGTAACTGATATAAGGCATGATACTTATAAATACACTTGCAATAACCCTTGACATGAGAACACATAAAAGAATTCTATAAAAAAAACAGCAGCAGCAGATACCCTGGAATAAGGGTGAAAAGAGCCACAAAACACAACACCCTAGATAAACCTTTAATTCCTCGCCAACCTTCATTACAATATAGGACCTCGCCTACCAACACCAACTCCACAATTATACCATTGTAAAAATATTCGAAACCTCATTCAAATTTGGCCTCATTTGAATAGACACAAACAATTTTAGATACAGAAAACCTAGATAAAAAGTGATCTACGTCTGTTAAGATTAATTTGAGTGGCAGCCATTGCATCATTCAAGGTGTCCACAACAAAATATATTCACAATCAGCCTGTTAAACATCGTAGATTGTTATCCTTTCATAAGCTAGGGTTTTCTTTTAAACATCATTGCTGTTGCCAGAAGATTGATTGAGATACACTAATGTCCTCCCCGTCACATACTGTGTCTCGCTGATTTAACCTGAGCATTCTGTTAACACGTGTCTGTGGAATATTACGTATTATATACGTTTATACAATGAATAGTCACCTTAGTTGATGAAACAATTAGAACAATCATCATTGAAACCGACGGAGGAATCGTTTACATAATTATATTATAGACAATAAGACATACAGATAGAGAAGCCCGTAGACATACTAATACACATACACACTTGCACACAGATACACAGATACACACAGACACGCCGGCACACAGATATACGTACACATAAACACACAGGCATACAGACACGTACACACAGACACGAATACACAGAGACACATATACACAGAGGCACATACACACATACACAAAGGCATATAGGCAGACACACAGGCCCACACATATAAACACATAGAACACAAATATAAAAAAACACATAGACACACACACACAGACACACATACATACAGTGACACAGGCACACAAACATATAGTGACACAGACACATACATATAGTGACACAGAGACATACATATAGTGACACAGACACATACATATAGTGACACAGACACATACATATAGTGACACAGACACATACATATAGTGACACAGAGACATACATATAGTGACACAGACACATACATATAGTGACACAGACACATACATATAGTGACACAGACACATACATATAATGACACAGACACATACATATAGTGACACAGACACATACATATAGTGACACAGACACATACATATAGTGACACAGACACATACATATAGTGACACAGACACATACATATAGTGACACAGACACATATATATAGTGACACAGACACATACATACAGTGACACAGACACATACATATAGTGACACAGACACATACATATAGTGACACAGAGACATACATATAGTGACACAGACACATACATATAGTGACACAGAGACATACATGTAGTGACACAGACACATACATATAGTGACAGACACATACATATAGTGACACAGACACATGCATACAGTGACACAGACACATACATATAGTGACACAGACACATACATATAGAAACACAGAGATAAACATATAGTGACACAGACACATACATATAGTGACACAGACACATACATATAGTGACACAGAGACATACATATAGTGACACAGACACATACATATAGTGACACAGACACATACATATAGTGACACAGACACGTACATATAGTGACACAGACACATACATATAGTGACACAGACACAAACATATAGTGACACAGACATATACATATAGTGACACAGACACATACATATAGTGACACAGACACACATACATATAGTGACACAGAGACATACATATAGTGACACAGACACATATATATAGTGACACAGACACAAACATATAGTGACACAGACACATACATATAGTGACACAGACACATACATATAGTGACACAGACACATACATATAGTGACACAGACACATACATATAGTGACACAGACACATACATATAGTGACACAGAGACATACATATAGTGACACAGACACATACATATAGTGACAGACACATACATATAGTGACACAGACACATACATATAGTGACACAGACACATACATATAGTGACACAGACACATACATATAGTGACACAGACACATACATATAGTGAAACAGACACATACATATAGTGACACAGACACATACATATAGTGACACAGACACATACATATAGTGACACAGACACATACATTTAGTGACACAGACACATACATATAGTGACACAGTCACATACATATACTGACACAGACACATACATATAGTGACACAGACACATACACATAGTGACACAGAGACATACAGATAGTGACACAGACACATACATATAGTGACACAGACACAAACATATAGTGACACAGACACATACATATAGTGACACAGACACATACATATAGTGACACAGACAGATACATATAGTGACACAGACACAAACATACAGTGACACAGAGACATACATATAGTGACACAAACACATACATATAGTGACACAGACACATACATATAGTGACACAGACACATACATATAGTGACACAGAGACATACACATAGTGACACAGAGACATACATATAGTGACACAGACACATATATATAGTGACACAGACACAAACATATAGTGACACAGACACATACATATAGTGACACAGACACATACATATAGTGACACAGACACATACATATAGTGACACAGGCACATACATATAGTGACACAGACACATACATATAGTGACACAGACACATACATATAGTGACACAGAGACATACATATAGTGACACAGACACATACATATAGTGACACAGACACATACATATAGTGACACAGACACATACATATAGTGACACAGACACATACATATAGTGACACAGACACATACATATAGTGACACAGACACATACATATAGTGACACAGACACATACATATAGTGACACAGACACATACATATAGTGACACAGACAGATACATATAGTGACACAGACACAAACATACAGTGACACAGAGACATACATATAGTGACACAGACACATACATATAGTGACACAGAGACATACATATAGTGACACAGACACATACATATAGTGACACAGACACATACATATAGTGACACAGACAGATACATATAGTGACACAGACACAAACATACAGTGACACAGAGACATACATATAGTGACACAGACACATACATATAGTGACACAGACACATACATATAGTGACACAGACACATACATATAGTGACACAGAGAAATACACATAGTGACACAGAGACATACATATAGTGACACAGACACAAACATATAGTGACACAGACACATACATATAGTGACACATACACATACATATAGTGACACAGACACATACATATTCTGACACAGACACATACATATAGTGACACAGACACATACACATAGTGACACAGAGACATACAGATAGTGACACAGACACATACATATAGTGACACAGACACAAACATATAGTGACACAGACAGATACATACAGTGACACAGAGACATACATATAGTGACACAGACACATACATACAGTGACACAGAGACATACATATAGTGACACAGACACATACATATAGTGACACAGACACATACATATAGTGACACAGACACATACATACTGTGACACAGACACATACATATAGTGACACAGAGACATACACATAGTGACACAGAGACATACATATAGTGACACAGACACAAACATATAGTGACACAGACACATACATATAGTGACACAGACACATACATATAGTGACACAGACACATACATATTCTGACACAGACACATACATATAGTGACACAGACACATACACATAGTGACACAGAGACATACATATAGTGACACAGACACATACATATAGTGACACAGACACAAACATATAGTGACACAGACACATACATATAGTGACACAGACACATACATATAGTGACACAGACAGATACATACAGTGACACAGAGACATACATATAGTGACACAGACACAAACATACAGTGACACGGAGACATACATATAGTGACACAGACACATACATATAGTGACACAGACAGATACATATAGTGACACAGACACATACATACTGTGACACAGACACATACATATAGTGACACAGACACATACATATAGTGACACAGACACATACATATAGTGACACAGACACATACATATAGTGACACAGACACATACATATAGTGACACAGACACATACATATAGTGACACAGACACATACATATAGTGACACAGACACATACATATGGTGACAGAGACACAAACATACAGTGACACAGAGACATACATATAGTGACACAGACACATACATATAGTGACACAGACACATATATATAGTGACACAGACACATACATATAGTGACACAGAAACATACATATAGTGCCACAGACACATACATATAGTGACACATACACATACTTATAGTGACACAGACACATACATATAGTGACACAGACACATACATATAGTGACACAGACACATACATATAGTGACACAGACACATACATATAGTGACACAGACACATACATATAGTGACACATACACATACATATAGTGACACAGACACATACATATAGTGACACAGAGACATACATATAGTGACACAGACACATACATATAGTGACACAGACACATACATATAGTGACACAGACACAAACATATAGTGACACAGACACATACATATAGTGACACAGACAGATACATATAGTGACACAGACACATACATACAGTGACACAGACACATACATATAGTGACACAGACACATACATATAGAAACACAGAGATAAACATATAGTGACACAGACACATACATATAGTGACACAGACACATACATATAGTGACACAGAGACATACATATAGTGACACAGACACATACATATAGTGACACAGACACATACATATAGTGACACAGACACGTACATATAGTGACACAGACACATACATATAGTGACACAGACACAAACATATAGTGACACAGACACATACATATAGTGACACAGACACATACATATAGTGACACAGACACACATACATATAGTGACACAGAGACATACATATAGTGACACAGACACATATATATAGTGACACAGACACAAACATATAGTGACACAGACACATACATATAGTGACACAGACACATACATATAGTGACACAGACACATACATATAGTGACACAGACACATACATATAGTGACACAGACACATACATATAGTGACACAGAGACATACATATAGTGACACAGACACATACATATAGTGACAGACACATACATATAGTGACACAGACACATACATATAGTGACACAGACACATACATATAGTGACACAGACACATACATATAGTGACACAGACACATACATATAGTGAAACAGACACATACATATAGTGACACAGACACATACATATAGTGACACAGACACATAGATATAGTGACACAGACACATACATTTAGTGACACAGACACATACACATAGTGACACAGAGACATACAGATAGTGACACAGACACATACATATAGTGACACAGACACAAACATATAGTGACACAGACACATACATATAGTGACACAGACACATACATATAGTGACACAGACAGATACATATAGTGACACAGACACAAACATACAGTGACACAGAGACATACATATAGTGACACAAACACATACATATAGTGACACAGACACATACATATAGTGACACAGACACATACATATAGTGACACAGAGACATACACATAGTGACACAGAGACATACATATAGTGACACAGACACAAACATATAGTGACACAGACATATACATATAGTGACACAGACACATACATATAGTGACACAGACACATACATATTCTGACACAGACACATACATATAGTGACACAGGCACATACATATAGTGACACAGACACATACATATAGTGACACAGACACATACATATAGTGACACAGAGACATACATATAGTGACACAGACACATACATATAGTGACACAGACACATACATATAGTGACACAGACACATACATATAGTGACACAGACACATACATATAGTGACACAGACACATACATATAGTGACACAGACACATACATATAGTGACACAGACACATACATATAGTGACACAGACACATACATATAGTGACACAGACAGATACATATAGTGACACAGACACAAACATACAGTGACACAGAGACATACATATAGTGACACAGACACATACATATAGTGACACAGAGACATACATATAGTGACACAGACACATACATATAGTGACACAGACACATACATATAGTGACACAGACAGATACATATAGTGACACAGACACAAACATACAGTGACACATAGACATACATATAGTGACACAGACACATACATATAGTGACACAGACACATACATATAGTGACACAGACACATACATATAGTGACACAGAGACATACACATAGTGACACAGAGACATACATATAGTGACACAGACACAAACATATAGTGACACAGACACATACATATAGTGACACATACACATACATATAGTGACACAGACACATACATATTCTGACACAGACACATACATATAGTGACACAGACACATACACATAGTGACACAGAGACATACAGATAGTGACACAGACACATACATATAGTGACACAGACACAAACATATAGTGACACAGACAGATACATACAGTGACACAGAGACATACATATAGTGACACAGACACATACATACAGTGACACAGAGACATACATATAGTGACACAGACACATACATATAGTGACACAGACACATACATATAGTGACACAGACACATACATACTGTGACACAGACACATACATATAGTGACACAGAGACATACACATAGTGACACAGAGACATACATATAGTGACACAGACACAAACATATAGTGACACAGACACATACATATAGTGACACAGACACATACATATAGTGACACAGACACATACATATTCTGACACAGACACATACATATAGTGACACAGACACATACACATAGTGACACAGAGACATATATATAGTGACACAGACACATACATACAGTGACACAGACACATACATATAGTGACACAGACACATACATATAGTGACACAGAGACATACATATAGTGACACAGACACATACATATAGTGACACAGAGACATACATGTAGTGACACAGACACATACATATAGTGACAGACACATACATATAGTGACACAGACACATGCATACAGTGACACAGACACATACATATAGTGACACAGACACATACATATAGAAACACAGAGATAAACATATAGTGACACAGACACATACATATAGTGACACAGACACATACATATAGTGACACAGAGACATACATATAGTGACACAGACACATACATATAGTGACACAGACACATACATATAGTGACACAGACACGTACATATAGTGACACAGACACATACATATAGTGACACAGACACAAACATATAGTGACACAGACATATACATATAGTGACACAGACACATACATATAGTGACACAGACACACATACATATAGTGACACAGAGACATACATATAGTGACACAGACACATATATATAGTGACACAGACACAAACATATAGTGACACAGACACATACATATAGTGACACAGACACATACATATAGTGACACAGACACATACATATAGTGACACAGACACATACATATAGTGACACAGACACATACATATAGTGACACAGAGACATACATATAGTGACACAGACACATACATATAGTGACAGACACATACATATAGTGACACAGACACATACATATAGTGACACAGACACATACATATAGTGACACAGACACATACATATAGTGACACAGACACATACATATAGTGAAACAGACACATACATATAGTGACACAGACACATACATATAGTGACACAGACACATACATATAGTGACACAGACACATACATTTAGTGACACAGACACATACATATAGTGACACAGTCACATACATATACTGACACAGACACATACATATAGTGACACAGACACATACACATAGTGACACAGAGACATACAGATAGTGACACAGACACATACATATAGTGACACAGACACAAACATATAGTGACACAGACACATACATATAGTGACACAGACACATACATATAGTGACACAGACAGATACATATAGTGACACAGACACAAACATACAGTGACACAGAGACATACATATAGTGACACAAACACATACATATAGTGACACAGACACATACATATAGTGACACAGACACATACATATAGTGACACAGAGACATACACATAGTGACACAGAGACATACATATAGTGACACAGACACATATATATAGTGACACAGACACAAACATATAGTGACACAGACACATACATATAGTGACACAGACACATACATATAGTGACACAGACACATACATATAGTGACACAGGCACATACATATAGTGACACAGACACATACATATAGTGACACAGACACATACATATAGTGACACAGAGACATACATATAGTGACACAGACACATACATATAGTGACACAGACACATACATATAGTGACACAGACACATACATATAGTGACACAGACACATACATATAGTGACACAGACACATACATATAGTGACACAGACACATACATATAGTGACACAGACACATACATATAGTGACACAGACACATACATATAGTGACACAGACAGATACATATAGTGACACAGACACAAACATACAGTGACACAGAGACATACATATAGTGACACAGACACATACATATAGTGACACAGAGACATACATATAGTGACACAGACACATACATATAGTGACACAGACACATACATATAGTGACACAGACAGATACATATAGTGACACAGACACAAACATACAGTGACACAGAGACATACATATAGTGACACAGACACATACATATAGTGACACAGACACATACATATAGTGACACAGACACATACATATAGTGACACAGAGAAATACACATAGTGACACAGAGACATACATATAGTGACACAGACACAAACATATAGTGACACAGACACATACATATAGTGACACATACACATACATATAGTGACACAGACACATACATATTCTGACACAGACACATACATATAGTGACACAGACACATACACATAGTGACACAGAGACATACAGATAGTGACACAGACACATACATATAGTGACACAGACACAAACATATAGTGACACAGACAGATACATACAGTGACACAGAGACATACATATAGTGACACAGACACATACATACAGTGACACAGAGACATACATATAGTGACACAGACACATACATATAGTGACACAGACACATACATATAGTGACACAGACACATACATACTGTGACACAGACACATACATATAGTGACACAGAGACATACACATAGTGACACAGAGACATACATATAGTGACACAGACACAAACATATAGTGACACAGACACATACATATAGTGACACAGACACATACATATAGTGACACAGACACATACATATTCTGACACAGACACATACATATAGTGACACAGACACATACACATAGTGACACAGAGACATACATATAGTGACACAGACACATACATATAGTGACACAGACACAAACATATAGTGACACAGACACATACATATAGTGACACAGACACATACATATAGTGACACAGACAGATACATACAGTGACACAGAGACATACATATAGTGACACAGACACAAACATACAGTGACACGGAGACATACATATAGTGACACAGACACATACATATAGTGACACAGACAGATACATATAGTGACACAGACACATACATACTGTGACACAGACACATACATATAGTGACACAGACACATACATATAGTGACACAGACACATACATATAGTGACACAGACACATACATATAGTGACACAGACACATACATATAGTGACACAGACACATACATATAGTGACACAGACACATACATATAGTGACACAGACACATACATATGGTGACAGAGACACAAACATACAGTGACACAGAGACATACATATAGTGACACAGACACATACATATAGTGACACAGACACATATATATAGTGACACAGACACATACATATAGTGACACAGAAACATACATATAGTGCCACAGACACATACATATAGTGACACATACACATACTTATAGTGACACAGACACATACATATAGTGACACAGACACATACATATAGTGACACAGACACATACATATAGTGACACAGACACATACATATAGTGACACAGACACATACATATAGTGACACATACACATACATATAGTGACACAGACACATACATATAGTGACACAGAGACATACATATAGTGACACAGACACATACATATAGTGACACAGACACATACATATAGTGACACAGACACAAACATATAGTGACACAGACACATACATATAGTGACACAGACAGATACATATAGTGACACAGACACATACATACAGTGACACAGACACATACATATAGTGACACAGACACATACATATAGAAACACAGAGATAAACATATAGTGACACAGACACATACATATAGTGACACAGACACATACATATAGTGACACAGAGACATACATATAGTGACACAGACACATACATATAGTGACACAGACACATACATATAGTGACACAGACACGTACATATAGTGACACAGACACATACATATAGTGACACAGACACAAACATATAGTGACACAGACACATACATATAGTGACACAGACACATACATATAGTGACACAGACACACATACATATAGTGACACAGAGACATACATATAGTGACACAGACACATATATATAGTGACACAGACACAAACATATAGTGACACAGACACATACATATAGTGACACAGACACATACATATAGTGACACAGACACATACATATAGTGACACAGACACATACATATAGTGACACAGACACATACATATAGTGACACAGAGACATACATATAGTGACACAGACACATACATATAGTGACAGACACATACATATAGTGACACAGACACATACATATAGTGACACAGACACATACATATAGTGACACAGACACATACATATAGTGACACAGACACATACATATAGTGAAACAGACACATACATATAGTGACACAGACACATACATATAGTGACACAGACACATAGATATAGTGACACAGACACATACATTTAGTGACACAGACACATACACATAGTGACACAGAGACATACAGATAGTGACACAGACACATACATATAGTGACACAGACACAAACATATAGTGACACAGACACATACATATAGTGACACAGACACATACATATAGTGACACAGACAGATACATATAGTGACACAGACACAAACATACAGTGACACAGAGACATACATATAGTGACACAAACACATACATATAGTGACACAGACACATACATATAGTGACACAGACACATACATATAGTGACACAGAGACATACACATAGTGACACAGAGACATACATATAGTGACACAGACACAAACATATAGTGACACAGACATATACATATAGTGACACAGACACATACATATAGTGACACAGACACATACATATTCTGACACAGACACATACATATAGTGACACAGGCACATACATATAGTGACACAGACACATACATATAGTGACACAGACACATACATATAGTGACACAGAGACATACATATAGTGACACAGACACATACATATAGTGACACAGACACATACATATAGTGACACAGACACATACATATAGTGACACAGACACATACATATAGTGACACAGACACATACATATAGTGACACAGACACATACATATAGTGACACAGACACATACATATAGTGACACAGACACATACATATAGTGACACAGACAGATACATATAGTGACACAGACACAAACATACAGTGACACAGAGACATACATATAGTGACACAGACACATACATATAGTGACACAGAGACATACATATAGTGACACAGACACATACATATAGTGACACAGACACATACATATAGTGACACAGACAGATACATATAGTGACACAGACACAAACATACAGTGACACATAGACATACATATAGTGACACAGACACATACATATAGTGACACAGACACATACATATAGTGACACAGACACATACATATAGTGACACAGAGACATACACATAGTGACACAGAGACATACATATAGTGACACAGACACAAACATATAGTGACACAGACACATACATATAGTGACACATACACATACATATAGTGACACAGACACATACATATTCTGACACAGACACATACATATAGTGACACAGACACATACACATAGTGACACAGAGACATACAGATAGTGACACAGACACATACATATAGTGACACAGACACAAACATATAGTGACACAGACAGATACATACAGTGACACAGAGACATACATATAGTGACACAGACACATACATACAGTGACACAGAGACATACATATAGTGACACAGACACATACATATAGTGACACAGACACATACATATAGTGACACAGACACATACATACTGTGACACAGACACATACATATAGTGACACAGAGACATACACATAGTGACACAGAGACATACATATAGTGACACAGACACAAACATATAGTGACACAGACACATACATATAGTGACACAGACACATACATATAGTGACACAGACACATACATATTCTGACACAGACACATACATATAGTGACACAGACACATACACATAGTGACACAGAGACATACATATAGTGACACAGACACATACATATAGTGACACAGACACAAACATATAGTGACACAGACACATACATATAGTGACACAGACACATACATATAGTGACACAGACAGATACATACAGTGACACAGAGACATACATATAGTGACACAGACACAAACATACAGTGACACGGAGACATACATATAGTGACACAGACACATACATATAGTGACACAGACAGATACATATAGTGACACAGACACATACATACTGTGACACAGACACATACATATAGTGACACAGACACATACATATAGTGACACAGACACATACATATAGTGACACAGACACATACATATAGTGACACAGACACATACATATAGTGACACAGACACATACATATAGTGACACAGACACATACATATAGTGACACAGACACATACATATGGTGACAGAGACACAAACATACAGTGACACAGAGACATACATATAGTGACACAGACACATACATATAGTGACACAGACACATATATATAGTGACACAGACACATACATATAGTGACACAGAAACATACATATAGTGCCACAGACACATACATATAGTGACACATACACATACTTATAGTGACACAGACACATACATATAGTGACACAGACACATACATATAGTGACACAGACACATACATATAGTGACACAGACACATACATATAGTGACACAGACACATACATATAGTGACACATACACATACATATAGTGACACAGACACATACATATAGTGACACAGAGACATACATATAGTGACACAGACACATACATATAGTGACACAGACACATACATATAGTGACACAGACACAAACATATAGTGACACAGACACATACATATAGTGACACAGACAGATACATATAGTGACACAGACACATACATACAGTGACACAGACACATACATATAGTGACACAGACACATACATATAGAAACACAGAGATAAACATATAGTGACACAGACACATACATATAGTGACACAGACACATACATATAGTGACACAGAGACATACATATAGTGACACAGACACATACATATAGTGACACAGACACATACATATAGTGACACAGACACGTACATATAGTGACACAGACACATACATATAGTGACACAGACACAAACATATAGTGACACAGACACATACATATAGTGACACAGACACATACATATAGTGACACAGACACACATACATATAGTGACACAGAGACATACATATAGTGACACAGACACATATATATAGTGACACAGACACAAACATATAGTGACACAGACACATACATATAGTGACACAGACACATACATATAGTGACACAGACACATACATATAGTGACACAGACACATACATATAGTGACACAGACACATACATATAGTGACACAGAGACATACATATAGTGACACAGACACATACATATAGTGACAGACACATACATATAGTGACACAGACACATACATATAGTGACACAGACACATACATATAGTGACACAGACACATACATATAGTGACACAGACACATACATATAGTGAAACAGACACATACATATAGTGACACAGACACATACATATAGTGACACAGACACATAGATATAGTGACACAGACACATACATTTAGTGACACAGACACATACACATAGTGACACAGAGACATACAGATAGTGACACAGACACATACATATAGTGACACAGACACAAACATATAGTGACACAGATACATACATATAGTGACACAGACACATACATATAGTGACACAGACAGATACATATAGTGACACAGACACAAACATACAGTGACACAGAGACATACATATAGTGACACAAACACATACATATAGTGACACAGACACATACATATAGTGACACAGACACATACATATAGTGACACAGAGACATACACATAGTGACACAGAGACATACATATAGTGACACAGACACAAACATATAGTGACACAGACATATACATATAGTGACACAGACACATACATATAGTGACACAGACACATACATATTCTGACACAGACACATACATATAGTGACACAGACACATACACATAGTGACACAGAGACATACATATAGTGACACAGACACATACATATAGTGACACAGACACAAACATATAGTGACACAGACACATACATATAGTGACACAGACACATACATATAGTGACACAGACACATACATATTCTGACACAGACACATACATATAGTGACACAGACACATACACATAGTGACACAGAGACATACATATAGTGACACAGACACATACATATAGTGACACAGACACAAACATATAGTGACACAGACACATACATATAGTGACACAGACACATACATATTGTGACACAGACAGATACATACAGTGACACAGAGACATACATATAGTGACACAGACACAAACATACAGTGACACGGAGACATACATATAGTGACACAGACACATACATATAGTGACACAGACAGATACATATAGTGACACAGACACATACATACTGTGACACAGACACATACATATAGTGACACAGACACATACATATAGTGACACAGACACATACATATAGTGACACAGACACATACATATAGTGACACAGACACATACATATAGTGACACAGACACATACATATAGTGACACAGACACATACATATAGTGACACAGACACATACATATAGTGACACAGACACATACATATGGTGACAGAGACACAAACATACAGTGACACAGAGACATACATATAGTGACACAGACACATACATTTAGTGACACAGACACATATATATAGTGACACAGACACATACATATAGTGACACAGAAACATACATATAGTGCCACAGACACATACATATAGTGACACATACACATACTTATAGTGACACAGACACATACATATAGTGACACAGACACATACATATAGTGACACAGACACATACATATAGTGACACAGACACATACATATAGTGACACAGACACATACATATAGTGACACATACACATACATATAGTGACACAGACACATACATATAGTGACACAGAGACATACATATAGTGACACAGACACATACATATAGTGACACAGACACATACATATAGTGACACAGACACAAACATATAGTGACACAGACACATACATATAGTGACACAGACAGATACATATAGTGACACAGACACATACATACAGTGACACAGACACATACATATAGTGACACAGACACATACATATAGAAACACAGAGATAAACATATAGTGACACAGACACATACATATAGTGACACAGACACATACATATAGTGACACAGAGACATACATATAGTGACACAGACACATACATATAGTGACACAGACACATACATATAGTGACACAGACACGTACATATAGTGACACAGACACATACATATAGTGACACAGACACAAACATATAGTGACACAGACACATACATATAGTGACACAGACACATACATATAGTGACACAGACACACATACATATAGTGACACAGAGACATACACATAGTGACACAGACACATATATATAGTGACACAGACACAAACATATAGTGACACAGACACATACATATAGTGACACAGACACATACATATAGTGACACAGACACATACATATAGTGACACAGACACATACATATAGTGACACAGACACATACATATAGTGACACAGAGACATACATATAGTGACACAGACACATACATATAGTGACAGACACATACATATAGTGACACAGACACATACATATAGTGACACAGACACATACATATAGTGACACAGACACATACATATAGTGACACAGACACATACATATAGTGAAACAGACACATACATATAGTGACACAGACACATACATATAGTGACACAGACACATAGATATAGTGACACAGACACATACATTTAGTGACACAGACACATACACATAGTGACACAGAGACATACAGATAGTGACACAGACACATACATATAGTGACACAGACACAAACATATAGTGACACAGACACATACATATAGTGACACAGACAAATACATATAGTGACACAGACAGATACATATAGTGACACAGACACAAACATACAGTGACACAGAGACATACATATAGTGACACAAACACATACATATAGTGACACAGACACATACATATAGTGACACAGACACATACATATAGTGACACAGACACATACATACAGTGACACAGACACATACATATAGTGACACAGACACATACATATAGTGACACAGACACATACATATAGTGACACAGACACATACATATAGTGACACAGACACATACATACAGTGACACAGACACATACATATAGTGACACAGAGACATACATATAGTGACACAGACACATACATATAGTGACACAGACACAAACATATAGTGACACAGACACATACATATAGTGACACAGACACATACATATAGTGACACAGACAGATACATATAGTGACACAGACACAAACATACAGTGACACAGAGACATACATATAGTGACACAGACACATACATATAGTGACACAGACACATACATATAGTGACACAGACACATACATATAGTGACACAGAGACATACACATAGTGACACAGAGACATACATATAGTGACACAGACACAAACATATAGTGACACAGACACATACATATAGTGACACAGACACATACATATAGTGACACAGACACATACATATTCTGACACAGACACATACATATAGTGACACAGACACATACACATAGTGACACAGAGACATACAGATAGTGACACAGACACATACATATAGTGACACAGACACAAACATATAGTGACACAGACAGATACATACAGTGACACAGAGACATACATATAGTGACACAGACACATACATACAGTGACACAGAGACATACATATAGTGACACAGACACATACATATAGTGACACAGACACATACATATAGTGACACAGACACATACATACTGTGACACAGACACATACATATAGTGACACAGAGACATACACATAGTGACACAGAGACATACATATAGTGACACAGACACAAACATATAGTGACACAGACACATACATATAGTGACACAGACACATACATATAGTGACACAGACACATACATATTCTGACACAGACACATACATATAGTGACACAGACACATACACATAGTGACACAGAGACATACATATAGTGACACAGACACATACATATAGTGACACAGAGACATACATATAGTGACACAGACACATACATATAGTGACACAGACACATACATACAGTGACACAGACACAAACATATAGTGACACAGACACATACATATAGTGACACAGACACATACATATAGTGACACAGAGACATACATATAGTGACACAGACACATACATATAGTGACACAGACACATACATATTCTGACACAGACACAAACATATAGTGACACAGACACATACATATAGTGACACAGAGACATACATATAGTGACACAGGCAGATACATACAGTGACACAGACACATACATATAGTGACACAGACACATACATATAGTGACACAGACACATACATATAGTGACACAGACACATACATATAGTGACACAGACACATACATACAGTGACACAGACACATACATATAGTGACACAGAGACATACATATAGTGACACAGACACATACATATAGTGACACAGACACATACATATAGTGACACAGACACATACATATAGTGACACAGACACATACATATAGTGACACAGACACATACATATGGTGACAGAGACACAAACATACAGTGACACAGAGACATACATATAGTGACACAGACACATACATATAGTGACACAGACACATACATATAGTGACACAGACACATACATATAGTGACACAGACACATACATATAGTGACACATACACATACATATAGTGACACAGACACATACATATAGCGACACAGAGACATACATATAGTGACACAGACACAAAGATATAGTGACACAGACACATACATATAGTGACACAGACACAAACATATAGTGACACAGACACATACATATAGTGACACAGACAGATACATATAGTGACACAGACACATACATACTGTGACACAGACACATACATATAGTGACACAGACACATACATATAGTGACACAGACACATACATACTGTGACACAGACACATACATATAGTGACACAGACACATACATATAGTGACACAGACACATACATATAGTGACACAGACACATACATATAGTGACACAGACACATACATATAGTGACACAGACCCATACATACAGTGACACAGACACATTCATATAGTGACACAGACACATACATATAGTGACACAGAGACATACATATAGTGACACAGACACATACATATAGTGACACAGACACATACATACAGTGACACAGACACATACATATAGTGACACAGACACATACATACAGTGACACAGACACATACATATAGTGACACAGACACATACATATAGTGACACAGAGACATACATATAGTGATACAGACACATACATATAGTGACACAGAGACATACATATAGTGACACAGACACATACATATAGTGACACAGACACATACATATAGTAACACAGACACATACATACAGTGACACAGACACATACATATAGTGACACAGACACATACATACAGTGACACAGACACATACATATAGTGACACAGAGACATACATATAGTGACACAGACACATACATATAGTGACACAGACACATACATACTGTGACACAGACACATACATATAGTGACACAGACACATACATATAGTGACACAGACACATACATACTGTGACACAGACACATACATATAGTGACACAGACACATACATATAGTGACACAGACACATACATATAGTGACACAGACACATACATATAGTGACACAGACACATACATATAGTGACACAGACACAAACATATAGTGACACAGACACATACATATAGTGACACAGACAGATACATATAGTGACACAGACACATACATACTGTGACGCAGACACATACATATAGTGACACAGACACATACATATAGTGACACAGACACATACATACTATGACACAGACACATACATATAGTGACACAGACACATACATACAGTGACACAGACACATACATATAGTGACACAGACACATACATACAGTGACACAGACACATACATATAGTGACACAGACACATACATATAATGACACAGACACATACATATAGTGACACAGAGACATACATATAGTGACACAGACACATACATATAGTGACACAGACACATACATACAGTGACACAGACACATACATATAGTGACACAGAGACATACATATAGTGACACAGACACATACATATAGTGACACAGACACATACATACAGTGACACAGACACATACATATAGTGACACAGACACATACATACAGTGACACAGACACATACATATAGTGACACAGACACATACATATAGTGACACAGACACATATATATAGTGACACAGACACATACATATAGTGACACAGAGACATACATATAGTGATACAGACACATACATATAGTGACACAGAGACATACATATAGTGACACAGACACATACATATAGTGACACAGACACATACATACAGTGACACAGACACATACATATAGTGACACAGACACATACATACAGTGACACAGACACATACATATAGTGACACAGACACATACATATAGTGACACAGAGACATACATATAGTGATACAGACACATACATATAGTGACACAGAGACATACATATAGTGACACAGACACATACATATAGTGACACAGACACATACATATAGTAACACAGACACATACATACAGTGACACAGACACATACATATAGTGACACAGACACATACATACAGTGACACAGACACATACATATAGTGACACAGACACATACATACTATGACACAGACACATACATATAGTGACACAGACACATACATACAGTGACACAGACACATACATATAGTGACACAGACACATACATACAGTGACACAGACACATACATATAGTGACACAGACACATACATATAATGACACAGACACATACATATAGTGACACAGAGACATACATATAGTGACACAGACACATACATATAGTGACACAGACACATACATACAGTGACACAGACACATACATATAGTGACACAGAGACATACATATAGTGACACAGACACATACATATAGTGACACAGACACATACATACAGTGACACAGACACATACATATAGTGACACAGACACATACATACAGTGACACAGACACATACATATAGTGACACAGACACATACATATAGTGACACAGACACATATATATAGTGACACAGACACATACATATAGTGACACAGACACATACATATAGTGACACAGACACATACATATAGTGACACAGACACATACATATAGTGACACAGACACATACATACAGTGACACAGACACATACATATAGTGATACAGAGACATACATATAGTGACATAGACAGATACATATAGTGACACAGACACATACATATAGTGACACAGACACATACATATAGTGACACAGACACATACATATAGTGACACAGACACATACATATAATGACACAGACACATACATATAGTGACACAGACACATACATATAGTGACACAGACACATACATACAGTGACACAGAGACATACATATAGTGACACAGAGACATACATATAGTGACACAGACACATACATATAGTGACACAGACACATATATATAGTGACACAGACACATATATATAGTGACACCGAGACATACATATAGTGACACAGACACAAACATATAGTGACACAGACACATACATACAGTGACACAGACACATACATATAGTGACACAGACACATACATATAGCGACACAGACACATACATATAGTGACACAGTCACATACATATAGTGACACAGACACATACATATAGTGACACAGAGACATACATATAGTGACACAGACACATACATATAGTGACACAGAGACATACATATAGTGACACAGACACATACATACAGTGACACAGACACATACATATAGTGATACAGACACATACATTTAGTGACACAGACACATACATACAGTGACACAGACACATACATATAGTGACACAGAGACATACATATAGTGACACAGACATACATATAGTGACACAGACACATACATATAGTGACACAGACACATACATATAGTGACACAGACAAATACATATAGTGACACAGACACATACATATAGTGACACAGACACATACATACAGTGACACAGACACATACATATAGTGACACAGACACATACATATAGTGACACAGACACATACATATAGTGACACAGAGACATACATACAGTGACACAGACACATACATATAGTGACACAGACACATACATACAGTGACACAGACACATACATATAGTGACACAGACACATACATATAGTGACACAGACACATACATATAGTGACACAGAGACATACATACAGTGACACAGACACATACATATAGTGACACAGACACATACATATAGTGACACAGAGACATACATACAGTGACACAGACACATACATATAGTGACACAGACACATACATATAGTGACACAGAGACATACATATAGTGACACAGACACATACATATAGTGACACAGACACATACATACAGTGACACAGACAAATACATATAGTGACACAGACACATACATATAGTGACACAGACACATACATACAGTGACCCAGACACATACATATAGTGACACAGACACATACATATAGTGACACAGACACATACATATAGTGACACAGACCCATACATACAGTGACACAGACACATACATATAGTGACACAGACACATACATATAGTGACACAGAGACATACATATAGTGACACAGACACATACATATAGTGACACAGACACATACATACAGTGACACAGACACATACATATAGTGACACAGACACATACATACAGTGACACAGACACATACATATAGTGACACAGACACATACATATAGTGACACAGAGACATACATATATTGACACAGACACATACATATAGTGACACAGAGACATACATATAGTGACACAGACACATACATATAGTGACACAGACACATACATATAGTAACACAGACACATACATACAGTGACACAGACACATACATATAGTGACACAGACACATACATACAGTGACACAGACACATACATATAGTGACACAGAGACATACATATAGTGACACAGACACATACATATAGTGACACAGACACATACATACTGTGACACAGACACATACATATAGTGACACAGACACATACATATAGTGACACAGACACATACATATAGTGACACAGACACATACATACTGTGACACAGACACATACATATAGTGACACAGACACATACATATAGTGACACAGACACATACATATAGTGACACAGACACATACATATAGTGACACAGACACATACATATAGTGACACAGACACAAACATATAGTGACACAGACACATACATATAGTGACACAGACAGATACATATAGTGACACAGACACATACATACTGTGACACAGACACATACATATAGTGACACAGACACATACATATAGTGACACAGACACATACATACTATGACACAGACACATACATATAGTGACACAGACACATACATACAGTGACACAGACATATACATATAGTGACACAGACACATACATACAGTGACACAGACACATACATATAGTGACACAGACACATACATATAGTGACACAGACACATACATATAGTGACACAGAGACATACATATAGTGACACAGACACATACATATAGTGACACAGACACATACATACAGTGACACAGACACATACATATAGTGACACAGAGACATACATATAGTGACACAGACACATACATATAGTGACACAGACACATACATACAGTGACACAGACACATACATATAGTGACACAGACACATACATACAGTGACACAGACACATACATATAGTGACACAGACACATACATATAGTGACACAGACACATATATATAGTGACACAGACACATACATATAGTGACACAGACACATACATATAGTGACACAGACACATACATATAGTGACACAGACACATACATATAGTGACACAGACACATACATACAGTGACACAGACACATACATATAGTGATACAGAGACATACATATAGTGACACAGACAGATACATATAGTGACACAGACACATACATATAGTGACACAGACACATACATATAGTGACACAGACACATACATATAGTGACACAGACACATACATATAATGACACAGACACATACATATAGTGACACAGACACATACATATAGTGACACAGACACATACATACAGTGACACAGAGACATACATATAGTGACACAGAGACATACATATAGTGACACAGACACATACATATAGTGACACAGACACATATATATAGTGACACAGACACATACATATAGTGACACCGAGACATACATATAATGACACAGACACATATATATAGTGACACAGACACAAACATATAGTGACACAGACACATACATACAGTGACACAGACACATACATATAGTGACACAGACACATACATATAGCGACACAGACACATACATATAGTGACACAGTCACATACATATAGTGACACAGACACATACATATAGTGACACAGAGACATACATATAGTGACACAGACACATACATATAGTGACACAGAGACATACATATAGTGACACAGACACATACATACAGTGACACAGACACATACATATAGTGATACAGACACATACATATAGTGACACAGACACATACATACAGTGACACAGACACATAGATATAGTGACACAGAGACATACATATAGTGACACAGACACATACATATAGTGACACAGACACATACATACAGTGACACAGACACATACATATAGTGATACAGACACATACATATAGTGACACAGACACATACATACAGTGACACAGACACATAGATATAGTGACACAGAGACATACATATAGTGACACAGACACAAACATATAGTGACACAGACACATACATATAGTGACACAGACACATACATATAGTGACACAGACAAATACATATAGTGACACAGACACATACATATAGTGACACAGACACATACATACAGTGACACAGACACATACATATAGTGACACAGACACATACATATAGTGACACAGACACATACATATAGTGACACAGAGACATACATATAGTGACACAGAGACATACATATAGTGACAAAGACACATACATATAGTGACAGAGACACATACATATAGTGACAGAGACACATACATATAGTGACACAGACACATACATATAGTGACACAGAGACATACATATAGTGACACAGACACATACATACAGTGACACAGACACATACATATAGTGATACAGACACATACATATAGTGACACAGACACATACATACAGTGACACAGACACATACATATAGTGACACAGACACATACATATAGTGACACAGACACATACATATAGTGACACAGACACATACATATAGTGACACAGACACATACATACAGTGACACAGACACATACATATAGTGACACAGACACATACATATAGTGACATAGACACATACATATAGTGACACAGAAACATACATATAGTGACACAGACACATACATATAGTGACACAGACACATACATATAGTGACACAGACACATACATATAGTGACACAGACACATACATATAGTGCCACGGACACATACATATAGTGACACATACACATACATATAGGGACACAGAGACATACATATAGTGACACAGAGACATACATATAGTGACACAGACACATACATATAGTGACACAGACACATACATATAGTGACAAAGACACATACATATAGTGACACAGACACATACATATAGTGACACAGACACATACATATAGTGACACAGACACAAACACATACATATAGTGACAGAGACACATACATAGAGTGACACAGACACATACATACAGTGACACAGACACATACATATAGTGACACATACACATACATATAGTGACACAGACACATACATATAGTGACACAGACACATACATATAGTGACACAGACAAATACATATAGTGACACAGAGACATACATATAGTGACACAGAGACATACATATAGTGACACAGACAAATACATATAGTGACAGAGACACATACATATAGTGACACAGACACATACATACAGTGACACAGACACATACATACAGTGACACAGACACATACATACAGTGACACAGACACATACATATAGTGACACAGACACATACATATAGTGACACAGAGACATATATATAGTGACACAGACACATACATATAGTGACACAGAGACATACATATAGTGACACAGACACATACATATAGTCACACAGACACATACATACAGTGACACAGACACATACATATAGTGACACAGACACATACATATAGTGACACAGACACGTACATATAGTGACACAGACACATACATATAGTGATACAGACACAAACATATAGTGACACAGACACATACATATAGTGACACGGACACATACATATAGTGACACAGACACATACATATAGTGACACAGAGACATACATATAGTGACACAGACACATATATATAGTGACACAGACACAAACATATAGTGACACAGACACATACATATAGTGACACAGACACATACATATAGTGACACAGACACATACATATAGTGACACAGACACATACATATAGTGACACAGACACATACATATAGTGACACAGAGACATACATATAGTGACACAGACACATACATATAGTGACAGACACATACATATAGTGACACAGACACATACATATAGTGACACAGACACATACATATAGTGACACAGACACATACATATAGTGACACAGACACATACATATAGTGAAACAGACACATACATATAGTGACACAGAAACATACATATAGTGACAAAGACACATACATATAGTGACACAGACACATACATTTAGTGACACAGACACATACATATAGTGACACAGTCACATACATATACTGACACAGACACATACATATAGTGACACAGACACATACACATAGTGACACAGAGACATACAGATAGTGACACAGACACATACATATAGTGACACAGACACAAACATATAGTGACACAGACACATACATATAGTGACACAGACACATACATATAGTGACACAGACACATACATATAGTGACACAGACACATACATATAGTGACACAGACACATACATATAGTGACGCAGACACATACATATAGTGACACAGACACATACATATAGTGACACAGACACATACATATAGTGACACAGAGACATACATATAGTGACACAGACACATACATATAGTGACACAGAGACATACATATAGTGACACAGACACATACATATAGTGACACAGACACAAACATATAGTGACACAGACACATACATATAGTGACACAGACACATACATATAGTGACACAGACAGATACATATAGTGACACAGACACAAACATACAGTGACACAGAGACATACATATAGTGACACAGACACATACATATAGTGACACAGACACATACATATAGTGACACAGACACATACATATAGTGACACAGAGACATACACATAGTGACACAGAGACATACATATAGTGACACAGACACAAACATATAGTGACACAGACACATACATATAGTGACACAGACACATAAATATAGTGACACAGACACATACATATTCTGACACAGACACATACATATAGTGACACAGACACATACACATAGTGACACAGAGACATACATATAGTGACACAGACACATACATATAGTGACACAGACACAAACATATAGTGACACAGACACATACATATAGTGACACAGACACATACATATAGTGACACAGACAGATACATGCAGTGACACAGAGACATACATATAGTGACACATACACATACATACAGTGACACAGAGACATACATATAGTGACACAGACACATACATATAGTGACACAGACACATACATATAGTGACACAGAGACATACATATAGTGACACAGACACATACATATAGTGACACAGAGACATACATATAGTGACACAGACACATACATATAGTGACACAGACACAAACATATAGTGACACAGACACATACATATAGTGACACAGGCACATACATATAGTGACACAGACAGATACATATAGTGACACAGACACAAACATACAGTGACACAGAGACATACATATAGTGACACAGACACATACATATAGTGACACAGACACATACATATAGTGACACAGACACATACATATAGTGACACAGAGACATACACATAGTGACACAGAGACATACATATAGTGACACAGACACAAACATATAGTGACACAGACACATACATATAGTGACACAGACACATACATATAGTGACACAGACACATACATATTCTGACACAGACACATACATATAGTGACACAGACACATACACATAGTGACACAGAGACATACATATAGTGACACAGACACATACATATAGTGACACAGACACAAACATATAGTGACACAGACACATACATATAGTGACACAGACACATACATATAGTGACACAGACAGATACATACAGTGACACAGAGACATACATATAGTGACACAGACACATACATATAGTGACACAGAGACATACATATAGTGACACAGACACATACATATAGTCACACAGACACATACATACAGTGACACAGACACATACATATAGTGACACAGACACATACATATAGTGACACAGAGACATACATATAGTGACACAGACACATACATATAGTGACACAGACACAAACATATAGTGACACAGACACATACATATAGTGACACAGACACATACATATAGTGACACAGACAGATACATACAGTGACACAGAGACATACATATAGTGACACAGACACATACATATAGTGACACAGAGACATACATATAGTGACACAGACACATACATATAGTCACACAGACACATACATACAGTGACACAGACACATACATATAGTGACACAGACACATACATATAGTGACACAGAGACATACATATAGTGACACAGACACATACATATAGTGACACAGAGACATACATATATTGACACAGACACATACATATAGTGACACAGACACATACATATAGTGACACAGACACATACATATAGTGACACGGACACATACATATAGTGACACAGACACATACATATAGTGACACAGAGACATACATATAGTGACACAGACACATATATATAGTGACACAGACACAAACATATAGTGACACAGACACATACATATAGTGACACAGACACATACATATAGTGACACAGACACATACATATAGTGACACAGACACATACATATAGTGACACAGACACATACATATAGTGACACAGAGACATACATATAGTGACACAGACACATACATATAGTGACAGACACATACATATAGTGACACAGACACATACATATAGTGACACAGACACATACATATAGTGACACAGACACATACATATAGTGACACAGACACATACATATAGTGAAACAGACACATACATATAGTGACACAGACACATACATATAGTGACAAAGACACATACATATAGTGACACAGACACATACATTTAGTGACACAGACACATACATATAGTGACACAGTCACATACATATACTGACACAGACACATACATATAGTGACACAGACACATACACATAGTGACACAGAGACATACAGATAGTGACACAGACACATACATATAGTGACACAGACACAAACATATAGTGACACAGACACATACATATAGTGACACAGACACATACATATAGTGACACAGACACATACATATAGTGACACAGACACATACATATAGTGACACAGACACATACATATAGTGACGCAGACACATACATATAGTGACACAGACACATACATATAGTGACACAGACACATACATATAGTGACACAGAGACATACATATAGTGACACAGACACATACATATAGTGACACAGACACAAACATATAGTGACACAGACACATACATATAGTGACACAGACACATACATATAGTGACACAGACAGATACATATAGTGACACAGACACAAACATACAGTGACACAGAGACATACATATAGTGACACAGACACATACATATAGTGACACAGACACATACATATAGTGACACAGACACATACATATAGTGACACAGAGACATACACATAGTGACACAGAGACATACATATAGTGACACAGACACAAACATATAGTTACACAGACACATACATATAGTGACACAGACACATAAATATAGTGACACAGACACATACATATTCTGACACAGACACATACATATAGTGACACAGACACATACACATAGTGACACAGAGACATGCATATAGTGACACAGACACATACATATAGTGACACAGACACAAACATATAGTGACACAGACACATACATATAGTGACACAGACACATACATATAGTGACACAGACAGATACATACAGTGACACAGAGACATACATATAGTGACACATACACATACATACAGTGACACAGAGACATACATATAGTGACACAGACACATACATATAGTGACACAGACACATACATATAGTGACACAGAGACATACATATAGTGACACAGACACATACATATAGTGACACAGAGACATACATATAGTGACACAGACACATACATATAGTGACACAGACACAAACATATAGTGACACAGACACATACATATAGTGACACAGGCACATACATATAGTGACACAGACAGATACATATAGTGACACAGACACAAACATACAGTGACACAGAGACATACATATAGTGACACAGACACATACATATAGTGACACAGACACATACATATAGTGACACAGACACATACATATAGTGACACAGAGATATACACATAGTGACACAGAGACATACATATATTGACACAGACACAAACATATAGTGACACAGACACATACATATAGTGACACAGACACATACATATAGTGACACAGACACATACATATTCTGACACAGACACATACATATAGTGACACAGACACATACACATAGTGACACAGAGACATACATATAGTGACACAGACACATACATATAGTGACACAGACACAAACATATAGTGACACAGACACATACATATAGTGACACAGACACATACATATAGTGACACAGACAGATACATACAGTGACACAGAGACATACATATAGTGACACATACACATACATACAGTGACACAGAGACATACATATAGTGACACAGACACATACATATAGTGACACAGACACATACATATAGTGACACAGACACATACATACTGTGACACAGACACATACATATAGTGACAAAGAGACATACACATAGTGACACAGAGACATACATATAGTGACACAGACACAAACATATAGTGACACAGACACATACATATAGTGACACAGACACATACATATAGTGACACAGACACATACATATTCTGACACAGACACATACATATAGTGACACAGACACATACACATAGTGACACAGAGACATACATATAGTGACACAGACACATATATATAGTGACACAGACACATACATACAGTGACACAGACACATACATATAGTGACACAGACACATACATATAGTGACACAGACACAAACATATAGTGACACGCACACATACATATAGTGACACAGACACATACATATAGTGACACAGACAGATACATACACTGACACAGAGACATACATATAGTGACACAGACACAAACATACAGTGACACAGAGACATACATATAGTGACACGGACACATACATATAGTGACACAGAGACATACATATACTGACACAGACACATACATACAGTGACACAGACACATACATACAGTTACACAGACACATACATATAGTGACACAGACACATACATATAGTGACACAGAGACATACATATAGTGACACAGACACATACATATAGTGACACAGAAACATACATACAGTGACACAGACACATACATATAGTGACACAGACACATACATATAGTGACACAGAGATAAACATATAGTGACACAGACACATACATATAGTGACACAGACACATACATATAGTGACACAGAGACATACATATAGTGACACAGACACATACATATAGTGACACAGACACATACATATAGTGACACAGACACGTACATATAGTGACACAGACACATACATATAGTGACACAGACACAAACATATAGTGACACAGACACATACATATAGTGACACAGACACATACATATAGTGACACAGACACATACATATAGTGACACAGAGACATACATATAGTGACACAGACACATATATATAGTGACACAGACACAAACATATAGTGACACAGACACATACATAGAGTGACACAGACACATACATACAGTGACACAGACACATACATATAGTGACACATACACATACATATAGTGACACAGACACATACATATAGTGACACAGACACATACATATAGTGACACAGACAAATACATATAGTGACACAGAGACATACATATAGTGACACAGAGACATACATATAGTGACACAGACAAATACATATAGTGACACAGACACATACATATAGTGACACAGACACATACATACAGTGACACAGACACATACATATAGTGACACATACACATACATATAGTGACACAGACACATACATATAGTGACACAGACACATACATATAGTGACACAGACAAATACATATAGTGACACAGAGACATACATATAGTGACACAGAGACATACATATAGTGACACAGACAAATACATATAGTGACACAGACACATACATATAGTGACACAGACACATACATACAGTGACACAGACACATACATACAGTGACACAGACACATACATACAGTGACACAGACACATACATATAGTGACACAGACACATACATATAGTGACACAGAGACATATATATAGTGACACAGACACATACATATAGTGACACAGAGACATACATATAGTGACACAGACACATACATATAGTCACACAGACACATACATACAGTGACACAGACACATACATATAGTGACACAGACACATACATATAGTGACACAGAGACATACATATAGTGACACAGACACATACATATAGTGACACAGAGACATACATATAGTGACACAGACACATACATATAGTGACACAGACACATACATATAGTGACACAGACACATACATACAGTGACACAGACACATACATATAGTGACACAGACACATACATATAGTGACACAGACACGTACATATAGTGACACAGACACATACATATAGTGATACAGACACAAACATATAGTGACACAGACACATACATATAGTGACACGGACACATACATATAGTGACACAGACACATACATATAGTGACACAGAGACATACATATAGTGACACAGACACATATATATAGTGACACAGACACAAACATATAGTGACACAGACACATACATATAGTGACACAGACACATACATATAGTGACACAGACACATACATATAGTGACACAGACACATACATATAGTGACACAGACACATACATATAGTGACACAGAGACATACATATAGTGACACAGACACATACATATAGTGACAGACACATACATATAGTGACACAGACACATACATATAGTGACACAGACACATACATATAGTGACACAGACACATACATATAGTGACACAGACACATACATATAGTGAAACAGACACATACATATAGTGACACAGACACATACATATAGTGACAAAGACACATACATATAGTGACACAGACACATACATTTAGTGACACAGACACATACATATAGTGACACAGTCACATACATATACTGACACAGACACATACATATAGTGACACAGACACATACACATAGTGACACAGAGACATACAGATAGTGACACAGACACATACATATAGTGACACAGACACAAACATATAGTGACACAGACACATACATATAGTGACACAGACACATACATATAGTGACACAGACACATACATATAGTGACACAGACACATACATATAGTGACACAGACACATACATATAGTGACGCAGACACATACATATAGTGACACAGACACATACATATAGTGACACAGACACATACATATAGTGACACAGAGACATACATATAGTGACACAGACACATACATATAGTGACACAGAGACATACATATAGTGACACAGACACATACATATAGTGACACAGACACAAACATATAGTGACACAGACACATACATATAGTGACACAGACACATACATATAGTGACACAGACAGATACATATAGTGACACAGACACAAACATACAGTGACACAGAGACATACATATAGTGACACAGACACATACATATAGTGACACAGACACATACATATAGTGACACAGACACATACATATAGTGACACAGAGACATACACATAGTGACACAGAGACATACATATAGTGACACAGACACAAACATATAGTGACACAGACACATACATATAGTGACACAGACACATACATATAGTGACACAGACACATACATATTCTGACACAGACACATACATATAGTGACACAGACACATACACATAGTGACACAGAGACATACATATAGTGACACAGACACATACATATAGTGACACAGACACAAACATATAGTGACACAGACACATACATATAGTGACACAGACACATACATATAGTGACACAGACAGATACATACAGTGACACAGAGACATACATATAGTGACACATACACATACATACAGTGACACAGAGACATACATATAGTGACACAGACACATACATATAGTGACACAGACACATACATATAGTGACACAGAGACATACATATAGTGACACAGACACATACATATAGTGACACAGAGACATACATATAGTGACACAGACACATACATATAGTGACACAGACACAAACATATAGTGACACAGACACATACATATAGTGACACAGACACATACATATAGTGACACAGACAGATACATATAGTGACACAGACACAAACATACAGTGACACAGACACATACATATAGTGACACAGACACATACATATAGTGACACAGACACATACATATAGTGACACAGAGACATACACATAGTGACACAGAGACATACATATAGTGACACAGACACAAACATATAGTGACACAGACACATACATATAGTGACACAGACACATACATATAGTGACACAGACACATACATATTCTGACACAGACACATACATATAGTGACACAGACACATACACATAGTGACACAGAGACATACATATAGTGACACAGACACATACATATAGTGACACAGACACAAACATATAGTGACACAGACACATACATATAGTGACACAGACACATACATATAGTGACACAGACAGATACATACAGTGACACAGAGACATACATATAGTGACACATACACATACATACAGTGACACAGAGACATACATATAGTGACACAGACACATACATATAGTGACACAGACACATACATATAGTGACACAGACACATACATACTGTGACACAGACACATACATATAGTGACAAAGAGACATACACATAGTGACACAGAGACATACATATAGTGACACAGACACAAACATATAGTGACACAGACACATACATATAGTGACACAGACACATACATATAGTGACACAGACACATACATATTCTGACACAGACACATACATATAGTGACACAGACACATACACATAGTGACACAGAGACATACATATAGTGACACAGACACATATATATAGTGACACAGACACATACATACAGTGACACAGACACATACATATAGTGACACAGACACATACATATAGTGACACAGACACAAACATATAGTGACACGGACACATACATATAGTGACACAGACACATACATATAGTGACACAGACAGATACATACACTGACACAGAGACATACATATAGTGACACAGACACAAACATACAGTGACACAGAGACATACATATAGTGACACGGACACATACATATAGTGACACAGAGACATACATATACTGACACAGACACATACATACAGTGACACAGACACATACATACAGTTACACAGACACATACATATAGTGACACAGACACATACATATAGTGACACAGAGACATACATATAGTGACACAGACACATACATATAGTGACACAGACACATACATATAGTGACACAGAAACATACATACAGTGACACAGACACATACATATAGTGACACAGACACATACATATAGTGACACAGAGATAAACATATAGTGACACAGACACATACATATAGTGACACAGACACATACATATAGTGACACAGAGACATACATATAGTGACACAGACACATACATATAGTGACACAGACACATACATATAGTGACACAGACACGTACATATAGTGACACAGACACATACATATAGTGACACAGACACAAACATATAGTGACACAGACACATACATATAGTGACACAGACAAATACATATAGTGACACAGACACATACATATAGTGACACAGAGACATACATATAGTGACACAGACACATATATATAGTGACACAGACACAAACATATAGTGACACAGACACATACATAGAGTGACACAGACACATACATACAGTGACACAGACACATACATATAGTGACACATACACATACATATAGTGACACAGACACATACATATAGTGACACAGACACATACATATAGTGACACAGACAAATACATATAGTGACACAGAGACATACATATAGTGACACAGAGACATACATATAGTGACACAGACAAATACATATAGTGACACAGACACATACATATAGTGACACAGACACATACATACAGTGACACAGACACATACATACAGTGACACAGACACATACATACAGTGACACAGACACATACATATAGTGACACAGACACATACATATAGTGACACAGAGACATACATATAGTGACACAGACACATACATATAGTGACACAGAGGCATACATATAGTGACACAGACACATACATATAGTCACACAGACACATACATACAGTGACACAGACACATACATATAGTGACACAGACACATACATATAGTGACACAGAGACATACATATAGTGACACAGACACATACATATAGTGACACAGACACAAACATATAGTGACACAGACACATACATATAGTGACAGAGACACATACATATAGTGACACAGACAGATACATATAGTGACACAGACACAAACATACAGTGACACAGAGACATACATATAGTGACACAGACACATACATATAGTGACACAGACACATACATATAGTGACACAGACACATACATATAGTGACACAGAGACATACACATAGTGACACAGAGACATACATATAGTGACACAGACACAAACATATAGTGACGCAGACACATACATATAGTGACACAGACACATACATATTCTGACACAGACACATACATATAGTGACACAGACACATACACATAGTGACACAGAGACATACATATAGTGACACAGACACATACATATAGTGACACAGACACAAACATATAGTGACACAGACACATACATATAGTGACACAGACACATACATATAGTGACACAGACAGATACATATAGTGACACAGACAGATACATACAGTGACGCAGAGACATACATATAGTGACACATACACATACATACAGTGACACAGAGACATACATATAGTGACACAGACACATACATATAGTGACACAGACACATACATATAGTGACACAGAGACATACATATAGTGACACAGACACATACATATAGTGACACAGAGACATACATATAGTGACACAGACACATACATATAGTGACACAGACACAAACATATAGTGACACAGACACATACATATAGTGACACAGACACATACATATAGTGACACAGACAGATACATATAGTGACACAGACACAAACATACAGTGACACAGAGACATACATATAGTGACACAGACACATACATATAGTGACACAGACACATACATATAGTGACACAGACACATACATATAGTGACACAGAGACATACACATAGTGACACAGAGACATACATATAGTGACACAGACACAAACATATAGTGACACAGACACATACATATAGTGACACAGACACATACATATAGTGACACAGACACATACATATTCTGACACAGACACATACATATAGTGACACAGACACATACACATAGTGACACAGAGACATACATATAGTGACACAGACACATACATATAGTGACACAGACACAAACATATAGTGACACAGACACATACATATAGTGACACAGACACATACATATAGTGACACAGACAGATACATACAGTGACACAGAGACATACATATAGTGACACATACACATACATACAGTGACACAGAGACATACATATAGTGACACAGACACATACATATAGTGACACAGACACATACATATAGTGACACAGACACATACATACTGTGACACAGACACATACATATAGTGACAAAGAGACATACACATAGTGACACAGAGACATACATATAGTGACACAGACACAAACATATAGTGACACAGACACATACATATAGTGACACAGACACATACATATAGTGACACAGACACATACATATTCTGACACAGACACATACATATAGTGACACAGACACATACACATAGTGACACAGAGACATACATATAGTGACACAGACACATATATATAGTGACACAGACACATACATACAGTGACACAGACACATACATATAGTGACACAGACACATACATATAGTGACACAGACACAAACATATAGTGACACGGACACATACATATAGTGACACAGACACATACATATAGTGACACAGACAGATACATACACTGACACAGAGACATACATATAGTGACACAGACACAAACATACAGTGACACAGAGACATACATATAGTGACACGGACACATACATATAGTGACACAGAGACATACATATACTGACACAGACACATACATACAGTGACACAGACACATACATACAGTTACACAGACACATACATATAGTGACACAGACACATACATATAGTGACACAGAGACATACATATAGTGACACAGACACATACATATAGTGACACAGAGACATACATATAGTGACACAGACACATACATATAGTGACACAGACACATACATATAGTGACACAGAAACATACATACAGTGACACAGACACATACATATAGTGACACAGACACATACATATAGTGACACAGAGATAAACATATAGTGACACAGACACATACATATAGTGACACAGACACATACATATAGTGACACAGAGACATACATATAGTGACACAGACACATACATATAGTGACACAGACACATACATATAGTGACACAGACACGTACATATAGTGACACAGACACATACATATAGTGACACAGACACAAACATATAGTGACACAGACACATACATATAGTGACACAGACACATACATATAGTGACACAGACACATACATATAGTGACACAGAGACATACATATGGTGACACAGACACATATATATAGTGACACAGACACAAACATATAGTGACACAGACACATACATAGAGTGACACAGACACATACATACAGTGACACAGACACATACATATAGTGACACATACACATACATATAGTGACACAGACACATACATATAGTGACACAGACACATACATATAGTGACACAGACAAATACATATAGTGACACAGAGACATACATATAGTGACACAGAGACATACATATAGTGACACAGACAAATACATATAGTGACACAGACACATACATATAGTGACACAGACACATACATACAGTGACACAGACACATACATACAGTGACACAGACACATACATACAGTGACACAGACACATACATATAGTGACACAGACACATACATATAGTGACACAGAGACATACATATAGTGACACAGACACATACATATAGTGACACAGAGACATACATATAGTGACACAGACACATACATATAGTCACACAGACACATACATACAGTGACACAGACACATACATATAGTGACACAGACACATACATATAGTGACACAGAGACATACATATAGTGACACAGACACATACATATAGTGACACAGACACAAACATATAGTGACACAGACACATACATATAGTGACACAGACACATACATATAGTGACACAGACAGATACATATAGTGACACAGACACAAACATACAGTGACACAGAGACATACATATAGTGACACAGACACATACATATAGTGACACAGACACATACATATAGTGACACAGACACATACATATAGTGACACAGAGACATACACATAGTGACACAGAGACATACATATAGTGACACAGACACAAACATATAGTGACACAGACACATACATATAGTGACACAGACACATACATATTCTGACACAGACACATACATATAGTGACACAGACACATACACATAGTGACACAGAGACATACATATAGTGACACAGACACATACATATAGTGACACAGACACAAACATATAGTGACACAGACACATACATATAGTGACACAGACACATACATATAGTGACACAGACAGATACATACAGTGACACAGAGACATACATATAGTGACACATACACATACATACAGTGACACAGAGACATACATATAGTGACACATACACATACATATAGTGACACAGACACATACATATAGTGACACAGACACATACATATAGTGACACAGACAAATACATATAGTGACACAGAGACATACATATAGTGACACAGAGACATACATATAGTGACACAGACAAATACATATAGTGACACAGACACATACATATAGTGACACAGACACATACATACAGTGACACAGACACATACATACAGTGACACAGACACATACATACAGTGACACAGACACATACATATAGTGACACAGACACATACATATAGTGACACAGAGACATACATATAGTGACACAGACACATACATATAGTGACACAGAGACATACATATAGTGACACAGACACATACATATAGTCACACAGACACATACATACAGTGACACAGACACATACATATAGTGACACAGACACATACATATAGTGACACAGAGACATACATATAGTGACACAGACACATACATATAGTGACACAGAGACATACATATAGTGACACAGACACATACATATAGTGACACAGACACATACATATAGTGACACAGACACATACATACAGTGACACAGACACATACATATAGTGACACAGACACATACATATAGTGACACAGAGATAAACATATAGTGACACAGACACATACATATAGTGACACAGACACATACATATAGTGACACAGACACATACATATATTGACACAGAGACATACATATAGTGACACAGACACATACATATAGTGACACAGACACATACATATAGTGACACAGACACGTACATATAGTGACACAGACACATACATATAGTGATACAGACACAAACATATAGTGACACAGACACATACATATAGTGACACGGACACATACATATAGTGACACAGACACATACATATAGTGACACAGAGACATACATATAGTGACACAGACACATATATATAGTGACACAGACACAAACATATAGTGACACAGACACATACATATAGTGACACAGACACATACATATAGTGACACAGACACATACATATAGTGACACAGACACATACATATAGTGACACAGAGACATACATATAGTGACACAGACACATACATATAGTGACAGACACATACATATAGTGACACAGACACATACATATAGTGACACAGACACATACATATAGTGACACAGACACATACATATAGTGACACAGACACATACATATAGTGAAACAGACACATACATATAGTGACACAGACACATACATATAGTGACAAAGACACATACATATAGTGACACAGACACATACATTTAGTGACACAGACACATACATATAGTGACACAGTCACATACATATACTGACACAGACACATACATATAGTGACACAGACACATACACATAGTGACACAGAGACATACAGATAGTGACACAGACACATACATATAGTGACACAGACACAAACATATAGTGACACAGACACATACATATAGTGACACAGACACATACATATAGTGACACAGACACATACATATAGTGACACAGACACATACATATAGTGACACAGACACATACATATAGTGACGCAGACACATACATATAGTGACACAGACACATACATATAGTGACACAGACACATACATATAGTGACACAGAGACATACATATAGTGACACAGACACATACATATAGTGACACAGAGACATACATATAGTGACACAGACACATACATATAGTGACACAGACACAAACATATAGTGACATAGACACATACATATAGTGACACAGACACATACATATAGTGACACAGACAGATACATATAGTGACACAGACACAAACATACAGTGACACAGAGACATACATATAGTGACACAGACACATACATATAGTGACACAGACACATACATATAGTGACACAGACACATACATATAGTGACACAGAGACATACACATAGTGACACAGAGACATACATATAGTGACACAGACACAAACATATAGTGACACAGACACATACATATAGTGACACAGACACATACATATAGTGACACAGACACATACATATTCTGACACAGACACATACATATAGTGACACAGACACATACACATAGTGACACAGAGACATACATATAGTGACACAGACACATACATATAGTGACACAGACACAAACATATAGTGACACAGACACATACATATAGTGACACAGACACATACATATAGTGACACAGACAGATACATACAGTGACACAGAGACATACATATAGTGACACATACACATACATACAGTGACACAGAGACATACATATAGTGACACAGACACATACATATAGTGACACAGACACATACATATAGTGACACAGACACATCCATACTGTGACACAGACACATACATATAGTGACAAAGAGACATACACATAGTGACACAGAGACATACATATAGTGACACAGACACAAACATATAGTGACACAGACACATACATATAGTGACACAGACACATACATATAGTGACACAGACACATACATATTCTGACACAGACACATACATATAGTGACACAGACACATACACATAGTGACACAGAGACATACATATAGTGACACAGACACATACATATAGTGACACAAAAAACATACATACAGTGACACAGACACATACATATAGTGACACAGACACATACATATAGTGACACAGACACAAACATATAGTGACACGGACACATACATATAGTGACACAGACACATACATATAGTGACACAGACAGATACATACACTGACACAGAGACATACATATAGTGACACAGACACATACATATAGTGACACAGACACATACATATAGTGACACAGACACGTACATATAGTGACACAGACACATACATATAGTGATACAGACACAAACATATAGTGACACAGACACATACATATAGTGACACGGACACATACATATAGTGACACAGACACATACATATAGTGACACAGACACATACATATAGTGACACAGACACATACATATAGTGACACAGACACATACATATAGTGACACAGAGACATACATATAGTGACACAGACACATACATATAGTGACAGACACATACATATAGTGACACAGACACATACATATAGTGACACAGACACATACATATAGTGACACAGACACATACATATAGTGACACAGACACATACATATAGTGAAACAGACACATACATATAGTGACACAGACACATACATATAGTGACAAAGACACATACATATAGTGACACAGACACATACATTTAGTGACACAGACACATACATATAGTGACACAGTCACATACATATACTGACACAGACACATACATATAGTGACACAGACACATACACATAGTGACACAGAGACATACAGATAGTGACACAGACACATACATATAGTGACACAGACACAAACATATAGTGACACAGACACATACATATAGTGACACAGACACATACATATAGTGACACAGACACATACATATAGTGACACAGACACATACATATAGTGACACAGACACATACATATAGTGACGCAGACACATACATATAGTGACACAGACACATACATATAGTGACACAGACACATACATATAGTGACACAGAGACATACATATAGTGACACAGACACATACATATAGTGACACAGAGACATACATATAGTGACACAGACACATACATATAGTGACACAGACACAAACATATAGTGACATAGACACATACATATAGTGACACAGACACATACATATAGTGACACAGACAGATACATATAGTGACACAGACACAAACATACAGTGACACAGAGACATACATATAGTGACACAGACACATACATATAGTGACACAGACACATACATATAGTGACACAGACACATACATATAGTGACACAGAGACATACACATAGTGACACAGAGACATACATATAGTGACACAGACACAAACATATAGTGACACAGACACATACATATAGTGACACAGACACATACATATAGTGACACAGACACATACATATTCTGACACAGACACATACATATAGTGACACAGACACATACACATAGTGACACAGAGACATACATATAGTGACACAGACACATACATATAGTGACACAGACACAAACATATAGTGACACAGACACATACATATAGTGACACAGACACATACATATAGTGACACAGACAGATACATACAGTGACACAGAGACATACATATAGTGACACATACACATACATACAGTGACACAGAGACATACATATAGTGACACAGACACATACATATAGTGACACAGACACATACATATAGTGACACAGACACATCCATACTGTGACACAGACACATACATATAGTGACAAAGAGACATACACATAGTGACACAGAGACATACATATAGTGACACAGACACAAACATATAGTGACACAGACACATACATATAGTGACACAGACACATACATATAGTGACACAGACACATACATATTCTGACACAGACACATACATATAGTGACACAGACACATACACATAGTGACACAGAGACATACATATAGTGACACAGACACATACATATAGTGACACAAAAAACATACATACAGTGACACAGACACATACATATAGTGACACAGACACATACATATAGTGACACAGACACAAATATATAGTGACACGGACACATACATATAGTGACACAGACACATACATATAGTGACACAGACAGATACATACACTGACACAGAGACATACATATAGTGACACAGACACAAACATACAGTGACACAGAGACATACATATAGTGACACGGACACATACATATAGTGACACAGAGACATACATATACTGACACAGACACATACATACAGTGACACAGACACATACATACAGTGACACAGACACATACATATAGTGACACAGACACATACATATAGTGACACAGAGACATACATATAGTGACACAGACACATACATATAGTGACACAGAGACATACATATAGTGACACAGACACATACATATAGTGACACAGACACATACATACAGTGACACAGACACATACATATAGTGACACAGACACATACATATAGTGACACAGAGACATACATATAGTGACACAGACACATACATATAGTGACACAGAGACATACATATAGTGACACAGACACATACATATAGTGACACAGACACATACATATAGTGACACAGAAACATACATACAGTGACACAGACACATACATATAGTGACACAGACACATACATATAGTGACACAGAGATAAACATATAGTGACACAGACACATACATATAGTGACACAGACACATACATATAGTGACACAGAGACATACATATAGTGACACAGACACATACATATAGTGACACAGACACATACATATAGTGACACAGACACAAACATATAGTGACACAGACACATACATATAGTGACACAGACACATACATATAGTGACACAGACACATACATATAGTGACACAGAGACATACATATAGTGACACAGACACATATATATAGTGACACAGACACAAACATATAGTGACACAGACACATACATATAGTGACACAGACACATACATATAGTGACACAGACACATACATATAGTGACACAGACACATACATATAGTGACACAGACACATACATATAGTGAAACAGAGACATACATATAGTGACACAGACACATACATATAGTGACAGACACATACATATAGTGACACAGACACATACATATAGTGACACAGACACATACATATAGTGACACAGACACATACATATAGTGACACAGACACATACATATAGTGAAACAGCCACATACATATAGTGACACAGACACATACATATAGTGACAAAGACACATACATATAGTGACACAGACACATACATTTAGTGACACAGACACATACATATAGTGACACAGTCACATACATATACTGACACAGACACATACATATAGTGACACAGACACATACACATAGTGACACAGAGACATACAGATAGTGACACAGACACATACATATAGTGACACAGACACAAACATATAGTGACACAGACACATACATATAGTGACACAGACACATACATATAGTGACACAGACACATGCATATAGTGACACAGACACATACATATAGTGACACAGACACATACATATAGTGACGCAGACACATACATATAGTGACACAGACACATACATATAGTGACACAGACACATACATATAGTGACACAGAGACATACATATAGTGACACAGACACATACATATAGTGACACAGAGACATACATATAGTGACACAGACACATACATATAGTGACACAGACACAAACATATAGTGACACAGACACATACATATAGTGACACAGACACATACATATAGTGACACAGACAGATACATATAGTGACACAGACACAAACATACAGTGACACAGAGACATACATATAGTGACACAGACACATACATATAGTGACACAGACACATACATATAGTGACACAGACACATACATATAGTGACACAGAGACATACACATAGTGACACAGAGACATACATATAGTGACACAGACACAAACATATAGTGACACAGACACATACATATAGTGACACAGACACATACATATAGTGACACAGACACATACATATTCTGACACAGACACATACATATAGTGACACAGACACATACACATAGTGACACAGAGACATACATATAGTGACACAGACACATACATATAGTGACACAGACACAAACATATAGTGACACAGACACATACATATAGTGACACAGACACATACATATAGTGACACAGACAGATACATACAGTGACACAGAGACATACATATAGTGACACATACACATACATACAGTGACACAGAGACATACATATAGTGACACAGACACATACATATAGTGACACAGACACATACATATAGTGACACAGACACATACATACTGTGACACAGACACATACATATAGTGACACAGAGACATACACATAGTGACACAGAGACATACATATAGTGACACAGACACAAACATATAGTGACACAGACACATACATATAGTGACACAGACACATACATATAGTGACACAGACACATACATATTCTGACACAGACACATACATATAGTGACACAGACACATACACATAGTGACACAGAGACATACATATAGTGACACAGACACATACATATAGTGACACAGACACAAACATATAGTGACACGGACACATACATATAGTGACACAGACACATACATATAGTGACACAGACAGATACATACACTGACACAGAGACATACGTATAGTGACACAGACACAAACATACAGTGACACAGAGACATACATATAGTGACACGGACTTATACATATAGTGACACAGACAGATACATATAGTGACACAGACACATACATACTGTGACACAGACACGTACATATAGTGACACAGACACATACATATAGTGACACAGACACATACATATAGTGACACAGACACATACATATAGTGACACAGACACATACATATAGTGACACAGACACATACATATAGTGACACAGACACATACATATGGTGACACAGACACATACATATAGTGACACAGACACATACATATAGTGACACAGACACATACATATGGTGACAGAGACACAAACATACAGTGACACAGAGACATACATATAGTGACACAGACACATACATATAGTGACACAGACACATATATATAGTGACACAGACACATACATATAGTGACACAGAAACATACATATAGTGCCACAGACACATACATATAGTGAGACATACACATACATATAGTGACACAGACACATACATATAGTGACACAGACACATACATATAGTGACACAGACACATACATATAGACACAGACACAAACATATAGTGACACAGACACATACATATAGTGACACATACACATACATATAGTGACACAGACACATACATATAGTGACACAGAGACATACATATAGTGACACAGACACATACATATAGTGACACAGACACATACATATAGTGACACAGACACGAACATATAGTGACACAGACACATACATATAGTGACACAGACAGATACATATAGTGACACAGACACATACATACTGTGACACAGACACATACATATAGTGACACAGGCACATACATATAGTGACACAGACACATACATACTGTGACACAGACACATACATATAGTGACACAGACACATACATATAGTGACACAGACACATACATATAGTGACACAGACACATACATATAGTGACACAGACGCATACATACAGTGACACAGACACATACATATAGTGACACAGACACATACATATAGTGACACAGACACATATATATAGTGACACAGACACCTACATATAGTGACACAGACACATATATATAGTGACACAGACACAAACATATAGTGACACAGACACATACATATAGTGACACAGACACATACATATAGTGACAGAGACACATACATACAGTGACACAGACACATACATACAGTGACACAGACACATACATACAGTGACACAGACACATACATACAGTGACACAGAAACATACATATAGTGACACAGACACATATATATAGTAACACAGACACAAACATATAGTGACACAGACACATACATATAGTGACACAGACACATACATATAGTGACAGAGACACATACATATAGTGACACAGACACATATATATAGTGACACAGACACTTACATATAGTGACACAGATACAAACATATAGTGACAGAGACACATACATATAGTGGCACAGACACATACATATAGTGACAAAGACACATACATATAGTGACACAGACACATACATATAGTGACACAGACACATACATATAGTGACACAGATACAAACATATAGTGACAGAGACACATACATATAGTGACACAGACACATACATATAGTGACAAAGACACATACATATACAGACACATACATATAGTGACACACACACATACATATAATGACACAGACACATACATATAGTGACACAGACACATACATATAGTGACAGAGACACATACATATAGTGACACAGACACATATATATAGTGACACAGACACATACATATAGTGACACAGACACACAAACATATAGTGACACAGACATACATTTAGTGACACAGATACATACATACAGTGACACAGACACATACATACAGTGACACAGACACATAAATATAATGACACAGACTCATATATACAGTGACACAGACACATACATATGGTGACACAGACACATACATATAGTGACACAGACACATACATATAGTGACACAGACACATACATATAGTGACACAGAGACATACATATAGTGACACAGACACATACATATAGTGACACAGACACATACATATAGTGACACAGACACATACATATAGTGACACAGACACATACATACAGTGACACAGACACATAAATATAGTGACACAGACACATACATATAGTGACACAGACACATACATGCATATAGTGACAGAGACACATACATATAGTGACAAAGAGACATACATATAGTGACACAGACACATACATACAGTGATACAGACACATACATATAGTGACACAGACACATACATATAGTGACACAGACACATACATATAGTGACACAGACACATACATATAGTGACACAGACACATACATATAGTGACACAGACACATACATATAGTGACACAGACACATACATATAGTGACACAGACACATACATATAGTGACACAGACACATACATATAGTGACACAGACAGATACATATAGTGACACAGACACATACATATAATGACACAGACACATACATACAGTGACACAGACACATACATATAGTGACACAGAGACATACATACAGTGATACAGACACATACATATAGTGACACAGACACATACATACAGTGACACAGAGACATACATATAGTGACACAGAGACATACATATAGTGACACAGACACATACATATAGTGACACAGACACATACATACAGTGACACAGACACATACATATAGTGACACAGACACATAGATACAGTGACACAGACACATACATATAGTGCTACAGACACATACATATAGTGACACAGACACATACATATAGTGACACAGAGACATACATATAGTGACACAGAGACATACATATAGTGACACAGACACATACATATAGTGACACAGACACATACATACAGTGACACAGTCACATACATATAGTGACACAGTCACATACATATAGTGGCACAGACACATACATATAGTTACACAGACACATACATATAGTGACACAGAGACATACATATAGTAACACAGAGACATACATATAGTGACACAGACACATACATATAGTGACACAGACACATACATACAGTGACACAGTCACATACATATAGTGACACAGTCACATACATATAGTGGCACAGACACATACATACAGTGACACAGACACATACATATAATGACACAGACACATACATACAGTGACACAGACACATACATATAGTGACACAGAGACATACATATAGTGATACAGACACATACATATAGTGACACAGACACATATATATAGTGACACAGACACAAACATATAGTGACACAGACACATACATATAGTGACACAGAGACATACATATAGTGACAGAGACACATACATATAGTGACACAGAAACATACATATAGTGACACAGACACATACATACAGTGACAGAGACACATACATACAGTGACACAGACACCTACATATAGTGACACAGACACATATATATAGTGACACAGACACAAACATATAGTGACACAGACACATACATATAGTGACACAGACACAGACATATAGTGACAGAGACACATACATATAGTGACACAGACACATACATACAGTGACACAGACACATACATACAGTGACACAGACACATACATATAGTGACACAGACACATACATATAGTGACACAGAAACATATATATTGTGACACAGACACCTACATATAGTGACACAGACACATATATATAGTGACACAGACACAAACATATAGTGACACAGACACATACATATAGTGACACAGACACATACATATAGTGACAGAGACACATACATACAGTGACACAGACACATACATACAGTGACACAGACACATACATACAGTGACACAGACACATACATACAGTGACACAGAAACATACATATAGTGACACAGACACATATATATAGTAACACAGACACAAACATATAGTGACACAGACACATACATATAGTGACACAGACACATACATATAGTGACAGAGACACATACATATAGTGACACAGACACATATATATAGTGACACAGACACTTACATATAGTGACACAGATACAAACATATAGTGACAGAGACACATACATATAGTGGCACAGACACATACATATAGTGACAAAGACACATACATATAGTGACACAGACACATACATATAGTGACACAGACACATACATATAGTGACACAGATACAAACATATAGTGACAGAGACACATACATATAGTGACACAGACACATACATATAGTGACAAAGACACATACATATAGTGACACAGACACATACATATAGTGACACACACACATACATATAATGACACAGACACATACATATAGTGACACAGACACATACATATAGTGACAGAGACACATACATATAGTGACACAGACACATATATATAGTGACACAGACACATACATATAGTGACACAGACACACAAACATATAGTGACACAGACATACATTTAGTGACACAGATACATACATACAGTGACACAGACACATACATACAGTGACACAGACACATAAATATAATGACACAGACTCATATATACAGTGACACAGACACATACATATAGTGACACAGACACATACATATAGTGACACAGACACATACATATAGTGACACAGACACATACATACAGTGACACAGAGACATACATATAGTGACACAGACACATACATATAGTGACACAGACACATACATATAGTGACACAGACACATACATATAGTGACACAGACACATACATACAGTGACACAGACACATAAATATAGTGACACAGACACATACATATAGTGACACAGACACATACATGCATATAGTGACAGAGACACATACATATAGTGACAAAGAGACATACATATAGTGACACAGACACATACATACAGTGATACAGACACATACATATAGTGACACAGACACATACATATAGTGACACAGACACATACATATAGTGACACAGACACATACATATAGTGACACAGACACATACATATAGTGACACAGACACATACATATAGTGACACAGACACATACATATAGTGACACAGACAGATACATATAGTGACACAGACACATACATATAATGACACAGACACATACATACAGTGACACAGACACATACATATAGTGACACAGAGACATACATACAGTGATACAGACACATACATATAGTGACACAGACACATACATACAGTGACACAGAGACATACATATAGTGACACAGAGACATACATATAGTGACACAGACACATACATATATTGACACAGACACATACATACAGTGACACAGACACATACATATAGTGACACAGACACATAGATACAGTGACACAGACACATACATATAGTGCTACAGACACATACATATAGTGACACAGACACATACATATAGTGACACAGAGACATACATATAGTGACACAGAGACATACATATAGTGACACAGACACATACATATAGTGACACAGACACATACATACAGTGACACAGTCACATACATATAGTGACACAGTCACATACATATAGTGGCACAGACACATACATATAGTTACACAGACACATACATATAGTGACACAGAGACATACATATAGTAACACAGAGACATACATATAGTGACACAGACACATACATATAGTGACACAGACACATACATACAGTGACACAGTCACATACATATAGTGACACAGTCACATACATATATTGGCACAGACACATACATACAGTGACACAGACACATACATATAATGACACAGACACATACATACAGTGACACAGACACATACATATAGTGACACAGAGACATACATATAGTGATACAGACACATACATATAGTGACACAGACACATATATATAGTGACACAGACACAAACATATAGTGACACAGACACATACATATAGTGACACAGAGACATACATATAGTGACAGAGACACATACATATAGTGACACAGAAACATACATATAGTGACACAGACACATACATACAGTGACAGAGACACATACATACAGTGACACAGACACCTACATATAGTGACACAGACACATATATATAGTGACACAGACACAAACATATAGTGACACAGACACATACATATAGTGACACAGACACATACATATAGTGACAGAGACACATACATATAGTGACACAGACACATACATACAGTGACACAGACACATACATACAGTGACACAGACACATACATATAGTGACACAGACACATATATATAGTAACACAGACACAAACATATAGTGACACAGACACATACATATAGTGACACAGACACATACATATAGTGACAGAGACACATACATATAGTGACACAGACACATACATATAGTGACACAGACACATACATATAGTGACACAGACACATACATATAGTGACACAGACAGATACATATAGTGACACAGACACATACATATAATGACACAGACACATACATACAGTGACACAGACACATACATATAGTGACACAGAGACATACATACAGTGATACAGACACATACATATAGTGACACAGACACATACATACAGTGACACAGAGACATACATATAGTGACACAGAAACATACATATAGTGACAGAGACACATACATATAGTGACACAGACACATACATATAGTGACACAGAGACATACATACAGTGACACAGACACATAAATATAGTGACACAGACACATACATACAGTGACACAGACACATACATATAGTGGTACAGACACATACATATAGTGACACAGACACATATATATAGTGACACAGAGACATACATATAGTGACACAGAGACATACATATAGTGACACAGACACATACATATAGTGACACAGACACATACATACAGTGACACAGTCACATACATATAGTGACACAGTCACATACATATAGTGGCACAGACACATACATATAGTTACACAGACACATACATATAGTGACACAGAGACATACATATAGTGACACAGAGACATACATATAGTGACACAGACACATACATATAGTGACACAGACACATACATACAGTGACACAGTCAAATACATATAGTGACACAGTCACATACATATAGTGGCACAGACACATACATACAGTGACACAGACACATACATATAGTGACACAGAGACATACATATGGTGACACACACACATACATATAGCGATACAGACACATACATATAGTGACAGCGACACATACATATAGTGACACAGACACATACATACAGTGACACAGACACATACATACAGTGACACAGACACATACATATAGTGACACAGACACATATATATAGTGACACAGACACAAACATATAGTGACACAGACACATACATATAGTGACACAGAGACATACATATAGTGACAGAGACACATACATATAGTGACCCAGAAACATACATATAGTGACACAGACACATACATACAGTGACAGAGACACATACATACAGTGACACAGACACCTACATATAGTGACACAGACACATATATATATAGTGACACAGACACAAACATATAGTGACACAGACACATACATATAGTGACACAGACACATACATATAGTGACAGAGACACATACATATAGTGACACAGACACATACATATAGTGACACAGAGACATACATACAGTGACACAGACACATACATACAGTGACACAGACACATACATATAGTGACACAGACACATATATATAGTAACACAGACACAAACATATAGTGACAGAGACACATACATATAGTGACACAGACACATATATATAGTAACACAGACACAAACATATAGTGACACAGACACATACATATAGTGACACAGACACATACATATAGTGACACAGATACAAACATATAGTGACAGAGACACATACATATAGTGACACAGACACATACATATAGTGACAGAGACATACATATAGTGACACAGACACATACATATAGTGACAAAGACACATACATATAGTGACACAGACACATACATATAGTGACACAGACACATACATATAATGACACAGACACATACATATAGTGACACAGACACATACATATAGTGACAGAGACACATACATATAGTGACACAGACACATATATATAGTGACACAGACACATACATATAGTGACACAGACACATACATATAGTGACACAGAGACATACATATAGTGTCACAGACACATACATATAGTGACACAGACACATACATATAGTGACACAGACACATACATATAGTGACACAGACACACAAACATATAGTGACACAGACATACATTTAGTGACACAGACACAGACATACAGTGACACAGACACATACATACAGTGACACAGACACATAAATATAATGACACAGACACATATATACAGTGACACAGACACATACATATAGTGACACAGACACATACATATAGTGACACAGAGACATACATATAGTGACACAGACACATACATATAGTGACACAGACACATACATATAGTGACACAGACACATACATATAGTGACACAGACACATACATACAGTGACACAGACACATACATATAGTGACACAGACACATACATATAGTGACACAGACACATACATATAGTGACAGAGACACATACATATAGTGACACAGAGACATACATATAGTGACACAGACACATACATACAGTGATACAGACACATACATATAGTGACACAGACACATACATATAGTGACACAGACACATACATATAGTGACACAGACACATACATATAGTGACACAGACACATACATATAGTGACACAGACACATACATATAGTGACACAGACACATACATATAGTGACACAGACACATACATATAGTGACACAGACACATACATGTAGTGACACAGACAGATACATATAGTGACACAGACACATACATATAATGACACAGACACATACATACAGTGACACAGACACATACATATAGTAACCCAGAGACATACATACAGTGACACAGACACATACATATAGTGACACAGACACATACATACAGTGACACATAAACATACATATAGTGACACAGAGACATACATATAGTGACACAGACACATACATATAGTGACACAGACACATACATATAGTGACACAGAGACATACATACAGTGACACAGACACATACATATAGTGACACAGACACATACATACAGTGACACAGAGACATACATATAGTGACACAGAGACATACATATAGTGACACAGACACATACATATAGTGACACAGACACATACATATAGTGACACAGACACATACATACAGTGACACAGAGACATACATATAGTGACACAGACACATACATATAGTGACACAGACACATACATACAGTGACACAGACACATACATACAGTGACACAGAGACATATATATAGTGACACAGACACATACATATAGTGACACAGACACACAAACATATAGTGACACAGACATACATATAGTGACACAGACACATACATACAGTGACACAGACACATACATATAGTGACACAGACACATACATATAGTGACACAGACACATACATACAGTGACACAGACACATACATACAGTGACACAGAGACATATATATAGTAACACAGACACATACATATAGTGACACAGACACATACATACAGTGACACAGACACATACATACAGTGACACAGAGACATATATATAGTAACACAGACACATACATATAGTGACACAGACACACAAACATATAGTGACACAGACATACATATAGTGACACAGACACATACATATAGTGACACAGACACATACATACAGTGACACAGACACATACATACAGTGACACAGACACATACATATAGTGACAGACACATACATATAGTGACACAGACACATACATATAGTGACACAGACACATACATACAGTGACACAGGCACATACATACAGTGACACAGACACATACATATAGTGACACAGACACATACATATAGTGACACAGACACATACATACAGTGACACAGACACGTACATATAGTGACACAGACACATACATATAGTGACACAGTCACATACATATAGTGGCACAGACACATACATATAGTTAAACAGACACATACATATAGTGACACAGAGACATACATATAGTGACACAGAGACATACATATAGTGACACAAACACATACATATAGTGACACAGACACATACATACAGTGACACAGTCAAATACATATAGTGACACAGTCACATACATATAGTGGCACAGACACATACATACAGTGACACAGACACATACATATAATGACACAGACACATACATACAGTGACACAGACACATACATATAGTGACACAGAGACATACATATAGTGACACACACACATACATATAGTGATACAGACACATACATATAGTGACAGAGACACATACATATAGTGACACAGACACATACATACAGTGACACAGACACATACATACAGTGACACAGACACATACATATAGTGACACAGACACATATATATAGTGACACAGACACAAACATATAGTGACACAGACACATACATATAGTGACACAGAGACATACATATAGTGACAGAGACACATACATATAGTGACCCAGAAACATACATATAGTGACACAGACACATACATACAGTGACAGAGACACATACATACAGTGACACAGACACCTACATATAGTGACACAGACACATATATATAGTGACACAGACACAAACATATAGTGACACAGACACATACATATAGTGACACAGACACATACATATAGTGACAGAGACACATACATATAATGACACAGACACATACATACAGTGACACAGACACATACATACAGTGACACAGACACATACATATAGTGACACAGACACATATATATAGTAACACAGACACAAACATATAGTGACACAGACACATACATATAGTGACACAGACACATACATATAGTGACAGAGACACATACATATAGTGACACAGACACATACATATAGTGACACAGACACATACATATAGTGACACAGATACAAACATATAGTGACAGAGACACATACATATAGTGACACAGACACATACATATAGTGACAGAGACATACATATAGTGACACAGACACATACATATAGTGACAAAGACACATACATATAGTGACACAGACACATACATATAGTGACACAGACACATACATATAATGACACAGACACATACATATAGTGACACAGACACATACATATAGTGACAGAGACACATACATATAGTGACACAGACACATATATAGTGACACAGACACATACATATAGTGACACAGACACATACATATAGTGACACAGAGACATACATATAGTGTCACAGACACATACATATAGTGACACAGACACATACATATAGTGACACAGACACATACATATAGTGACACAGACACACAAACATATAGTGACACAGACATACATTTAGTGACACAGACACATACATACAGTGACACAGACACATACATACAGTGACACAGACACATAAATATAATGACACAGACACATATATACAGTGACACAGACACATACATATAGTGACACAGACACATACATATAGTGACACAGAGACATACATATAGTGACACAGACACATACATATAGTGACACAGACACATACATATAGTGACACAGACACATACATATAGTGACACAGACACATACATACAGTGACACAGACACATACATATAGTGACACAGACACATACATATAGTGACACAGACACATACATATAGTGACAGAGACACATACATATAGTGACACAGAGACATACATATAGTGACACAGACACATACATACAGTGATACAGACACATACATATAGTGACACAGACACATACATATAGTGACACAGACACATACATATAGTGACACAGACACATACATATAGTGACACAGACACATACATATAGTGACACAGACACATACATATAGTGACACAGACACATACATATAGTGACACAGACACATACATATAGTGACACAGACACATACATGTAGTGACACAGACAGATACATATAGTGACACAGACACATACATATAATGACACAGACACATACATACAGTGACACAGACACATACATATAGTGACACAGAGACATACATACAGTGACACAGACACATACATATAGTGACACAGACACATACATACAGTGACACAGAGACATACATATAGTGACACAGAGACATACATATAGTGACACAGACACATACATATAGTGACACAGACACATACATATAGTGACACAGAGACATACATACAGTGACACAGACACATACATATAGTGACACAGACACATACATACAGTGATACAGAGACATACATATAGTGACACAGAGACATACATATAGTGACACAGACACATACATATAGTGACACAGACACATACATACAGTGACACAGACACATACATACAATGACACAGAGACATACATATAGTGACACAGACACATACATATAGTGACACAGGCACATACATACAGTGACACAGACACATACATACAGTGACACAGAGACATATATATAGTGACACAGACACATACATATATTGACACAGACACACAAACATATAGTGACACAGACATACATATAGTGACACAGACACATACATACAGTGACACAGACACATACATATAGTGACACAGACACATACATATAGTGACACAGACACATACATACAGTGACACAGACACATACATACAGTGACACAGAGACATATATATAGTAACACAGACACATACATATAGTGACACAGACACATACATACAGTGACACAGACACATACATACAGTGACACAGAGACATATATATAGTAACACAGACACATACATATAGTGACACAGACACACAAACATATAGTGACACAGACATACATATAGTGACACAGACACATACATATAGTGACACAGACACATACATACAGTGACACAGACACATACATACAGTGACACAGACACATACATATAGTGACAGACACATACATATAGTGACACAGACACATACATATAGTGACACAGACACATACATACAGTGACACAGGCACATACATACAGTGACACAGACACATACATATAGTGACACAGACACATACATATAGTGACACAGACATATACATACAGTGACACAGACACGTACATATAGTGACACAGACACATACATATAGTGACACAGACACATACATATAGTGACACAGATACATACATACAGTGACACAGACACATACATATAGTGACACAGACACAAACATATAGTGACACAGACACATACATACAGTGACACAGACACATACATATAGTGACACAGACACATACATATAGTGACACAAACACAAACATATAATGACACAGACACATACATACAGTGACACAGACACATACATATAGTGACACAGACACATATATATAGTGACACAGACACAAACATATAGTGACACAGACACATACATATAGTGACACAGAGACATACATACAGTGACACAGACACATACATATAGTGACACAGACACATACATATAGTGACACAGACACGTACATATAGTGACACAGACACAACCATATAGTGACACAGACACATACATACAGTGACACAGACACATACATATAGTGACAGAGACACATACATATAGTGACACAGACACAAACATACAGTGATACAGACACATACATATAGTGACACAGACACATACATACATATAGTGACAGAGACACATACATACAGTGACACAGACACATACATACAGTGACACAGACACATACATATAGTGACACAGACACATACATATAGTGACACAGACACATACATATAGTGACACAGAGACATACTTACAGTGACACAGACACATACATATAGTGACACAGACACATACATATAGTGACACAGACACATACATACAGTGACACAGACACATACATATAGTGACACAGACACATACATATAGTGACAGAGACACATACATATAGTGACACAGACACATACATATAGTGACACAGACACATACATATAGTGACACAGACACATACATATAGTGACACAGACACATACATATAGTGACACAGATACAAACATATAGTGACAGAGACACATACATATAGTGGCACAGACACATACATATAGTGACACAGACACATATATATAGTGACACAGACACATACATATAGTGACACAGATACAAACATATAGTGACAGAGACACATACATATAGTGACACAGACACATACATATAGTGACACAGACACATACATATAGTGACACAGACACATACATATAGTGACACAGATACAAACATATAGTGACAGAGACACATACATATAGTGACACAGACACATACATATAGTGACAAAGACACATACATATAGTGACACAGACACATACATATAGTGACACAGACACATACATATAATGACACAGACACATACATATAGTGACACAGACACATATATATAGTGACACAGACACATACATATAGTGACACAGACACATACATATAGTGACACAGAGACATACATATAGTGTCACAGACACATACATATAGTGACACAGACACATACATATAGTGACACAGACTCATACATATAGTGACACAGACACACAAACACATAGTGACACAGACATACATTTAGTGACACAGACACATACATACAGTGACACAGACACATACATACAGTGACACAGACACATAAATATAATGACACAGACACATATATACAGTGACACAGACACATACATATAGTGACACAGACACATACATACAGTGACACAGAGACATATATATAGTAACACAGACACATACATATAGTGACACAGACACACAAACATATAGTGACACAGACATACATATAGTGACACAGACACATACATATAGTGACACAGACACATACATACAGTGACACAGACACATACATACAGTGACACAGACACATAAATATAGTGACACAGACACATATATACAGTGACACAGACACATACATATAGTGACAGACACATACATATAGTGACACAGACACATACATATAGTGACACAGACACACAAACATATAGTGACACAGACATACATATAGTGACACAGACACATACATACAGTGACACAGACACATACATATAGTGACACAGACACATACATATAGTGACACAGACACATACATACAGTGACACAGACACATACATACAGTGACACAGAGACATATATATAGTAACACAGACACATACATATAGTGACACAGACACATACATACAGTGACACAGACACATACATACAGTGACACAGAGACATATATATAGTAACACAGACACATACATATAGTTACACAGACACACAAACATATAGTGACACAGACATACATATAGTGACACAGACACATACATATAGTGACACAGACACATACATACAGTGACACAGACACATACATACAGTGACACAGACACATAAATATAGTGACACAGACACATATATACAGTGACACAGACACATACATATAGTGACAGACACATACATATAGTGACACAGACACATACATATAGTGACACAGACACATACATACAGTGACACAGGCACATACATACAGTGACACAGACACATACATATAGTGACACAGACACATACATATAGTGACACAGACACATACATACAGTGACACAGACACATACATATAGTGACACAGACACATACATATAGTGACACAGACACATACATATAGTGACACAGACACATACATACAGTGACACAGACACATACATATAGTGACACAGACACATACATATAGTGACACAGACACAAACATATAGTGACACAGACACATACATACAGTGACACAGACACATACATATAGTGACACAGACACATACATATAGTGACACAGACACATACATATAGTGACACAAACACAAACATATAATGACACAGACACATATATACAGTGACACAGACACATACATATAGTGACACAGACACATATATATAGTGACACAGACACAAACATATAGTGACACAGACACATACATATAGTGACACAGAGACATACATACAGTGACACAGACACATACATATAGTGACACAGACACATACATATAGTGACACAGACACGTACATATAGTGACACAGACACAACCATATAGTGACACAGACACATACATACAGTGACACAGACACATACATATAGTGACAGAGACACATACATATAGTGACACAGACACAAACATACAGTGATACAGACACATACATATAGTGACACAGACACATACATACATATAGTGACAGAGACACATACATACAGTGACACAGACATATACATACAGTGACACAGACACATACATATAGTGACACAGACACATACATATAGTGACACAGACACATACATATAGTGACACAGAGACATACTTACAGTGACACAGACACATACATATAGTGACACAGACACATACATATAGTGACACAGACACATACATACAGTGACACAGACACATACATATAGTGACACAGACACATACATATAGTGACAGAGACACATACATATCGTGACACAGACACATACATATAGTGACACAGACACATACATATAGTGACACAGACACATACATATAGTGACACAGACACATACATATAGTGACACAGATACAAACATATAGTGACAGAGACACATACATATAGTGGCACAGACACATACATATAGTGACAAAGACACATACATATAGTGACACAGACACATACATATAGTGACACAGACACATACATATAGTGACACAGATACAAACATATAGTGACAGAGACACATACATATAGTGACACAGACACATACATATAGTGACAAAGACACATACATATAGTGACACAGATACATACATATAGTGACACAGACACATACATATAATGACACAGACACATACATATAGTGACACAGACACATATATATAGTGACACAGACACATACATATAGTGACACAGACACATACATATAGTGACACAGAGACATACATATAGTGTCACAGACACATACATATAGTGACACAGACACATACATATAGTGACACAGACACATACATATAGTGACACAGACACACAAACATATAGTGACACAGACATACATTTAGTGACACAGACACATACATACAGTGACACAGACACATACATACAGTGACACAGACACATAAATATAATGACACAGACACATATATACAGTGACACAGACACATACATATAGTGACACAGACACATACATATAGTGACACAGACACATACATATAGTGGCACAGACACATACATATAGTGACACAGAGACATACATATAGTGACACAGACACATACATATAGTGACACAGACACATACATATAGTGACACAGACACATACATATAGTGACACAGACACATACATACAGTGACACAGACACATACATATAGTGACACAGACACATACATATAGTGACACAGACACATACATATAGTGACAGAGACACATACATATAGTGACACAGACACATACATACAGTGACACAGACACATACATACAGTGACACAGACACATACATATAGTGACACAGACACATACATATAGTGACACAGACACATACATATAGTGACACAGACACATACATATAGTGACACAGACACATACATATAGTGACACAGACACATACATATAGTGACACAGACACATACATATAGTGACACAGACACATACATATAGTGACACAGACACATACATATAGTGACACAGACACATACATATAGTGACACAGACACATACATGTAGTGACACAGACAGATACATATAGTGACACAGACACATACATATAATGACACAGACACATACATACAGTGACACAGACACATACATATAGTGACACAGAGACATACATACAGTGACACAGACACATACATATAGTGCCACAGATACATACATACAGTGACACAGAGACATACATATAGTGACACAGAGACATACATATAGTGACACAGACACATACATATAGTGACACAGACACATACATATAGTGACACAGAGACATACATACAGTGACACAGACACATACATATAGTGACACAGACACATACATACAGTGACACAGAGACATACATATAGTGACACAGAGACATACATATAGTGACACAGACACATACATATAGTGACACAGACACATACATATAGTGACACAGACACATACATACAGTGACACAGAGACATACATATAGTGACACAGACACATACATATAGTGACACAGACACATACATACAGTGACACAGACACATACATACAGTGACACAGAGACATATATATAGTGACACAGACACATACATATAGTGACACAGACACACAAACATATAGTGACACAGACATACATATAGTGACACAGACACATACATACAGTGACACAGACACATACATATAGTGACAGAGACACATACATATAGTGACACAGACACATATATATAGTGACACAGACACATACATATAGTGACACAGACACATACATATAGTGACACAGAGACATACATATAGTGTCACAGACACATACATATAGTGACACAGACACATACATATAGTGACACAGACACATACATATAGTGACACAGACACACAAACATATAGTGACACACACATACATTTAGTGACACAGACACAGACATACAGTGACACAGACACATACATACAGTGACACAGACACATAAATATAATGACACAGACACATATATACAGTGACACAGACACATACATATAGTGACACAGACACATACATATAGTGACACAGAGACATACATATAGTGACACAGACACATACATATAGTGACACAGACACATACATATAGTGACACAGACACATACATATAGTGACACAGACACATACATACAGTGACACAGACACATACATATAGTGACACAGACACATACATATAGTGACACAGACACATACATATAGTGACAGAGACACATACATATAGTGACACAGAGACATACATATAGTGACACAGACACATACATACAGTGATACAGACACATACATATAGTGACACAGACACATACATATAGTGACACAGACACATACATATAGTGACACAGACACATACATATAGTGACACAGACACATACATATAGTGACACAGACACATACATATAGTGACACAGACACATACATATAGTGACACAGACACATACATATAGTGACACAGACACATACATGTAGTGACACAGACAGATACATATAGTGACACAGACACATACATATAATGACACAGACACATACATACAGTGACACAGACACATACATATAGTGACACAGATACATACATACAGTGACACAGACACATACATATAGTGACACAGACACATACATACAGTGACACAGAGACATACATATAGTGACACAGAGACATACATATAGTGACACAGACACATACATATAGTGACACAGACACATACATATAGTGACACAGAGACATACATACAGTGACACAGACACATACATATAGTGACACAGACACATACATACAGTGACACAGAGACATACATATAGTGACACAGAGACATACATATAGTGACACAGACACATACATATAGTGACACAGACACATACATATAGTGACACAGACACATACATACAGTGACACAGAGACATACATATAGTGACACAGACACATACATATAGTGACACAGACACATACATACAGTGACACATACACATACATACAGTGACACAGAGACATATATATAGTGACACAGACACATACATATAGTGACACAGACACACAAACATATAGTGACACAGACATACATATAGTGACACAGACACATACATACAGTGACACAGACACATACATATAGTGACACAGACACATACATATAGTGACACAGACACATACATACAGTGACACAGACACATACATACAGTGACACAGACACATACATATAGTGACACAGACACATACATATAGTGACACAGACACAAACATATAGTGACACAGACACATACATACAGTGACACAGACACATACATATAGTGACACAGACACATACATATAGTGACACAGACACATACATATAGTGACACAAACACAAACATATAATGACACAGACACATATATACAGTGACACAGACACATACATATAGTGACACAGACACATATATATAGTGACACAGACACAAACATATAGTGACACAGACACATACATATAGTGACACAGAGACATACATACAGTGACACAGACACATACATATAGTGACACAGACACATACATATAGTGACACAGACACGTACATATAGTGACACAGACACAACCATATAGTGACACAGACACATACATACAGTGACACAGACACATACATATAGTGACAGAGACACATACATATAGTGACACAGACACAAACATACAGTGATACAGACACATACATATAGTGACACAGACACATACATACATATAGTGACAGAGACACATACATATAGTGACACAGAGACATACTTACAGTGACACAGACACATACATATAGTGACACAGACACATACATATAGTGACACAGACACATACATACAGTGACACAGACACATACATATAGTGACACAGACACATACATATAGTGACAGAGACACATACATATCGTGACACAGACACATACATATAGTGACACAGACACATACATATAGTGACACAGACACATACATATAGTGACACAGACACATACATATAGTGACACAGATACAAACATATAGTGACAGAGACACATACATATAGTGGCACAGACACATACATATAGTGACAAAGACACATACATATAGTGACACAGACACATACATATAGTGACACAGACACATACATATAGTGACACAGATACAAACATATAGTGACAGAGACACATACATATAGTGACACAGACACATACATATAGTGACAAAGACACATACATATAGTGACACAGATACATACATATAGTGACACAGACACATACATATAATGACACAGACACATACATATAGTGACACAGACACATATATATAGTGACACAGACACATACATATAGTGACACAGACACATACATATAGTGACACAGAGACATACATATAGTGTCACAGACACATACATATAGTGACACAGACACATACATATAGTGACACAGACACATACATATAGTGACACAGACACACAAACATATAGTGACACAGACATACATTTAGTGACACAGACACATACATACAGTGACACAGACACATACATACAGTGACACAGACACATAAATATAATGACACAGACACATATATACAGTGACACAGACACATACATATAGTGACACAGACACATACATATAGTGACACAGACACATACATATAGTGGCACAGACACATACATATAGTGACACAGAGACATACATATAGTGACACAGACACATACATATAGTGACACAGACACATACATATAGTGACACAGACACATACATATAGTGACACAGACACATACATACAGTGACACAGACACATACATATAGTGACACAGACACATACATATAGTGACACAGACACATACATATAGTGACAGAGACACATACATATAGTGACACAGACACATACATACAGTGACACAGACACATACATACAGTGACACAGACACATACATATAGTGACACAGACACATACATATAGTGACACAGACACATACATATAGTGACACAGACACATACATATAGTGACACAGACACATACATATAGTGACACAGACACATACATATAGTGACACAGACACATACATATAGTGACACAGACACATACATATAGTGACACAGACACATACATATAGTGACACAGACACATACATATAGTGACACAGACACATACATGTAGTGACACAGACAGATACATATAGTGACACAGACACATACATATAATGACACAGACACATACATACAGTGACACAGACACATACATATAGTGACACAGAGACATACATACAGTGACACAGACACATACATATAGTGCCACAGATACATACATACAGTGACACAGAGACATACATATAGTGACACAGAGACATACATATAGTGACACAGACACATACATATAGTGACACAGACACATACATATAGTGACACAGAGACATACATACAGTGACACAGACACATACATATAGTGACACAGACACATACATACAGTGACACAGAGACATACATATAGTGACACAGAGACATACATATAGTGACACAGACACATACATATAGTGACACAGACACATACATATAGTGACACAGACACATACATACAGTGACACAGAGACATACATATAGTGACACAGACACATACATATAGTGACACAGACACATACATACAGTGACACAGACACATACATACAGTGACACAGAGACATATATATAGTGACACAGACACATACATATAGTGACACAGACACACAAACATATAGTGACACAGACATACATATAGTGACACAGACACATACATACAGTGACACAGACACATACATATAGTGACAGAGACACATACATATAGTGACACAGACACATATATATAGTGACACAGACACGTACATATAGTGACACAGACACATACATATAGTGACACAGAGACATACATATAGTGTCACAGACACATACATATAGTGACACAGACACATACATATAGTGACACAGACACATACATATAGTGACACAGACACACAAACATATAGTGACACAGACATACATTTAGTGACACAGACACAGACATACAGTGACACAGACACATACATACAGTGACACAGACACATAAATATAATGACACAGACACATATATACAGTGACACAGACACATACATATAGTGACACAGACACATACATATAGTGACACAGAGACATACATATAGTGACACAGACACATACATATAGTGACACAGACACATACATATAGTGACACAGACACATACATATAGTGACACAGACACATACATACAGTGACACAGACACATACATATAGTGACACAGACACATACATATAGTGACACAGACACATACATATAGTGACAGAGACACATACATATAGTGACACAGAGACATACATATAGTGACACAGACACATACATACAGTGATACAGACACATACATATAGTGACACAGACACATACATATAGTGACACAGACACATACATATAGTGACACAGACACATACATATAGTGACACAGACACATACATATAGTGACACAGACACATACATATAGTGACACAGACACATACATATAGTGACACAGACACATACATATAGTGACACAGACACATACATGTAGTGACACAGACAGATACATATAGTGACACAGACACATACATATAATGACACAGACACATACATACAGTGACACAGACACATACATATAGTGACACAGATACATACATACAGTGACACAGACACATACATATAGTGACACAGACACATACATACAGTGACACAGAGACATACATATAGTGACACAGAGACATACATATAGTGACACAGACACATACATATAGTGACACAGACACATACATATAGTGACACAGAGACATACATACAGTGACACAGACACATACATATAGTGACACAGACACATACATACAGTGACACAGAGACATACATATAGTGACACAGAGACATACATATAGTGACACAGACACATACATATAGTGACACAGACACATACATATAGTGACACAGACACATACATACAGTGACACAGAGACATACATATAGTGACACAGACACATACATATAGTGACACAGACACATACATACAGTGACACAGACACATACATACAGTGACACAGAGACATATATATAGTGACACAGACACATACATATAGTGACACAGACACACAAACATATAGTGACACAGACATACATATAGTGACACAGACACATACATACAGTGACACAGACACATACATATAGTGACACAGACACATACATATAGTGACACAGACACATACATACAGTGACACAGACACATACATACAGTGACACAGAGACATATATATAGTAACACAGACACATACATATAGTGACACAGACACATACATACAGTGACACAGACACATACATACAGTGACACAGAGACATATATATAGTAACACAGACACATACATATAGTGACACAGACACACAAACATATAGTGACACAGACATACATATAGTGACACAGACACATACATATAGTGACACAGACACATACATACAGTGACACAGACACATACATACAGTGACACAGACACATACATATAGTGACAGACACATACATATAGTGACACAGACACATACATATAGTGACACAGACACATACATACAGTGACACAGGCACATACATACAGTGACACAGACACATACATATAGTGACACAGACACATACATATAGTGACACAGACACATACATACAGTGACACAGACACGTACATATAGTGACACAGACACATACATATAGTGACACAGTCACATACATATAGTGGCACAGACACATACATATAGTTACACAGACACATACATATAGTGACACAGAGACATACATATAGTGACACAGAGACATACATATAGTGACACAGACACATACATGTAGTGACACAGACACATACATACAGTGACACAGTCAAATACATATAGTGACACAGTCACATACATATAGTGGCACAGACACATACATACAGTGACACAGACACATACATATAGTGACACAGACACATATATATAGTAACACAGACACAAACATATAGTGACACAGACACATACATATAGTGACACAGAGACATACATATAGTGACAGAGACACATACATATAGTGACCCAGAAACATACATATAGTGACACAGACACATACATACAGTGACAGAGACACATACATACAGTGACACAGACACCTACATATAGTGACACAGACACATATATATAGTGACACAGACACAAACATATAGTGACACAGACACATACATATAGTGACACAGACACATACATATAGTGACAGAGACACATACATATAATGACACAGACACATGCATACAGTGACACAGACACATACATACAGTGACACAGACACATACATATAGTGACACAGACACATATATATAGTAACACAGACACAAACATATAGTGACACAGACACATACATATAGTGACACAGACACATACATATAGTGACAGAGACACATACATATAGTGACACAGACACATACATATAGTGACACAGACACATACATATAGTGACACAGATACAAACATATAGTGACAGAGACACATACATATAGTGACACAGACACATACATATAGTGACAGAGACATACATATAGTGACACAGACACATACATATAGTGACAAAGACACATACATATAGTGACACAGACACATACATATAGTGACACAGACACATACATATAATGACACAGACACATACATATAGTGACACAGACACATACATATAGTGACAGAGACACATACATATAGTGACACAGACACATATATATAGTGACACAGACACATACATATAGTGACACAGACACATACATATAGTGACACAGAGACATACATATAGTGTCACAGACACATACATATAGTGACACAGACACATACATATAGTGACACAGACACATACATATAGTGACACAGACACACAAACATATAGTGACACAGACATACATTTAGTGACACAGACACATACATACAGTGACACAGACACATACATACAGTGACACAGACACATAAATATAATGACACAGACACATATATACAGTGACACAGACACATACATATAGTGACACAGACACATACATATAGTGACACAGAGACATACATATAGTGACACAGACACATACATATAGTGACACAGACACATACATATAGTGACACAGAGACATACTTACAGTGACACAGACACATACATATAGTGACACAGACACATACATATAGTGACACAGACACATACATACAGTGACACAGACACATACATATAGTGACACAGACACATACATATAGTGACAGAGACACATACATATCGTGACACAGACACATACATATAGTGACACAGACACATACATATAGTGACACAGACACATACATATAGTGGCACAGACACATACATATAGTGACACAGATACAAACATATAGTGACAGAGACACATACATATAGTGGCACAGACACATACATATAGTGACAAAGACACATACATATAGTGACACAGACACATACATATAGTGACACAGACACATACATATAGTGACACAGATACAAACATATAGTGACAGAGACACATACATATAGTGACACAGACACATACATATAGTGACAAAGACACATACATATAGTGACACAGATACATACATATAGTGACACAGACACATACATATAATGACACAGACACATACATATAGTGACACAGACACATATATATAGTGACACAGACACATACATATAGTGACACAGACACATACATATAGTGACACAGAGACATACATATAGTGTCACAGACACATACATATAGTGACACAGACACATACATATAGTGACACAGACACATACATATAGTGACACAGACACACAAACATATAGTGACACAGACATACATTTAGTGACACAGACACATACATACAGTGACACAGACACATACATACAGTGACACAGACACATAAATATAATGACACAGACACATATATACAGTGACACAGACACATACATATAGTGACACAGACACATACATATAGTGACACAGACACATACATATAGTGGCACAGACACATACATATAGTGACACAGAGACATACATATAGTGACACAGACACATACATATAGTGACACAGACACATACATATAGTGACACAGACACATACATATAGTGACACAGACACATACATACAGTGACACAGACACATACATATAGTGACACAGACACATACATATAGTGACACAGACACATACATATAGTGACAGAGACACATACATATAGTGACACAGACACATACATACAGTGACACAGACACATACATACAGTGACACAGACACATACATATAGTGACACAGACACATACATATAGTGACACAGACACATACATATAGTGACACAGACACATACATATAGTGACACAGACACATACATATAGTGACACAGACACATACATATAGTGACACAGACACATACATATAGTGACACAGACACATACATATAGTGACACAGACACATACATATAGTGACACAGACACATACATATAGTGACACAGACACATACATGTAGTGACACAGACAGATACATATAGTGACACAGACACATACATATAATGACACAGACACATACATACAGTGACACAGACACATACATATAGTGACACAGAGACATACATACAGTGACACAGACACATACATATAGTGCCACAGATACATACATACAGTGACACAGAGACATACATATAGTGACACAGAGACATACATATAGTGACACAGACACATACATATAGTGACACAGACACATACATATAGTGACACAGAGACATACATACAGTGACACAGACACATACATATAGTGACACAGACACATACATACAGTGACACAGAGACATACATATAGTGACACAGAGACATACATATAGTGACACAGACACATACATATAGTGACACAGACACATACATATAGTGACACAGACACATACATACAGTGACACAGAGACATACATATAGTGACACAGACACATACATATAGTGACACAGACACATACATACAGTGACACAGACACATACATACAGTGACACAGAGACATATATATAGTGACACAGACACATACATATAGTGACACAGACACACAAACATATAGTGACACAGACATACATATAGTGACACAGACACATACATACAGTGACACAGACACATACATATAGTGACAGAGACACATACATATAGTGACACAGACACATATATATAGTGACACAGACACATACATATAGTGACACAGACACATACATATAGTGACACAGAGACATACATATAGTGTCACAGACACATACATATAGTGACACAGACACATACATATAGTGACACAGACACATACATATAGTGACACAGACACACAAACATATAGTGACACAGACATACATTTAGTGACACAGACACAGACATACAGTGACACAGACACATACATACAGTGACACAGACACATAAATATAATGACACAGACACATATATACAGTGACACAGACACATACATATAGTGACACAGACACATACATATAGTGACACAGAGACATACATATAGTGACACAGACACATACATATAGTGACACAGACACATACATATAGTGACACAGACACATACATATAGTGACACAGACACATACATACAGTGACACAGACACATACATATAGTGACACAGACACATACATATAGTGACACAGACACATACATATAGTGACAGAGACACATACATATAGTGACACAGAGACATACATATAGTGACACAGACACATACATACAGTGATACAGACACATACATATAGTGACACAGACACATACATATAGTGACACAGACACATACATATAGTGACACAGACACATACATATAGTGACACAGACACATACATATAGTGACACAGACACATACATATAGTGACACAGACACATACATATAGTGACACAGACACATACATATAGTGACACAGACACATACATGTAGTGACACAGACAGATACATATAGTGACACAGACACATACATATAATGACACAGACACATACATACAGTGACACAGACACATACATATAGTGACACAGATACATACATACAGTGACACAGACACATACATATAGTGACACAGACACATACATACAGTGACACAGAGACATACATATAGTGACACAGAGACATACATATAGTGACACAGACACATACATATAGTGACACAGACACATACATATAGTGACACAGAGACATACATACAGTGACACAGACACATACATATAGTGACACAGACACATACATACAGTGACACAGAGACATACATATAGTGACACAGAGACATACATATAGTGACACAGACACATACATATAGTGACACAGACACATACATATAGTGACACAGACACATACATACAGTGACACAGAGACATACATATAGTGACACAGACACATACATATAGTGACACAGACACATACATACAGTGACACAGACACATACATACAGTGACACAGAGACATATATATAGTGACACAGACACATACATATAGTGACACAGACACACAAACATATAGTGACACAGACATACATATAGTGACACAGACACATACATACAGTGACACAGACACATACATATAGTGACACAGACACATACATATAGTGACACAGACACATACATACAGTGACACAGACACATACATACAGTGACACAGAGACATATATATAGTAACACAGACACATACATATAGTGACACAGACACATACATACAGTGACACAGACACATACATACAGTGACACAGAGACATATATATAGTAACACAGACACATACATATAGTGACACAGACACACAAACATATAGTGACACAGACATACATATAGTGACACAGACACATACATATAGTGACACAGACACATACATACAGTGACACAGACACATACATACAGTGACACAGACACATACATATAGTGACAGACACATACATATAGTGACACAGACACATACATATAGTGACACAGACACATACATACAGTGACACAGGCACATACATACAGTGACACAGACACATACATATAGTGACACAGACACATACATATAGTGACACAGACACATACATACAGTGACACAGACACGTACATATAGTGACACAGACACATACATATAGTGACACAGTCACATTCATATAGTGGCACAGACACATACATATAGTTACACAGACACATACATATAGTGACACAGAGACATACATATAGTGACACAGAGACATACATATAGTGACACAGACACATACATATAGTGACACAGACACATACATACAGTGACACAGTCAAATACATATAGTGACACAGTCACATACATATAGTGGCACAGACACATACATACAGTGACACAGACACATACATATAGTGACACAGACACATATATATAGTAACACAGACACAAACATATAGTGACACAGACACATACATATAGTGACACAGAGACATACATATAGTGACAGAGACACATACATATAGTGACCCAGAAACATACATATAGTGACACAGACACATACATACAGTGACAGAGACACATACATACAGTGACACAGACACCTACATATAGTGACACAGACACATATATATAGTGACACAAACACAAACATATAGTGACACAGACACATACATATAGTGACACAGACACATACATATAGTGACAGAGACACATACATATAATGACACAGACACATGCATACAGTGACACAGACACATACATACAGTGACACAGACACATACATATAGTGACACAGACACATATATATAGTAACACAGACACAAACATATAGTGACACAGACACATACATATAGTGACACAGACACATACATATAGTGACAGAGACACATACATATAGTGACACAGACACATACATATAGTGACACAGACACATACATATAGTGACACAGATACAAACATATAGTGACAGAGACACATACATATAGTGACACAGACACATACATATAGTGACAGAGACATACATATAGTGACACAGACACATACATATAGTGACAAAGACACATACATATAGTGACACAGACACATACATATAGTGACACAGACACATACATATAATGACACAGACACATACATATAGTGACACAGACACATACATATAGTGACAGAGACACATACATATAGTGACACAGACACATATATATAGTGACACAGACACATACATATAGTGACACAGACACATACATATAGTGACACAGAGACATACATATAGTGTCACAGACACATACATATAGTGACACAGACACATACATATAGTGACACAGACACATACATATAGTGACACAGACACACAAACATATAGTGACACAGACATACATTTAGTGACACAGACACATACATACAGTGACACAGACACATACATACAGTGACACAGACACATAAATATAATGACACAGACACATATATACAGTGACACAGACACATACATATAGTGACACAGACACATACATATAGTGACACAGAGACATACATATAGTGACACAGACACATACATATAGTGACACAGACACATACATATAGTGACACAGACACATACATATAGTGACACAGACACATACATACAGTGACACAGACACATACATATAGTGACACAGACACATACATATAGTGACACAGACACATACATATAGTGACAGAGACACATACATATAGTGACACAGAGACATACATATAGTGACACAGACACATACATACAGTGATACAGACACATACATATAGTGACACAGACACATACATATAGTGACACAGACACATACATATAGTGACACAGACACATACATATAGTGACACAGACACATACATATAGTGACACAGACACATACATATAGTGACACAGACACATACATATAGTGACACAGACACATACATATAGTGACACAGACACATACATGTAGTGACACAGACAGATACATATAGTGACACAGACACATACATATAATGACACAGACACATACATACAGTGACACAGACACATACATATAGTGACACAGAGACATACATACAGTGACACAGACACATACATATAGTGACACAGACACATACATACAGTGACACAGAGACATACATATAGTGACACAGAGACATACATATAGTGACACAGACACATACATATAGTGACACAGACACATACATATAGTGACACAGATACATACATACAGTGACACAGACACATACATATAGTGACACAGACACATACATACAGTGACACAGAGACATACATATAGTGACACAGAGACATACATATAGTGACACAGACACATACATATAGTGACACAGACACATACATATAGTGACACAGACACATACATACAGTGACACAGAGACATACATATAGTGACACAGACACATACATATAGTGACACAGGCACATACATACAGTGACACAGACACATACATACAGTGACACAGAGACATATATATAGTGACACAGACACATACATATATTGACACAGACACACAAACATATAGTGACACAGACATACATATAGTGACACAGACACATACATACAGTGACACAGACACATACATATAGTGACACAGACACATACATATAGTGACACAGACACATACATACAGTGACACAGACACATACATACAGTGACACAGAGACATATATATAGTAACACAGACACATACATATAGTGACACAGACACATACATACAGTGACACAGACACATACATACAGTGACACAGAGACATATATATAGTAACACAGACACATACATATAGTGACACAGACACACAAACATATAGTGACACAGACATACATATAGTGACACAGACACATACATATAGTGACACAGACACATACATACAGTGACACAGACACATACATACAGTGACACAGACACATACATATAGTGACAGACACATACATATAGTGACACAGACACATACATATAGTGACACAGACACATACATACAGTGACACAGGCACATACATACAGTGACACAGACACATACATATAGTGACACAGACACATACATATAGTGACACAGACACATACATACAGTGACACAGACACGTACATATAGTGACACAGACACATACATATAGTGACACAGACACATACATATAGTGACACAGATACATACATACAGTGACACAGACACATACATATAGTGACACAGACACAAACATATAGTGACACAGACACATACATACAGTGACACAGACACATACATATAGTGACACAGACACATACATATAGTGACACAAACACAAACATATAATGACACAGACACATACATACAGTGACACAGACACATACATATAGTGACACAGACACATATATATAGTGACACAGACACAAACATATAGTGACACAGACACATACATATAGTGACACAGAGACATACATACAGTGACACAGACACATACATATAGTGACACAGACACATACATATAGTGACACAGACACGTACATATAGTGACACAGACACAACCATATAGTGACACAGACACATACATACAGTGACACAGACACATACATATAGTGACAGAGACACATACATATAGTGACACAGACACAAACATACAGTGATACAGACACATACATATAGTGACACAGACACATACATACATATAGTGACAGAGACACATACATACAGTGACACAGACACATACATACAGTGACACAGACACATACATATAGTGACACAGACACATACATATAGTGACACAGACACATACATATAGTGACACAGAGACATACTTACAGTGACACAGACACATGCATATAGTGACACAGACACATACATATAGTGACACAGACACATACATACAGTGACACAGACACATACATATAGTGACACAGACACATACATATAGTGACACAGATACAAACATATAGTGACAGAGACACATACATATAGTGACACAGACACATACATATAGTGACACAGACACATACATATAGTGACACAGACACATACATATAGTGACACAGATACAAACATATAGTGACAGAGACACATACATATAGTGACACAGACACATACATATAGTGACAAAGACACATACATATAGTGACACAGACACATACATATAGTGACACAGACACATACATATAGTGACACAGAGACATACATACAGTGACACAGACACATACATATAGTGACACAGACACATACATACAGTGACACAGAGACATACATATAGTGACACAGAGACATACATATAGTGACACAGACACATACATATAGTGACACAGACACATACATATAGTGACACAGACACATACATACAGTGACACAGAGACATACATATAGTGACACAGACACATACATATAGTGACACAGACACATACATACAGTGACACAGACACATACATACAGTGACACAGAGACATATATATAGTGACACAGACACATACATATAGTGACACAGACACACAAACATATAGTGACACAGACATACATATAGTGACACAGACACATACATACAGTGACACAGACACATACATATAGTGACACAGACACATACATATAGTGACACAGACACATACATACAGTGACACAGACACATACATACAGTGACACAGAGACATATATATAGTAACACAGACACATACATATAGTGACACAGACACATACATACAGTGACACAGACACATACATACAGTGACACAGAGACATATATATAGTAACACAGACACATACATATAGTGACACAGACACACAAACATATAGTGACACAGACATACATATAGTGACACAGACACATACATATAGTGACACAGACACATACATACAGTGACACAGACACATACATACAGTGACACAGACACATACATATAGTGACAGACACATACATATAGTGACACAGACACATACATATAGTGACACAGACACATACATACAGTGACACAGGCACATACATACAGTGACACAGACACATACATATAGTGACACAGACACATACATATAGTGACACAGACACATACATACAGTGACACAGACACGTACATATAGTGACACAGACACATACATATAGTGACACAGTCACATACATATAGTGGCACAGACACATACATATAGTTACACAGACACATACATATAGTGACACAGAGACATACATATAGTGACACAGAGACATACATATAGTGACACAGACACATACATATAGTGACACAGACACATACATACAGTGACACAGTCAAATACATATAGTGACACAGTCACATACATATAGTGGCACAGACACATACATACAGTGACACAGACACATACATATAATGACACAGACACATACATACAGTGACACAGACACATACATATAGTGACACAGAGACATACATATAGTGACACACACACATACATATAGTGATACAGACACATACATATAGTGACAGAGACACATACATATAGTGACACAGACACATACATACAGTGACACAGACACATACATACAGTGACACAGACACATACATATAGTGACACAGACACATATATATAGTGACACAGACACAAACATATAGTGACACAGACACATACATATAGTGACACAGAGACATACATATAGTGACAGAGACACATACATATAGTGACCCAGAAACATACATATAGTGACACAGACACATACATACAGTGACAGAGACACATACATACAGTGACACAGACACCTACATATAGTGACACAGACACATATATATAGTGACACAGACACAAACATATAGTGACACAGACACATACATATAGTGACACAGACACATACATATAGTGACAGAGACACATACATATAATGACACAGACACATGCATACAGTGACACAGACACATACATACAGTGACACAGACACATACATATAGTGACACAGACACATATATATAGTAACACAGACACAAACATATAGTGACACAGACACATACATATAGTGACACAGACACATACATATAGTGACAGAGACACATACATATAGTGACACAGACACATACATATAGTGACACAGACACATACATATAGTGACACAGATACAAACATATAGTGACAGAGACACATACATATAGTGACACAGACACATACATATAGTGACAGAGACATACATTTAGTGACACAGACACATACATATAGTGACAAAGACACATACATATAGTGACACAGACACATACATATAGTGACACAGACACATACATATAATGACACAGACACATACATATAGTGACACAGACACATACATATAGTGACAGAGACACATACATATAGTGACACAGACACATATATATAGTGACACAGACACATACATATAGTGACACAGACACATACATATAGTGACACAGAGACATACATATAGTGTCACAGACACATACATATAGTGACACAGACACATACATATAGTGACACAGACACATACATATAGTGACACAGACACACAAACATATAGTGACACAGACATACATTTAGTGACACAGACACATACATACAGTGACACAGACACATACATACAGTGACACAGACACATAAATATAATGACACAGACACATATATACAGTGACACAGACACATACATATAGTGACACAGACACATACATATAGTGACACAGAGACATACATATAGTGACACAGACACATACATATAGTGACACAGACACATACATATAGTGACACAGACACATACATATAGTGACACAGACACATACATACAGTGACACAGACACATACATATAGTGACACAGACACATACATATAGTGACACAGACACATACATATAGTGACAGAGACACATACATATAGTGACACAGAGACATACATATAGTGACACAGACACATACATACAGTGATACAGACACATACATATAGTGACACAGACACATACATATAGTGACACAGACACATACATATAGTGACACAGACACATACATATAGTGACACAGACACATACATATAGTGACACAGACACATACATATAGTGACACAGACACATACATATAGTGACACAGACACATACATATAGTGACACAGACACATACATGTAGTGACACAGACAGATACATATAGTGACACAGACACATACATATAATGACACAGACACATACATACAGTGACACAGACACATACATATAGTGACACAGAGACATACATACAGTGACACAGACACATACATATAGTGACACAGACACATACATACAGTGACACAGAGACATACATATAGTGACACAGAGACATACATATAGTGACACAGACACATACATATAGTGACACAGACACATACATATAGTGACACAGAGACATACATACAGTGACACAGACACATACATATAGTGACACAGACACATACATACAGTGACACAGAGACATACATATAGTGACACAGAGACATACATATAGTGACACAGACACATACATATAGTGACACAGACACATACATATAGTGACACAGACACATACATACAGTGACACAGAGACATACATATAGTGACACAGACACATACATATAGTGACACAGGCACATACATACAGTGACACAGACACATACATACAGTGACACAGAGACATATATATAGTGACACAGACACATACATATATTGACACAGACACACAAACATATAGTGACACAGACATACATATAGTGACACAGACACATACATACAGTGACACAGACACATACATATAGTGACACAGACACATACATATAGTGACACAGACACATACATACAGTGACACAGACACATACATACAGTGACACAGAGACATATATATAGTAACACAGACACATACATATAGTGACACAGACACATACATACAGTGACACAGACACATACATACAGTGACACAGAGACATATATATAGTAACACAGACACATACATATAGTGACACAGACACACAAACATATAGTGACACAGACATACATATAGTGACACAGACACATACATATAGTGACACAGACACATACATACAGTGACACAGACACATACATACAGTGACACAGACACATACATATAGTGACAGACACATACATATAGTGACACAGACACATACATATAGTGACACAGACACATACATACAGTGACACAGGCACATACATACAGTGACACAGACACATACATATAGTGACACAGACACATACATATAGTGACACAGACACATACATACAGTGACACAGACACGTACATATAGTGACACAGACACATACATATAGTGACACAGACACATACATATAGTGACACAGATACATACATACAGTGACACAGACACATACATATAGTGACACAGACACAAACATATAGTGACACAGACACATACATACAGTGACACAGACACATACATATAGTGACACAGACACATACATATAGTGACACAAACACAAACATATAATGACACAGACACATACATACAGTGACACAGACACATACATATAGTGACACAGACACATATATATAGTGACACAGACACAAACATATAGTGACACAGACACATACATATAGTGACACAGAGACATACATACAGTGACACAGACACATACATATAGTGACACAGACACATACATATAGTGACACAGACACGTACATATAGTGACACAGACACAACCATATAGTGACACAGACACATACATACAGTGACACAGACACATACATATAGTGACAGAGACACATACATATAGTGACACAGACACAAACATACAGTGATACAGACACATACATATAGTGACACAGACACATACATACATATAGTGACAGAGACACATACATACAGTGACACAGACACATACATACAGTGACACAGACACATACATATAGTGACACAGACACATACATATAGTGACACAGACACATACATATAGTGACACAGAGACATACTTACAGTGACACAGACACATGCATATAGTGACACAGACACATACATATAGTGACACAGACACATACATACAGTGACACAGACACATACATATAGTGACACAGACACATACATATAGTGACAGAGACACATACATATCGTGACACAGACACATACATATAGTGACACAGACACATACATATAGTGACACAGACACATACATATAGTGACACAGACACATACATATAGTGACACAGATACAAACATATAGTGACAGAGACACATACATATAGTGGCACAGACACATACATATAGTGACACAGACACATACATATAGTGACACAGACACATACATATAGTGACACAGATACAAACATATAGTGACAGAGACACATACATATAGTGACACAGACACATACATATAGTGACACAGACACATACATATAGTGACACAGACACATACATATAGTGACACAGATACAAACATATAGTGACAGAGACACATACATATAGTGACACAGACACATACATATAGTGACAAAGACACATACATATAGTGACACAGACACATACATATAGTGACACAGACACATACATATAATGACACAGACACATACATATAGTGACACAGACACATATATATAGTGACACAGACACATACATATAGTGACACAGACACATACATATAGTGACACAGAGACATACATATAGTGTCACAGACACATACATATAGTGACACAGACACATACATATAGTGACACAGACTCATACATATAGTGACACAGACACACAAACACATAGTGACACAGACATACATTTAGTGACACAGACACATACATACAGTGACACAGACACATACATACAGTGACACAGACACATAAATATAATGACACAGACACATATATACAGTGACACAGACACATACATATAGTGACACAGACACATACATACAGTGACACAGAGACATATATATAGTAACACAGACACATACATATAGTGACACAGACACACAAACATATAGTGACACAGACATACATATAGTGACACAGACACATACATATAGTGACACAGACACATACATACAGTGACACAGACACATACATACAGTGACACAGACACATAAATATAGTGACACAGACACATATATACAGTGACACAGACACATACATATAGTGACAGACACATACATATAGTGACACAGACACATACATATAGTGACACAGACACACAAACATATAGTGACACAGACATACATATAGTGACACAGACACATACATACAGTGACACAGACACATACATATAGTGACACAGACACATACATATAGTGACACAGACACATACATACAGTGACACAGACACATACATACAGTGACACAGAGACATATATATAGTAACACAGACACATACATATAGTGACACAGACACATACATACAGTGACACAGACACATACATACAGTGACACAGAGACATATATATAGTAACACAGACACATACATATAGTGACACAGACACACAAACATATAGTGACACAGACATACATATAGTGACACAGACACATACATATAGTGACACAGACACATACATACAGTGACACAGACACATACATACAGTGACACAGACACATAAATATAGTGACACAGACACATATATACAGTGACACAGACACATACATATAGTGACAGACACATACATATAGTGACACAGACACATACATATAGTGACACAGACACATACATACAGTGACACAGGCACATACATACAGTGACACAGACACATACATATAGTGACACAGACACATACATATAGTGACACAGACACATACATACAGTGACACAGACACATACATATAGTGACACAGACACATACATATAGTGACACAGACACATACATATAGTGACACAGACACATACATACAGTGACACAGACACATACATATAGTGACACAGACACATACATATAGTGACACAGACACAAACATATAGTGACACAGACACATACATACAGTGACACAGACACATACATATAGTGACACAGACACATACATATAGTGACACAGACACATACATATAGTGACACAAACACAAACATATAATGACACAGACACATATATACAGTGACACAGACACATACATATAGTGACACAGACACATATATATAGTGACACAGACACAAACATATAGTGACACAGACACATACATATAGTGACACAGAGACATACATACAGTGACACAGACACATACATATAGTGACACAGACACATACATATAGTGACACAGACACGTACATATAGTGACACAGACACAACCATATAGTGACACAGACACATACATACAGTGACACAGACACATACATATAGTGACAGAGACACATACATATAGTGACACAGACACAAACATACAGTGATACAGACACATACATATAGTGACACAGACACATACATACATATAGTGACAGAGACACATACATACAGTGACACAGACATATACATACAGTGACACAGACACATACATATAGTGACACAGACACATACATATAGTGACACAGACACATACATATAGTGACACAGAGACATACTTACAGTGACACAGACACATACATATAGTGACACAGACACATACATATAGTGACACAGACACATACATACAGTGACACAGACACATACATATAGTGACACAGACACATACATATAGTGACAGAGACACATACATATCGTGACACAGACACATACATATAGTGACACAGACACATACATATAGTGACACAGACACATACATATAGTGACACAGACACATACATATAGTGACACAGATACAAACATATAGTGACAGAGACACATACATATAGTGGCACAGACACATACATATAGTGACAAAGACACATACATATAGTGACACAGACACATACATATAGTGACACAGACACATACATATAGTGACACAGATACAAACATATAGTGACAGAGACACATACATATAGTGACACAGACACATACATATAGTGACAAAGACACATACATATAGTGACACAGATACATACATATAGTGACACAGACACATACATATAATGACACAGACACATACATATAGTGACACAGACACATATATATAGTGACACAGACACATACATATAGTGACACAGACACATACATATAGTGACACAGAGACATACATATAGTGTCACAGACACATACATATAGTGACACAGACACATACATATAGTGACACAGACACATACATATAGTGACACAGACACACAAACATATAGTGACACAGACATACATTTAGTGACACAGACACATACATACAGTGACACAGACACATACATACAGTGACACAGACACATAAATATAATGACACAGACACATATATACAGTGACACAGACACATACATATAGTGACACAGACACATACATATAGTGACACAGACACATACATATAGTGGCACAGACACATACATATAGTGACACAGAGACATACATATAGTGACACAGACACATACATATAGTGACACAGACACATACATATAGTGACACAGACACATACATATAGTGACACAGACACATACATACAGTGACACAGACACATACATATAGTGACACAGACACATACATATAGTGACACAGACACATACATATAGTGACAGAGACACATACATATAGTGACACAGACACATACATACAGTGACACAGACACATACATACAGTGACACAGACACATACATATAGTGACACAGACACATACATATAGTGACACAGACACATACATATAGTGACACAGACACATACATGCATATAGTGACAGAGACACATACATATAGTGACACAGAGACATACATATAGTCACACAGACACATACATACAGTGATACAGACACATACATATAGTGACACAGACACATACATATAGTGACACAGACACATACATATAGTGACACAGACACATACATATAGTGACACAGACACATACATATAGTGACACAGACACATACATATAGTGACACAGACACATACATATAGTGACACAGACACATACATATAGTGACACAGACACATACATGTAGTGACACAGACAGATACATATAGTGACACAGACACATACATATAATGACACAGACACATACATACAGTGACACAGACACATACATATAGTGACACAGAGACATACATACAGTGACACAGACACATACATATAGTGCCACAGATACATACATACAGTGACACAGAGACATACATATAGTGACACAGAGACATACATATAGTGACACAGACACATACATATAGTGACACAGACACATACATATAGTGACACAGAGACATACATACAGTGACACAGACACATACATATAGTGACACAGACACATACATACAGTGACACAGAGACATACATATAGTGACACAGAGACATACATATAGTGACACAGACACATACATATAGTGACACAGACACATACATATAGTGACACAGACACATACTTACAATGACACAGAGACATACATATAGTGACACAGACACATACATATAGTGACACAGACACATACATACAGTGACACAGACACATACATACAGTGACACAGAGACATATATATAGTGACACAGACACATACATATAGTGACACAGACACACAAACATATAGTGACACAGACATACATATAGTGACACAGACACATACATACAGTGACACAGACACATACATATAGTGACACAGACACATACATATAGTGACACAGACACATACATACAGTGACACAGACACATACATACAGTGACACAGAGACATATATATAGTAACACATACACATACATATAGTGACACAGACACATACATACAGTGACACAGACACATACATACAGTGACACAGAGACATATATATAGTAACACAGACACATACATATAGTGACACAGACACACAAACATATAGTGACACAGACATACATATAGTGACACAGACACATACATATAGTGACACAGACACATACATATAGTGGCACAGACACATACATATAGTGACACAGATACAAACATATAGTGACAGAGACACATACATATAGTGGCACAGACACATACATATAGTGACAAAGACACATACATATAGTGACACAGACACATACATATAGTGACACAGACACATACATATAGTGACACAGATACAAACATATAGTGACAGAGACACATACATATAGTGGCACAGACACATACATATAGTGACAAAGACACATATATATAGTAACACAGACACAAACATATAGTGACACAGACACATACATATAGTGACACAGACACATACATAATGACAGAGACACATACATATAGTGACACAGACACATACATATAGTGACAGAGACATACATATAGTGACACAGACACATACATATAGTGACAAAGACACATACATATAGTGACACAGACACATACATATAGTGACACAGACACATACATATAATGACACAGACACATACATATAGTGACACAGACACATACATATAGTGACAGAGACACATACATATAGTGACACAGACACATATATATAGTGACACAGACACATACATATAGTGACACAGACACATACATATAGTGACACAGAGACATACATATAGTGTCACAGACACATACATATAGTGACACAGACACATACATATAGTGACACAGACACATACATATAGTGACACAGACACACAAACATATAGTGACACAGACATACATTTAGTGACACAGACACATACATACAGTGTCACAGACACATACATACAGTGACACAGACACATAAATATAATGACACAGACACATATATATAGTGACACAGACACATACATATAGTGACACAGACACATACATATAGTGACACAGAGACATACATATAGTGACACAGACACATACATATAGTGACACAGACACATACATATAGTGACACAGACACATACATATAGTGACACAGACACATACATACAGTGACACAGACACATACATATAGTGACACAGACACATACATATAGTGACAGAGACACATACATATAGTGACAGAGACACATACATATAGTGACACAGACACATACATATAGTGACACAGACACATACATATAGTGACACAGAGACATACATACAGTGACACAGACACATACATATAGTGACACAGACACATACATACAGTGACACAGAGACATACATATAGTGACACAGAGACATACATATAGTGACACAGACACATACATATAGTGACACAGACAGATACATATAGTGACACAGACACATACATATAATGACACAGACACATACATACAGTGACACAGACACATACATATAGTGACACAGAGACATACATACAGTGACACAGACACATACATATAGTGACACAGACACATACATACAGTGACACAGAGACATACATATAGTGACACAGAGACATACATATAGTGACACAGACACATACATATAGTGACACAGACACATACATATAGTGACACAGAGACATACATACAGTGACACAGACACATACATATAGTGACACAGACACATACATACAGTGACACAGAGACATACATATAGTGACACAGAGACATACATATAGTGACACAGACACATACATATAGTGACACAGACACATACATATAGTGACACAGACACATACATACAGTGACACAGAGACATACATATAGTGACACAGACACATACATATAGTGACACAGACACATACATACAGTGACACAGACACATACATACAGTGACACAGAGACATATATATAGTGACACAGACACATACATATAGTGACACAGACACACAAACATATAGTGACACAGACATACATATAGTGACACAGACACATACATACAGTGACACAGACACATACATATAGTGACACAGACACATACATATAGTGACACAGACACATACATACAGTGACACAGACACATACATACAGTGACACAGAGACATATATATAGTAACACAGACACATACATATAGTGACACAGACACATACATACAGTGACACAGACACATACATACAGTGACACAGAGACATATATATAGTAACACAGACACATACATATAGTGACACAGACACACAAACATATAGTGACACAGACATACATATAGTGACACAGACACATACATATAGTGACACAGACACATACATACAGTGACACAGACACATACATACAGTGACACAGACACATAAATATAGTGACACAGACACATATATACAGTGACACAGACACATACATATAGTGACAGACACATACATATAGTGACACAGACACATACATATAGTGACACAGACACATACATACAGTGACACAGGCACATACATACAGTGACACAGACACATACATATAGTGACACAGACACATACATATAGTGACACAGACACATACATACAGTGACACAGACACATACATATAGTGACACAGACACATACATATAGTGACACAGACACATACATATAGTGACACAGACACATACATACAGTGACACAGACACATACATATAGTGACACAGACACATACATATAGTGACACAGACACAAACATATAGTGACACAGACACATACATATAGTGACACAGACACATACATATAGTGACAGAGACACATACATATAGTGACACAGACACATACATATAGTGACAGAGACATACATATAGTGACACAGACACATACATATAGTGACAAAGACACATACATATAGTGACACAGACACATACATATAGTGACACAGACACATACATATAATGACACAGACACATACATATAGTGACACAGACACATACATATAGTGACAGAGACACATACATATAGTGACACAGACACATATATATATAGTGACACAGACACATACATATAGTGACACAGACACATACATATAGTGACACAGAGACATACATATAGTGTCACAGACACATACATATAGTGACACAGACACATACATATAGTGACACAGACACATACATATAGTGACACAGACACACAAACATATAGTGACACAGACATACATTTAGTGACACAGACACATACATACAGTGACACAGACACATACATACAGTGACACAGACACATAAATATAATGACACAGACACATATATACAGTGACACAGACACATACATATAGTGACACAGACACATACATATAGTGACACAGAGACATACATATAGTGACACAGACACATACATATAGTGACACAGACACATACATATAGTGACACAGACACATACATATAGTGACACAGACACATACATACAGTGACACAGACACATACATATAGTGACACAGACACATACATACAGTGACACAGACACATACATATAGTGACACAGACACATACATATAGTGACACAGACACATACATATAGTGACACAGACACATACATATAGTGACACAGACACATACATGTAGTGACACAGACAGATACATATAGTGACACAGACACATACATATAATGACACAGACACATACATACAGTGACACAGACACATACATATAGTGACACAGAGACATACATACAGTGACACAGACACATACATATAGTGACACAGACACATACATACAGTGACACAGAGACATACATATAGTGACACAGAGACATACATATAGTGACACAGACACATACATATAGTGACACAGACACATACATATAGTGACACAGAGACATACATACAGTGACACAGACACATACATATAGTGACACAGACACATACATACAGTGACACAGAGACATACATATAGTGACACAGAGACATACATATAGTGACACAGACACATACATATAGTGACACAGACACATACATATAGTGACACAGACACATACATACAGTGACACAGAGACATACATATAGTGACACAGACACATACATATAGTGACACAGACACATACATACAGTGACACAGACACATACATACAGTGACACAGAGACATATATATAGTGACACAGACACATACATATAGTGACACAGACACACAAACATATAGTGACACAGCCATACATATAGTGACACAGACACATACATACAGTGACACAGACACATACATATAGTGACACAGACACATACATATAGTGACACAGACACATACATACAGTGACACAGACACATACATACAGTGACACAGAGACATATATATAGTAACACAGACACATACATATAGTGACACAGACACATACATACAGTGACACAGACACATACATACAGTGACACAGAGACATATATATAGTAACACAGACACATACATATAGTGACACAGACACACAAACATATAGTGACACAGACATACATATAGTGACACAGACACATACATATAGTGACACAGACACATACATACAGTGACACAGACACATACATACAGTGACACAGACACATAAATATAGTGACACAGACACACATATACAGTGACACAGACACATACATATAGTGACAGACACATACATATAGTGACACAGACACATACATATAGTGACACAGACACATACATACAGTGACACAGGCACATACATACAGTGACACAGACACATACATATAGTGACACAGACACATACATATAGTGACACAGACACATACATACAGTGACACAGACACATACATATAGTGACACAGACACATACATATAGTGACACAGACACATACATATAGTGACACAGACACATACATACAGTGACACAGACACATACATATAGTGACACAGACACATACATATAGTGACACAGACACAAACATATAGTGACACAGACACATACATATAGTGACACAGACACATACATATAGTGACAGAGACACATACATATAGTGACACAGACACATACATATAGTGGCAGAGACATACATATAGTGACACAGACACATACATATAGTGACAAAGACACATACATATAGTGACACAGACACATACATATAGTGACACAGACACATACATATAATGACACAGACACATACATATAGTGACACAGACACATACATATAGTGACAGAGACACATACATATAGTGACACAGACACATATATATAGTGACACAGACACATACATATAGTGACACAGACACAGACACATACATATAGTGACACAGAGACATACATATAGTGTCACAGACACATACATATAGTGACACAGACACATACATATAGTGACACAGACACATACATATAGTGACACAGACACACAAACATATAGTGACACAGACATACATTTAGTGACACAGACACATACATACAGTGACACAGACACATACATACAGTGACACAGACACATAAATATAATGACACAGACACATATATACAGTGACACAGACACATACATATAGTGACACAGACACATACATATAGTGACACAGAGACATACATATAGTGACACAGACACATACATATAGTACACAGACACATACATATAGTGACACAGACACATACATATAGTGACACAGACACATACATACAGTGACACAGACACATACATATAGTGACACAGACTCATACATATAGTGACACAGACACATACATATAGTGACAGAGACACATACATATAGTGACACAGAGACATACATATAGTGACACAGACACATACATACAGTGATACAGACACATACATATAGTGACACAGACACATACATGTAGTGACACAGACAGATACATATAGTGACACAGACACATACATATAATGACACAGACACATACATACAGTGACACAGACACATACATATAGTGACACAGAGACATACATACAGTGACACAGACACATACATATAGTGACACAGACACATACATACAGTGACACAGAGACATACATATAGAGACACAGAGACATACATATAGTGACACAGACACATACATATAGTGACACAGACACATACATATAGTGACACAGAGACATACATACAGTGACACAGACACATACATATAGTGACACAGACACATACATACAGTGACACAGAGACATACATATAGTGACACAGAGACATACATATAGTGACACAGACACATACATATAGTGACACAGACACATACATATAGTGACACAGACACATACATACAGTGACACAGAGACATACATATAGTGACACAGACACATACATATAGTGACACAGACACATACATACAGTGACACAGACACATACATACAGTGACACAGAGACATATATATAGTGACACAGACACATACATATAGTGACACAGACACACAAACATATAGTGACACAGACATACATATAGTGACACAGACACATACATACAGTGACACAGACACATACATATAGTGACACAGACACATACATATAGTGACACAGACACATACATACAGTGACACAGACACATACATACAGTGACACAGAGACATATATATAGTAACACAGACACATACATATAGTGACACAGACACATACATACAGTGACACAGACACATACATACAGTGACACAGAGACATATATATAGTAACACAGACACATACATATAGTGACACAGACACACAAACATATAGTGACGCAGACATACATATAGTGACACAGACACATACATATAGTGACACAGACACATACATACAGTGACACAGACACATACATACAGTGACACAGACACATAAATATAGTGACACAGACACATATATACAGTGACACAGACACATACATATAGTGACAGACACATACATATAGTGACACAGACACATACATATAGTGACACAGACACATACATATAATGACACAGACACATACATATAGTGACACAGACACATACATATAGTGACAGAGACACATACATATAGTGACACAGACACATATATATAGTGACACAGACACATACATATAGTGACACAGACACATACATATAGTGACACAGAGACATACATATAGTGTCACAGACACATACATATAGTGACACAGACACATACATATAGTGACACAGACACATACATATAGTGACACAGACACACAAACATATAGTGACACAGACATACATTTAGTGACACAGACACATACATACAGTGTCACAGACACATACATACAGTGACACAGACACATAAATATAATGACACAGACACATATATATAGTGACACAGACACATACATATAGTGACACAGACACATACATATAGTGACACAGAGACATACATATAGTGACACAGACACATACATATAGTGACACAGACACATACATATAGTGACACAGACACATACATATAGTGACACAGACACATACATACAGTGACACAGACACATACATATAGTGACACAGACACATACATATAGTGACACAGACACATACATATAGTGACAGAGACACATACATATAGTGACACAGAGACATACATATAGTGACACAGACACATACATACAGTGATACAGACACATACATATAGTGACACAGACACATACATATAGTGACACAGACACATACATATAGTGACACAGACACATACATATAGTGACACAGACACATACATATAGTGACACAGACACATACATATAGTGACACAGACACATACATATAGTGACACAGACACATACATATAGTGACACAGACACATACATGTAGTGACACAGACAGATACATATAGTGACACAGACACATACATATAATGACACAGACACATACATACAGTGACACAGACACATACATATAGTGACACAGAGACATACATACAGTGACACAGACACATACATATAGTGACACAGACACATACATACAGTGACACAGAGACATACATATAGTGACACAGAGACATACATATAGTGACACAGACACATACATATAGTGACACAGACACATACATATAGTGACACAGAGACATACATACAGTGACACAGACACATACATATAGTGACACAGACACATACATACAGTGACACAGAGACATACATATAGTGACACAGAGACATACATATAGTGACACAGACACTTACATATAGTGACACAGACACATACATATAGTGACACAGACACATACATACAGTGACACAGAGACATACATATAGTGACACAGACACATACATATAGTGACACAGACACATACATACAGTGACACAGACACATACATACAGTGACACAGAGACATATATATAGTGACACAGACACATACATATAGTGACACAGACACACAAACATATAGTGACACAGACATACATATAGTGACACAGACACATACATACAGTGACACAGACACATACATATAGTGACACAGACACATACATATAGTGACACAGACACATACATACAGTGACACAGACACATACATACAGTGACACAGAGACATATATATAGTAACACAGACACATACATATAGTGACACAGACACATACATACAGTGACACAGACACATACATACAGTGACACAGAGACATATATATAGTAACACAGACACATACATATAGTGACACAGACACACAAACATATAGTGACACAGACATACATATAGTGACACAGACACATACATATAGTGACACAGACACATACATACAGTGACACAGACACATACATACAGTGACACAGACACATAAATATAGTGACACAGACACATATATACAGTGACACAGACACATACATATAGTGACAGACACATACATATAGTGACACAGACACATACATATAGTGACACAGACACATACATACAGTGACACAGGCACATACATACAGTGACACAGACACATACATATAGTGACACAGACACATACATATAGTGACACAGACACATACATACAGTGACACAGACACATACATATAGTGACACAGACACATACATATAGTGACACAGACACATACATATAGTGACACAGACACATACATACAGTGACACAGACACATACATATAGTGACACAGACACATACATATAGTGACACAGACACAAACATATAGTGACACAGACACATACATATAGTGACACAGACACATACATATAGTGACAGAGACACATACATATAGTGACACAGACACATACATATAGTGACAGAGACATACATATAGTGACACAGACACATACATATAGTGACAAAGACACATACATATAGTGACACCGACACATACATATAGTGACACAGACACATACATATAATGACACAGACACATACATATAGTGACACAGACACATACATATAGTGACAGAGACACATACATATAGTGACACAGACACATATATATATAGTGACACAGACACATACATATAGTGACACAGACACATACATATAGTGACACAGAGACATACATATAGTGTCACAGACACATACATATAGTGACACAGACACATACATATAGTGACACAGACACATACATATAGTGACACAGACACACAAACATATAGTGACACAGACATACATTTAGTGACACAGACACATACATACAGTGACACAGACACATACATACAGTGACACAGACACATAAATATAATGACACAGACACATATATACAGTGACACAGACACATACATATAGTGACACAGACACATACATATAGTGACACAGAGACATACATATAGTGACACAGACACATACATATAGTGACACAGACACATACATATAGTGACACAGACACATACATATAGTGACACAGACACATACATACAGTGACACAGACACATACATATAGTGACACAGACACATACATACAGTGACACAGACACATACATATAGTGACACAGACACATACATATAGTGACACAGACACATACATATAGTGACACAGACACATACATATAGTGACACAGACACATACATGTAGTGACACAGACAGATACATATAGTGACACAGACACATACATATAATGACACAGACACATACATACAGTGACACAGACACATACATATAGTGACACAGAGACATACATACAGTGACACAGACACATACATATAGTGACACAGACACATACATACAGTGACACAGAGACATACATATAGTGACACAGAGACATACATATAGTGACACAGACACATACATATAGTGACACAGACACATACATATAGTGACACAGAGACATACATACAGTGACACAGACACATACATATAGTGACACAGACACATACATACAGTGACACAGAGACATACATATAGTGACACAGAGACATACATATAGTGACACAGACACATACATATAGTGACACAGACACATACATATAGTGACACAGACACATACATACAGTGACACAGAGACATACATATAGTGACACAGACACATACATATAGTGACACAGACACATACATACAGTGACACAGACACATACATACAGTGACACAGAGACATATATATAGTGACACAGACACATACATATAGTGACACAGACACACAAACATATAGTGACACAGCCATACATATAGTGACACAGACACATACATACAGTGACACAGACACATACATATAGTGACACAGACACATACATATAGTGACACAGACACATACATACAGTGACACAGACACATACATACAGTGACACAGAGACATATATATAGTAACACAGACACATACATATAGTGACACAGACACATACATACAGTGACACAGACACATACATACAGTGACACAGAGACATATATATAGTAACACAGACACATACATATAGTGACACAGACACACAAACATATAGTGACACAGACATACATATAGTGACACAGACACATACATATAGTGACACAGACACATACATACAGTGACACAGACACATACATACAGTGACACAGACACATAAATATAGTGACACAGACACACATATACAGTGACACAGACACATACATATAGTGACAGACACATACATATAGTGACACAGACACATACATAGAGTGACACAGACACATACATACAGTGACACAGGCACATACATACAGTGACACAGACACATACATATAGTGACACAGACACATACATATAGTGACACAGACACATACATACAGTGACACAGACACATACATATAGTGACACAGACACATACATATAGTGACACAGACACATACATATAGTGACACAGACACATACATACAGTGACACAGACACATACATATAGTGACACAGACACATACATATAGTGACACAGACACAAACATATAGTGACACAGACACATACATATAGTGACACAGACACATACATATAGTGACAGAGACACATACATATAGTGACACAGACACATACATATAGTGGCAGAGACATACATATAGTGACACAGACACATACATATAGTGACAAAGACACATACATATAGTGACACAGACACATACATATAGTGACACAGACACATACATATAATGACACAGACACATACATATAGTGACACAGACACATACATATAGTGACAGAGACACATATATATAGTGACACAGACACATATATATAGTGACACAGACACATACATATAGTGACACAGACACAGACACATACATATAGTGACACAGAGACATACATATAGTGTCACAGACACATACATATAGTGACACAGACACATACATATAGTGACACAGACACATACATATAGTGACACAGACACACAAACATATAGTGACACAGACATACATTTAGTGACACAGACACATACATACAGTGACACAGACACATACATACAGTGACACAGACACATAAATATAATGACACAGACACATATATACAGTGACACAGACACATACATATAGTGACACAGACACATACATATAGTGACACAGAGACATACATATAGTGACACAGACACATACATATAGTACACAGACACATACATATAGTGACACAGACACATACATATAGTGACACAGACACATACATACAGTGACACAGACACATACATATAGTGACACAGACTCATACATATAGTGACACAGACACATACATATAGTGACAGAGACACATACATATAGTGACACAGAGACATACATATAGTGACACAGACACATACATACAGTGATACAGACACATACATATAGTGACACAGACACATACATGTAGTGACACAGACAGATACATATAGTGACACAGACACATACATATAATGACACAGACACATACATACAGTGACACAGACACATACATATAGTGACACAGAGACATACATACAGTGACACAGACACATACATATAGTGACACAGACACATACATACAGTGACACAGAGACATACATATAGAGACACAGAGACATACATATAGTGACACAGACACATACATATAGTGACACAGACACATACATATAGTGACACAGAGACATACATACAGTGACACAGACACATACATATAGTGACACAGACACATACATACAGTGACACAGAGACATACATATAGTGACACAGAGACATACATATAGTGACACAGACACATACATATAGTGACACAGACACATACATATAGTGACACAGACACATACATACAGTGACACAGAGACATACATATAGTGACACAGACACATACATATAGTGACACAGACACATACATACAGTGACACAGACACATACATACAGTGACACAGAGACATATATATAGTGACACAGACACATACATATAGTGACACAGACACACAAACATATAGTGACACAGACATACATATAGTGACACAGACACATACATACAGTGACACAGACACATACATATAGTGACACAGACACATACATATAGTGACACAGACACATACATACAGTGACACAGACACATACATACAGTGACACAGAGACATATATATAGTAACACAGACACATACATATAGTGACACAGACACATACATACAGTGACACAGACACATACATACAGTGACACAGAGACATATATATAGTAACACAGACACATACATATAGTGACACAGACACACAAACATATAGTGACGCAGACATACATATAGTGACACAGACACATACATACAGTGACACAGACACATACATACAGTGACACAGACACATAAATATAGTGACACAGACACATATATACAGTGACACAGACACATACATATAGTGACAGACACATACATATAGTGACACAGACACATACATATAGTGACACAGACACATACATATAATGACACAGACACATACATATAGTGACACAGACACATACATATAGTGACAGAGACACATACATATAGTGACACAGACACATATATATAGTGACACAGACACATACATATAGTGACACAGACACATACATATAGTGACACAGAGACATACATATAGTGTCACAGACACATACATATAGTGACACAGACACATACATATAGTGACACAGACACATACATATAGTGACACAGACACACAAACATATAGTGACACAGACATACATTTAGTGACACAGACACATACATACAGTGTCACAGACACATACATACAGTGACACAGACAAATAAATATAATGACACAGACACATATATATAGTGACACAGACACATACATATAGTGACACAGACACATACATATAGTGACACAGAGACATACATATAGTGACACAGACACATACATATAGTGACACAGACACATACATATAGTGACACAGACACATACATATAGTGACACAGACACATACATACAGTGACACAGACACATACATATAGTGACACAGACACATACATATAGTGACACAGACACATACATATAGTGACAGAGACACATACATATAGTGACACAGAGACATACATATAGTGACACAGACACATACATACAGTGATACAGACACATACATATAGTGACACAGACACATACATACAGTGACACAGACACATACATATAGTGACACAGACACATACATATAGTGACACAGACACAAACATATAGTGACACAGACACATACATATAGTGACACAGACACATACATATAGTGACAGAGACACATACATATAGTGACACAGACACATACATATAGTGGCAGAGACATACATATAGTGACACAGACACATACATATAGTGACAAAGACACATACATATAGTGACACAGACACATACATATAGTGACACAGACACATACATATAATGACACAGACACATACATATAGTGACACAGACACATACATATAGTGACAGAGACACATACATATAGTGACACAGACACATATATATAGTGACACAGACACATACATATAGTGACACAGACACATACATATAGTGACACAGAGACATACATATAGTGTCACAGACACATACATATAGTGACACAGACACATACATATAGTGACACAGACACATACATATAGTGACACAGACACACAGACATATAGTGACACAGACATACATTTAGTGACACAGACACATACATACAGTGACACAGACACATACATACAGTGACACAGACACATAAATATAATGACACAGACACATATATACAGTGACACAGACACATACATATAGTGACACAGACACATACATATAGTGACACAGAGACATACATATAGTGACACAGACACATACATATAGTACACAGACACATACATATAGTGACACAGACACATACATATAGTGACACAGACACATACATACAGTGACACAGACACATACATATAGTGACACAGACTCATACATATAGTGACACAGACACATACATATAGTGACAGAGACACATACATATAGTGACACAGAGACATACATATAGTGACACAGACACATACATACAGTGATACAGACACATACATATAGTGACACAGACACATACATGTAGTGACACAGACAGATACATATAGTGACACAGACACATACATATAATGACACAGACACATACATACAGTGACACAGACACATACATATAGTGACACAGAGACATACATACAGTGACACAGACACATACATATAGTGACACAGACACATACATACAGTGACACAGAGACATACATATAGAGACACAGAGACATACATATAGTGACACAGACACATACATATAGTGACACAGACACATACATATAGTGACACAGAGACATACATACAGTGACACAGACACATACATATAGTGACACAGACACATACATACAGTGACACAGAGACATACATATAGTGACACAGAGACATACATATAGTGACACAGACACATACATATAGTGACACAGACACATACATATAGTGACACAGACACATACATACAGTGACACAGAGACATACATATAGTGACACAGACACATACATATAGTGACACAGACACATACATACAGTGACACAGACACATACATACAGTGACACAGAGACATATATATAGTGACACAGACACATACATATAGTGACACAGACACACAAACATATAGTGACACAGACATACATATAGTGACACAGACACATACATACAGTGACACAGACACATACATATAGTGACACAGACACATACATATAGTGACACAGACACATACATACAGTGACACAGACACATACATACAGTGACACAGAGACATATATATAGTAACACAGACACATACATATAGTGACACAGACACATACATACAGTGACACAGACACATACATACAGTGACACAGAGACATATATATAGTAACACAGACACATACATATAGTGACACAGACACACAAACATATAGTGACGCAGACATACATATAGTGACACAGACACATACATACAGTGACACAGACACATACATACAGTGACACAGACACATAAATATAGTGACACAGACACATATATACAGTGACACAGACACATACATATAGTGACAGACACATACATATAGTGACACAGACACATACATATAGTGACACAGACACATACATATAATGACACAGACACATACATATAGTGACACAGACACATACATATAGTGACAGAGACACATACATATAGTGACACAGACACATATATATAGTGACACAGACACATACATATAGTGACACAGACACATACATATAGTGACACAGAGACATACATATAGTGTCACAGACACATACATATAGTGACACAGACACATACATATAGTGACACAGACACATACATATAGTGACACAGACACACAAACATATAGTGACACAGACATACATTTAGTGACACAGACACATACATACAGTGTCACAGACACATACATACAGTGACACAGACAAATAAATATAATGACACAGACACATATATATAGTGACACAGACACATACATATAGTGACACAGACACATACATATAGTGACACAGAGACATACATATAGTGACACAGACACATACATATAGTGACACAGACACATACATATAGTGACACAGACACATACATATAGTGACACAGACACATACATACAGTGACACAGACACATACATATAGTGACACAGACACATACATATAGTGACACAGACACATACATATAGTGACAGAGACACATACATATAGTGACACAGAGACATACATATAGTGACACAGACACATACATACAGTGATACAGACACATACATATAGTGACACAGACACATACATATAGTGACACAGACACATACATATAGTGACACAGACACATACATATAGTGACACAGACACATACATATAGTGACACAGACACATACATATAGTGACACAGACACATACATATAGTGACACAGACACATACATATAGTGACACAGACACATACATGTAGTGACACAGACAGATACATATAGTGACACAGACACATACATATAATGACACAGACACATACATACAGTGACACAGACACATACATATAGTGACACAGAGACATACATACAGTGACACAGACACATACATATAGTGACACAGACACATACATACAGTGACACAGAGACATACATATAGTGACACAGAGACATACATATAGTGACACAGACACATACATATAGTGACACAGACACATACATATAGTGACACAGAGACATACATACAGTGACACAGACACATACATATAGTGACACAGACACATACATACAGTGACACAGAGACATACATATAGTGACACAGAGACATACATATAGTGACACAGACACATACATATAGTGACACAGACACATACATATAGTGACACAGACACATACATACAGTGACACAGAGACATACATATAGTGACACAGACACATACATATAGTGACACAGACACATACATACAGTGACACAGACACATACATACAGTGACACAGAGACATATATATAGTGACACAGACACATACATATAGTGACACAGACACACAAACATATAGTGACACAGACATACATATAGTGACACAGACACATACATACAGTGACACAGACACATACATATAGTGACACAGACACATACATATAGTGACACAGACACATACATACAGTGACACAGACACATACATACAGTGACACAGAGACATATATATAGTAACACAGACACATACATATAGTGACACAGACACATACATACAGTGACACAGACACATACATACAGTGACACAGAGACATATATATAGTAACACAGACACATACATATAGTGACACAGACACACAAACATATAGTGACACAGACATACATATAGTGACACAGACACATACATATAGTGACACAGACACATACATACAGTGACACAGACACATACATACAGTGACACAGACACATAAATATAGTGACACAGACACATATATACAGTGACACAGACACATACATATAGTGACAGACACATACATATAGTGACACAGACACATACATATAGTGACACAGACACATACATACAGTGACACAGGCACATACATACAGTGACACAGACACATACATATAGTGACACAGACACATACATATAGTGACACAGACACATACATACAGTGACACAGACACATACATATAGTGACACAGACACATACATATAGTGACACAGACACATACATATAGTGACACAGACACATACATACAGTGACACAGACACATACATATAGTGACACAGACACATACATATAGTGACACAGACACAAACATATAGTGACACAGACACATACATATAGTGACACAGACACATACATATAGTGACAGAGACACATACATATAGTGACACAGACACATACATATAGTGACAGAGACATACATATAGTGACACAGACACATACATATAGTGACAAAGACACATACATATAGTGACACAGACACATACATATAGTGACACAGACACATACATATAATGACACAGACACATACATATAGTGACACAGACACATACATATAGTGACAGAGACACATACATATAGTGACACAGACACATATATATATAGTGACACAGACACATACATATAGTGACACAGACACATACATATAGTGACACAGAGACATACATATAGTGTCACAGACACATACATATAGTGACACAGACACATACATATAGTGACACAGACACATACATATAGTGACACAGACACACAAACATATAGTGACACAGACATACATTTAGTGACACAGACACATACATACAGTGACACAGACACATACATACAGTGACACAGACACATAAATATAATGACACAGACACATATATACAGTGACACAGACACATACATATAGTGACACAGACACATACATATAGTGACACAGAGACATACATATAGTGACACAGACACATACATATAGTGACACAGACACATACATATAGTGACACAGACACATACATATAGTGACACAGACACATACATACAGTGACACAGACACATACATATAGTGACACAGACACATACATACAGTGACACAGACACATACATCTAGTGACACAGACACATACATATAGTGACACAGACACATACATATAGTGACACAGACACATACATATAGTGACACAGACACATACATGTAGTGACACAGACAGATACATATAGTGACACAGACACATACATATAATGACACAGACACATACATACAGTGACACAGACACATACATATAGTGACACAGAGACATACATACAGTGACACAGACACATACATATAGTGACACAGACACATACATACAGTGACACAGAGACATACATATAGTGACACAGAGACATACATATAGTGACACAGACACATACATATAGTGACACAGACACATACATATAGTGACACAGAGACATACATACAGTGACACAGACACATACATATAGTGACACAGACACATACATACAGTGACACAGAGACATACATATAGTGACACAGAGACATACATATAGTGACACAGACACATACATATAGTGACACAGACACATACATATAGTGACACAGACACATACATACAGTGACACAGAGACATACATATAGTGACACAGACACATACATATAGTGACACAGACACATACATACAGTGACACAGACACATACATACAGTGACACAGAGACATATATATAGTGACACAGACACATACATATAGTGACACAGACACACAAACATATAGTGACACAGCCATACATATAGTGACACAGACACATACATACAGTGACACAGACACATACATATAGTGACACAGACACATACATATAGTGACACAGACACATACATACAGTGACACAGACACATACATACAGTGACACAGAGACATATATATAGTAACACAGACACATACATATAGTGACACAGACACATACATACAGTGACACAGACACATACATACAGTGACACAGAGACATATATATAGTAACACAGACACATACATATAGTGACACAGACACACAAACATATAGTGACACAGACATACATATAGTGACACAGACACATACATATAGTGACACAGACACATACATACAGTGACACAGACACATACATACAGTGACACAGACACATAAATATAGTGACACAGACACACATATACAGTGACACAGACACATACATATAGTGACAGACACATACATATAGTGACACAGACACATACATATAGTGACACAGACACATACATACAGTGACACAGGCACATACATACAGTGACACAGACACATACATATAGTGACACAGACACATACATATAGTGACACAGACACATACATACAGTGACACAGACACATACATATAGTGACACAGACACATACATATAGTGACACAGACACATACATATAGTGACACAGACACATACATACAGTGACACAGACACATACATATAGTGACACAGACACATACATATAGTGACACAGACACAAACATATAGTGACACAGACACATACATATAGTGACACAGACACATACATATAGTGACAGAGACACATACATATAGTGACACAGACACATACATATAGTGGCAGAGACATACATATAGTGACACAGACACATACATATAGTGACAAAGACACATACATATAGTGACACAGACACATACATATAGTGACACAGACACATACATATAATGACACAGACACATACATATAGTGACACAGACACATACATATAGTGACAGAGACACATACATATAGTGACACAGACACATATATATAGTGACACAGACACATACATATAGTGACACAGACACAGACACATACATATAGTGACACAGAGACATACATATAGTGTCACAGACACATACATATAGTGACACAGACACATACATATAGTGACACAGACACATACATATAGTGACACAGACACACAAACATATAGTGACACAGACATACATTTAGTGACACAGACACATACATACAGTGACACAGACACATACATACAGTGACACAGACACATAAATATAATGACACAGACACATATATACAGTGACACAGACACATACATATAGTGACACAGACACATACATATAGTGACACAGAGACATACATATAGTGACACAGACACATACATATAGTACACAGACACATACATATAGTGACACAGACACATACATATAGTGACACAGACACATACATACAGTGACACAGACACATACATATAGTGACACAGACTCATACATATAGTGACACAGACACATACATATAGTGACAGAGACACATACATATAGTGACACAGAGACATACATATAGTGACACAGACACATACATACAGTGATACAGACACATACATATAGTGACACAGACACATACATGTAGTGACACAGACAGATACATATAGTGACACAGACACATACATATAATGACACAGACACATACATACAGTGACACAGACACATACATATAGTGACACAGACATACATACAGTGACACAGACACATACATATAGTGACACAGACACATACATACAGTGACACAGAGACATACATATAGAGACACAGAGACATACATATAGTGACACAGACACATACATATAGTGACACAGACACATACATATAGTGACACAGAGACATACATACAGTGACACAGACACATACATATAGTGACACAGACACATACATACAGTGACACAGAGACATACATATAGTGACACAGAGACATACATATAGTGACACAGACACATACATATAGTGACACAGACACATACATATAGTGACACAGACACATACATACAGTGACACAGAGACATACATATAGTGACACAGACACATACATATAGTGACACAGACACATACATACAGTGACACAGACACATACATACAGTGACACAGAGACATATATATAGTGACACAGACACATACATATAGTGACACAGACACACAAACATATAGTGACACAGACATACATATAGTGACACAGACACATACATACAGTGACACAGACACATACATATAGTGACACAGACACATACATATAGTGACACAGACACATACATACAGTGACACAGACACATACATACAGTGACACAGAGACATATATATAGTAACACAGACACATACATATAGTGACACAGACACATACATACAGTGACACAGACACATACATACAGTGACACAGAGACATATATATAGTAACACAGACACATACATATAGTGACACAGACACACAAACATATAGTGACGCAGACATACATATAGTGACACAGACACATACATATAGTGACACAGACACATACATACAGTGACACAGACACATACATACAGTGACACAGACACATAAATATAGTGACACAGACACATATATACAGTGACACAGACACATACATATAGTGACAGACACATACATATAGTGACACAGACACATACATATAGTGACACAGACACATACATACAGTGACACAGGCACATACATACAGTGACACAGACACATACATATAGTGACACAGACACATACATATAGTGACACAGACACATACATACAGTGACACAGACACATACATATAGTGACACAGACACATACATATAGTGACACAGACACATACATATAGTGACACAGACACATACATACAGTGACACAGACACATACATATAGTGACACAGACACATACATATAGTGACACAGACACAAACATATAGTGACACAGACACATACATACAGTGACACAGACACATACATACAGTGACACAGACACATACATATAGTGACACAGACACATACATATAGTGACACAGACACATACATTTAGTGACACAGACACATATATATAGTGACACAGACACAAACATATAGTGACACAGACACATACATATAGTGACACAGAGACATACATACAGTGACACAGACACATACATATAGTGACACAGACACATACATATAGTGACACAGACACGTACATATAGTGACACAGACACAACCATATAGTGACACAGACACATACATACAGTGACACAGACACATACATATAGTGACAGAGACACATACATATAGTGACACAGACACAAACATACAGTGATACAGACACATACATATAGTGACACAGACACATACGTACATATAGTGACAGAGACACATACATACAGTGACACAGACACATACATGCAGTGACACAGACACATACATATAGTGACACAGACACATACATATAGTGACACAGACACATACATATAGTGACACAGAGACATACTTACAGTGACACAGACACATACATATAGTGACACAGACACATACATATAGTGACACAGACACATACATACAGTGACACAGACACATACATATAGTGACACAGACACATACATATAGTGACAGAGACACATACATATCGTGACACAGACACATACATATAGTGACACAGACACATACATATAGTGACACAGACACATACATATAGTGACACAGACACATACATATAGTGACACAGATACAAACATATAGTGACAGAGACACATACATATAGTGACAGAGACACATACATATAGTGACACAGACACATACATATAGTGACAAAGACACATACATATAGTGACACAGACACATACATATAGTGACACAGACACATACATATAATGACACAGACACATACATATAGTGACACAGACACATATATATAGTGACACAGACACATACATATAGTGACACAGACACATACATATAGTGACACAGAGACATACATATAGTGTCACAGACACATACATATAGTGACACAGACACATACATATAGTGACACAGACTCATACATATAGTGACACAGACACACAAACATATAGTGACACAGACATACATTTAGTGACACAGACACATACATACAGTGACACAGACACATACATACAGTGACACAGACACATAAATATAATGACACAGACACATATATACAGTGACACAGACACATACATATAGTGACACAGACACATACATACAGTGACACAGAGACATATATGTAGTAACACAGACACATACATATAGTGACACAGACACACAAACATATAGTGACACAGACATACATACAGTGACACAGACACATACATATAGTGACACAGACACATACATACAGTGACACAGAGACATACATATAGTGACACAGAGACATACATATAGTGACACAGACACATACATATAGTGACACAGACACATACATATAGTGACACAGAGACATACATACAGTGACACAGACACATACATATAGTGACACAGACACATACATACAGTGACACAGAGACATACATATAGTGACACAGAGACATACATATAGTGACACAGACACATACATATAGTGACACAGACACATACATATAGTGACACAGACACATACATACAGTGACACAGAGACATACATATAGTGACACAGACACATACATATAGTGACACAGACACATACATACAGTGACACAGACACATACATACAGTGACACAGAGACATATATATAGTGACACAGACACATACATATAGTGACACAGACACACAAACATATAGTGACACAGCCATACATATTGTGACACAGACACATACATACAGTGACACAGACACATACATATAGTGACACAGACACATACATATAGTGACACAGACACATACATACAGTGACACAGACACATACATACAGTGACACAGAGACATATATATAGTAACACAGACACATACATATAGTGACACAGACACATACATACAGTGACACAGACACATACATACAGTGACACAGAGACATATATATAGTAACACAGACACATACATATAGTGACACAGACACACAAACATATAGTGACACAGACATACATATAGTGACACAGTCACATACATATAGTGACACAGACACATACATACAGTGACACAGACACATACATACAGTGACACAGACACATAAATATAGTGACACAGACACACATATACAGTGACACAGACACATACATATAGTGACAGACACATACATATAGTGACACAGACACATACATATAGTGACACAGACACATACATACAGTGACACAGGCACATACATACAGTGACACAGACACATACATATAGTGACACAGACACATACATATAGTGACACAGACACATACATACAGTGACACAGACACATACATATAGTGACACAGACACATACATATAGTGACACAGACACATACATATAGTGACACAGACACATACATACAGTGACACAGACACATACATATAGTGACACAGACACATACATATAGTGACACAGACACAAACATATAGTGACACAGACACATACATATAGTGACACAGACACATACATATAGTGACAGAGACACATACATATAGTGACACAGACACATACATATAGTGGCAGAGACATACATATAGTGACACAGACACATACATATAGTGACAAAGACACATACATATAGTGACACAGACACATACATATAGTGACACAGACACATACATATAATGACACAGACACATACATATAGTGACACAGACACATACATATAGTGACAGAGACACATACATATAGTGACACAGACACATATATATAGTGACACAGACACATACATATAGTGACACAGACACATACATATAGTGACACAGAGACATACATATAGTGTCACAGACACATACATATAGTGACACAGACACATACATATAGTGACACAGACACATACATATAGTGACACAGACACACAAACATATAGTGACACATACATACATTTAGTGACACAGACACATACATACAGTGACACAGACACATACATACAGTGACACAGACACATAAATATAATGACACAGACACATATATACAGTGACACAGACACATACATATAGTGACACAGACACATACATATAGTGACACAGAGACATACATATAGTGACACAGACACATACATATAGTGACACAGACACATACATATAGTGACACAGACACATACATATAGTGACACAGACACATACATACAGTGACACAGACACATACATATAGTGACACAGACTCATACATATAGTGACACAGACACATACATATAGTGACAGAGACACATACATATAGTGAGACAGAGACATACATATAGTGACACAGACACATACATACAGTGATACAGACACATACATATAGTGACACAGACACATACATGTAGTGACACAGACAGATACATATAGTGACACAGACACATACATATAATGACACAGACACATACATACAGTGACACAGACACATACATATAGTGACACAGAGACATACATACAGTGACACAGACACATACATATAGTGACACAGACACATACATACAGTGACACAGAGACATACATATAGTGACACAGAGACATACATATAGTGACACAGACACATACATATAGTGACACAGACACATACATATAGTGACACAGAGACATACATACAGTGACACAGACACATACATATAGTGACACAGACACATACATACAGTGACACAGAGACATACATATAGTGACACAGAGACATACATATAGTGACACAGACACATACATATAGTGACACAGACACATACATATAGTGACACAGACACATACATACAGTGACACAGAGACATACATATAGTGACACAGACACATACATATAGTGACACAGACACATACATACAGTGACACAGACACATACATACAGTGACACAGAGACATATATATAGTGACACAGACACATACATATAGTGACACAGACACACAAACATATAGTGACACAGACATACATATAGTGACACAGACACATACATACAGTGACACAGACACATACATATAGTGACACAGACACATACATATAGTGACACAGACACATACATACAGTGACACAGACACATACATACAGTGACACAGAGACATATATATAGTAACACAGACACATACATATAGTGACACAGACACACAAACATATAGTGACGCAGACATACATATAGTGACACAGACACATACATATAGTGACACAGACACATAAATATAGTGACACAGACACATATATACAGTGACACAGACACATACATATAGTGACAGACACATACATATAGTGACACAGACACATACATATAGTGACACAGACACATAGATACAGTGACACAGGCACATACATACAGTGACACAGACACATACATATAGTGACACAGACACATACATATAGTGACACAGACACATACATACAGTGACACAGACACATACATATAGTGACACAGACACATACATATAGTGACACAGACACATACATATAGTGACACAGACACATACATACAGTGACACAGACACATACATATAGTGACACAGACACATACATATAGTGACACAGACACAAACATATAGTGACACAGACACATACATACAGTGACACAGACACATACATATAGTGACACAGACACATACATATAGTGACACAAACACAAACATATAATGACACAGACACATACATACAGTGACACAGACACATACATTTAGTGACACAGACACATATATATAGTGACACAGACACAAACATATAGTGACACAGACACATACATATAGTGACACAGAGACATACATACAGTGACACAGACACATACATATAGTGACACAGACACATACATATAGTGACACAGACACGTACATATAGTGACACAGACACAACCATATAGTGACACAGACACATACATACAGTGACACAGACACATACATATAGTGACAGAGACACATACATATAGTGACACAGACACAAACATACAGTGATACAGACACATACATATAGTGACACAGACACATACGTACATATAGTGACAGAGACACATACATACAGTGACACAGACACATACATGCAGTGACACAGACACATACATATAGTGACACAGACACATACATATAGTGACACAGACACATACATATAGTGACACAGAGACATACTTACAGTGACACAGACACATACATATAGTGACACAGACACATACATATAGTGACACAGACACATACATACAGTGACACAGACACATACATATAGTGACACAGACACATACATATAGTGACAGAGACACATACATATCGTGACACAGACACATACATATAGTGACACAGACACATACATATAGTGACACAGACACATACATATAGTGACACAGACACATACATATAGTGACACAGATACAAACATATAGTGACAGAGACACATACATATAGTGGCACAGACACATACATATAGTGACAAAGACACATACATATAGTGACACAGACACATACATATAGTGACACAGACACATACATATAGTGACACAGATACAAACATATAGTGACAGAGACACATACATATAGTGACACAGACACATACATATAGTGACAAAGACACATACATATAGTGACACAGACACATACATATAGTGACACAGACACATACATATAATGACACAGACACATACATATAGTGACACAGACACATATATATAGTGACACAGACACATACATATAGTGACACAGACACATACATATAGTGACACAGAGACATACATATAGTGTCACAGACACATACATATAGTGACACAGACACATACATATAGTGACACAGACTCATACATATAGTGACACAGACACACAAACATATAGTGACACAGACATACATTTAGTGACACAGACACATACATACAGTGACACAGACACATACATACAGTGACACAGACACATAAATATAATGACACAGACACATATATACAGTGACACAGACACATACATATAGTGACACAGAGACATATATGTAGTAACACAGACACATACATATAGTGACACAGACACACAAACATATAGTGACACAGACATACATATAGTGACACAGACACATACATATAGTGACACAGACACATACATACAGTGACACAGAGACATATATGTAGTAACACAGACACATACATATAGTGACACAGACACACAAACATATAGTGACACAGACATACATATAGTGACACAGACACATACATATAGTGACACAGACACATACATACAGTGACACAGACACATACATACAGTGACACAGACACATAAATATAGTGACACAGACACATATATACAGTGACACAGACACATACATATAGTGACAGACACATACATATAGTGACACAGACACATACATATAGTGACACAGACACACAAACATATAGTGACACAGACATACATATAGTGACACAGACACATACATACAGTGACACAGACACATACATATAGTGACACAGACACATACATATAGTGACACAGACACATACATACAGTGACACAGACACATACATACAGTGACACAGAGACATATATAGTAACACAGACACATACATATATTGACACAGACACATACATACAGTGACACAGACACATACATACAGTGACACAGAGACATATATATAGTAACACAGACACATACATATAGTGACACAGACACACAAACATATAGTGACACAGACATACATATAGTGACACAGACACATACATATAGTGACACAGACACATACATACAGTGACACAGACACATACATACAGTGACACAGACACATAAATATAGTGACACAGACACATATATACAGTGACACAGACACATACATATAGTGACAGACACATACATATAGTGACACAGACACATACTATAGTGACACAGACACATACATACAGTGACACAGGCACATACATACAGTGACACAGACACATACATATAGTGACACAGACACATACAAATAGTGACACAGACACATACATACAGTGACACAGACACATACATATAGTGACACAGACACATACATATAGTGACACAAACACAAACATATAATGACACAGACACATACATACAGTGACACAGACACATACATATAGTGACACAGACACATATATATAGTGACACAGACACAAACATATAGTGACACAGACACATACATATAGTGACACAGAGACATACATACAGTGACACAGACACATACATATAGTGACACAGACACATACATATAGTGACACAGACACGTACATATAGTGACACAGACACAACCATATAGTGACACAGACACATACATACAGTGACACAGACACATACATATAGTGACAGAGACACATACATATAGTGACACAGACTAAAACATACAGTGATACAGACACATACATATAGTGACACAGACACATACATACATATAGTGACAGAGACACATACATACAGTGACACAGACACATACATACAGTGACACAGACACATACATATAGTGACACAGACACATACATATAGTGACACAGACACATACGTACATATAGTGACAGAGACACATACATACAGTGACACAGACACATACATGCAGTGACACAGACACATACATATAGTGACACAGACACATACATATAGTGACACAGACACATACATATAGTGACACAGAGACATACTTACAGTGACACAGACACATACATATAGTGACACAGACACATACATATAGTGACACAGACACATACATACAGTGACACAGACACATACATATAGTGACACAGACACATACATATAGTGACAGAGACACATACATATCGTGACACAGACACATACATATAGTGACACAGACACATACATATAGTGACACAGACACATACATATAGTGACACAGACACATACATATAGTGACACAGATACAAACATATAGTGACAGAGACACATACATATAGTGGCACAGACACATACATATAGTGACAAAGACACATACATATAGTGACACAGACACATACATATAGTGACACAGACACATACATATAGTGACACAGATACAAACATATAGTGACAGAGACACATACATATAGTGACACAGACACATACATATAGTGACAAAGACACATACATATAGTGACACAGACACATACATATAGTGACACAGACACATACATATAATGACACAGACACATACATATAGTGACACAGACACATATATATAGTGACACAGACACATACATATAGTGACACAGACACATACATATAGTGACACAGAGACATACATATAGTGTCACAGACACATACATATAGTGACACAGACACATACATATAGTGACACAGACTCATACATATAGTGACACAGAAACACAAACATATAGTGACACAGACATACATTTAGTGACACAGACACATACATACAGTGACACAGACACATACATACAGTGACACAGACACATAAATATAATGACACAGACACATATATACAGTGACACAGACACATACATATAGTGACACAGACACATACATACAGTGACACAGAGACATATATGTAGTAACACAGACACATACATATAGTGACACAGACACACAAACATATAGTGACACAGACATACATATAGTGACACAGACACATACATATAGTGACACAGACACATACATACAGTGACACAGACACATACATACAGTGACACAGACACATAAATATAGTGACACAGACACATATATACAGTGACACAGACACATACATATAGTGACAGACACATACATATAGTGACACAGACACATACATATAGTGACACAGACACACAAACATATAGTGACACAGACATACATATAGTGACACAGACACATACATACAGTGACACAGACACATACATATAGTGACACAGACACATACATATAGTGACGCAGACACATACATACAGTGACACAGACACATACATACAGTGACACAGAGACATATATAGTAACACAGACACATACATATATTGACACAGACACATACATACAGTGACACAGACACATACATACAGTGACACAGAGACATATATATAGTAACACAGACACATACATATAGTGACACAGACACACAAACATATAGTGACACAGACATACATATAGTGACACAGACACATACATATAGTGACACAGACACATACATACAGTGACACAGACACATACATACAGTGACACAGACACATAAATATAGTGACACAGACACATATATACAGTGACACAGACACATACATATAGTGACAGACACATACATATAGTGACACAGACACATAATATAGTGACACAGACACATACATACAGTGACACAGGCACATACATACAGTGACACAGACACATACATATAGTGACACAGACACATACATATAGTGACACAGACACATACATACAGTGACACAGACACATACATATAGTGACACAGACACATACATATAGTGACACAGACACATACATATAGTGACACAGACACATACATACAGTGACACAGACACATACATATAGTGACACAGACACATACATATAGTGACACAGACACAAACATATAGTGACACAGACACATACATACAGTGACACAGACACATACATATAGTGACACAGACACATACATATAGTGACACAAACACAAACATATAATGACACAGACACATACATACAGTGACACAGACACATACATATAGTGACACAGACACATATATATAGTGACACAGACACAAACATATAGTGACACAGACACATACATATAGTGACACAGAGACATACATACAGTGACACAGACACATACATATAGTGACACAGACACATACATATAGTGACACAGACACGTACATATAGTGACACAGACACAACCATATAGTGACACAGACACATACATACAGTGACACAGACACATACATATAGTGACAGAGACACATACATATAGTGACACAGACTAAAACATACAGTGATACAGACACATACATATAGTGACACAGACACATACATACATATAGTGACAGAGACACATACATACAGTGACACAGACACATACATACAGTGACACAGACACATACATATAGTGACACAGACACATACATATAGTGACACAGACACATACATATAGTGACACAGAGACATACTTACAGTGACACAGACACATACATATAGTGACACAGACACATACATATAGTGACACAGACACATACATACAGTGACACAGACACATACATATAGTGACACAGACACATACATATAGTGACAGAGACACATACATATCGTGACACAGACACATACATATAGTGACACAGACACATACATATAGTGACACACACACATACATATAGTGACACAGACACATACATATAGTGACACAGATACAAACATATAGTGACAGAGACACATACATATAGTGGCACAGACACATACATATAGTGACAAAGACACATACATATAGTGACACAGACACATACATATAGTGACACAGACACATACATATAGTGACACAGATACAAACATATAGTGACAGAGACACATACATATAGTGACACAGACACATACATATAGTGACAAAGACACATACATATAGTGACACAGACACATACATATAGTGACACAGACACATACATATAATGACACAGACACATACATATAGTGACACAGACACATATATATAGTGACACAGACACATACATATAGTGACACAGACACATACATATAGTGACACAGACACACAAACATATAGTGACACAGACATACATTTAGTGACACAGACACATACATACAGTGACACAGACACATACATACAGTGAAACAGACACATAAATATAGTGACACAGACACATATATACAGTGACACAGACACATACATATAGTGACACAGACACATACATATAGTGAAACAGACACATACATACAGTGACACAGACACATACATACAGTGACACAGAGACATATATATAGTAACACAGACACATACATATAGTGACACAGACACACAAACATATAGTGACACAGACATACATATAGTGACACAGACACATACATATAGTGACACAGACACATACATACTGTGACACAGACACATACATACAGCGACACAGACACATAAATATAGTGACACAGACACATATATACAGTGACACAGACACATACATATAGTGACAGACACATACATATAGTGACACAGACACATAATATAGTGACACAGACACATACATACAGTGACACAGGCACATACATACAGTGACACAGACACATACATATAGTGACACAGACACATACATATAGTGACACAGACACATACATACAGTGACACAGACACATACATATAGTGACACAGACACATACATATAGTGACACAGACACATACATATAGTGACACAGACACATACATACAGTGACACAGACACATACATATAGTGACACAGACACATACATATAGTGACACAGACACAAACATATAGTGACACAGACACATACATACAGTGACACAGACACATACATATAGTGACACAGACACATACATATAGTGACACAAACACAAATATATAATGACACAGACACATACATACAGTGACACAGACACATACATATAGTGACACAGACACATATATATAGTGACACAGACACAAACATATAGTGACACAGACACATACATATAGTGACACAGAGACATACATACAGTGACACAGACACATACATATAGTGACACAGACACATACATATCGTGACACAGACACATACATATAGTGACACAGACACATACATATAGTGACACAGACACATACATATAGTGACACAGACACATACATACAGTGACACAGACACATACATATAGTGACACAGACACATACATATAGTGACACAGACACATACATATAGTGACACAGACACATACATACAGTGACACAGACACATACATATAGTGACACAGACACATACATATAGTGACACAGACACAAACATATAGTGACACAGACACATACATACAGTGACACAGACACATACATATAGTGACACAGACACATACATATAGTGACACAAACACAAACATATAATGACACAGACACATACATACAGTGACACAGACACATACATATAGTGACACAGACACATATATATAGTGACACAGACACAAACATATAGTGACACAGAGACATACATATAGTGACACAGAGACATACATACAGTGACACAGACACATACATATAGTGACAGAGACACATACATACAGTGACACAGACACATACATATAGTGACACAGACACATACATATAGTGACACAAACACAAACATATAATGACACAGACACATACATACAGTGACACAGACACATACATATAGTGACACAGACACATATATATAGTGACACAGACACAAACATATAGTGACACAGACACATACATATAGTGACACAGAGACATACATACAGTGACACAGACACATACATATAGTGACACAGACACATACATATAGTGACACAGACACGTACATATAGTGACACAGACACAACCATATAGTGACACAGACACATACATACAGTGACACAGACACATACATATAGTGACAGAGACACATACATATAGTGACACAGACTAAAACATACAGTGATACAGACACATACATATAGTGACACAGACACATACATACATATAGTGACAGAGACACATACATACAGTGACACAGACACATACATACAGTGACACAGACACATACATATAGTGACACAGACACATACATATAGTGACACAGACACATACGTACATATAGTGACAGAGACACATACATACAGTGACACAGACACATACATGCAGTGACACAGACACATACATATAGTGACACAGACACATACATATAGTGACACAGACACATACATATAGTGACACAGAGACATACTTACAGTGACACAGACACATACATATAGTGACACAGACACATACATATAGTGACACAGACACATACATACAGTGACACAGACACATACATATAGTGACACAGACACATACATATAGTGACAGAGACACATACATATCGTGACACAGACACATACATATAGTGACACAGACACATACATATAGTGACACAGACACATACATATAGTGACACAGATACAAACATATAGTGACAGAGACACATACATATAGTGGCACAGACACATACATATAGTGACAAAGACACATACATATAGTGACACAGACACATACATATAGTGACACAGACACATACATATAGTGACACAGATACAAACATATAGTGACAGAGACACATACATATAGTGACACAGACACATACATATAGTGACAAAGACACATACATATAGTGACACAGACACATACATATAGTGACACAGACACATACATATAATGACACAGACACATACATATAGTGACACAGACACATATATATAGTGACACAGACACATACATATAGTGACACAGACACATACATATAGTGACACAGAGACATACATATAGTGTCACAGACACATACATATAGTGACACAGACACATACATATAGTGACACAGACTCATACATATAGTGACACAGAAACACAAACATATAGTGACACAGACATACATTTAGTGACACAGACACATACATACAGTGACACAGACACATACATACAGTGACACAGACACATAAATATAATGACACAGACACATATATACAGTGACACAGACACATACATATAGTGACACAGACACATACATACAGTGACACAGAGACATATATGTAGTAACACAGACACATACATATAGTGACACAGACACACAAACATATAGTGACACAGACATACATATAGTGACACAGACACATACATATAGTGACACAGACACATACATACAGTGACACAGACACATACATACAGTGACACAGACACATAAATATAGTGACACAGACACATATATACAGTGACACAGACACATACATATAGTGACAGACACATACATATAGTGACACAGACACATACATATAGTGACACAGACACACAAACATATAGTGACACAGACATACATATAGTGACACAGACACATACATACAGTGACACAGACACATACATATAGTGACACAGACACATACATATAGTGACACAGACACATACATACAGTGACACAGACACATACATACAGTGACACAGAGACATATATAGTAACACAGACACATACATATATTGACACAGACACATACATACAGTGACACAGACACATACATACAGTGACACAGAGACATATATATAGTAACACAGACACATACATATAGTGACACAGACACACAAACATATAGTGACACAGACATACATATAGTGACACAGACACATACATATAGTGACACAGACACATACATACAGTGACACAGACACATACATACAGTGACACAGACACATAAATATAGTGACACAGACACATATATACAGTGACACAGACACATACATATAGTGACAGACACATACATATAGTGACACAGACACATAATATAGTGACACAGACACATACATACAGTGACACAGGCACATACATACAGTGACACAGACACATACATATAGTGACACAGACACATACATATAGTGACACAGACACATACATACAGTGACACAGACACATACATATAGTGACACAGACACATACATATAGTGACACAGACACATACATATAGTGACACAGACACATACATACAGTGACACAGACACATACATATAGTGACACAGACACATACATATAGTGACACAGACACAAACATATAGTGACACAGACACATACATACAGTGACACAGACACATACATATAGTGACACAGACACATACATATAGTGACACAAACACAAACATATAATGACACAGACACATACATACAGTGACACAGACACATACATATAGTGACACAGACACATATATATAGTGACACAGACACAAACATATAGTGACACAGACACATACATATAGTGACACAGAGACATACATACAGTGACACAGACACATACATATAGTGACACAGACACATACATATAGTGACACAGACACGTACATATAGTGACACAGACACAACCATATAGTGACACAGACACATACATACAGTGACACAGACACATACATATAGTGACAGAGACACATACATATAGTGACACAGACTAAAACATACAGTGATACAGACACATACATATAGTGACACAGACACATACATACATATAGTGACAGAGACACATACATACAGTGACACAGACACATACATACAGTGACACAGACACATACATATAGTGACACAGACACATACATATAGTGACACAGACACATACATATAGTGACTCAGAGACATACTTACAGTGACACAGACACATACATATAGTGACACAGACACATACATATAGTGACACAGACACATACATACAGTGACACAGACACATACATATAGTGACACAGACACATACATATAGTGACAGAGACACATACATATCGTGACACAGACACATACATATAGTGACACAGACACATACATATAGTGACACACACACATACATATAGTGACACAGACACATACATATAGTGACACAGATACAAACATATAGTGACAGAGACACATACATATAGTGGCACAGACACATACATATAGTGACAAAGACACATACATATAGTGACACAGACACATACATATAGTGACACAGACACATACATATAGTGACACAGATACAAACATATAGTGACAGAGACACATACATATAGTGACACAGACACATACATATAGTGACAAAGACACATACATATAGTGACACAGACACATACATATAGTGACACAGACACATACATATAATGACACAGACACATACATATAGTGACACAGACACATATATATAGTGACACAGACACATACATATAGTGACACAGACACATACATATAGTGACACAGACACACAAACATATAGTGACACAGACATACATTTAGTGACACAGACACATACATACAGTGACACAGACACATACATACAGTGAAACAGACACATAAATATAGTGACACAGACACATATATACAGTGACACAGACACATACATATAGTGACACAGACACATACATATAGTGAAACAGACACATACATACAGTGACACAGACACATACATACAGTGACACAGAGACATATATATAGTAACACAGACACATACATATAGTGACACAGACACACAAACATATAGTGACACAGACATACATATAGTGACACAGACACATACATATAGTGACACAGACACATACATACTGTGACACAGACACATACATACAGCGACACAGACACATAAATATAGTGACACAGACACATATATACAGTGACACAGACACATACATATAGTGACAGACACATACATATAGTGACACAGACACATAATATAGTGACACAGACACATACATACAGTGACACAGGCACATACATACAGTGACACAGACACATACATATAGTGACACAGACACATACATATAGTGACACAGACACATACATACAGTGACACAGACACATACATATAGTGACACAGACACATACATATAGTGACACAGACACATACATATAGTGACACAGACACATACATACAGTGACACAGACACATACATATAGTGACACAGACACATACATATAGTGACACAGACACAAACATATAGTGACACAGACACATACATACAGTGACACAGACACATACATATAGTGACACAGACACATACATATAGTGACACAAACACAAATATATAATGACACAGACACATACATACAGTGACACAGACACATACATATAGTGACACAGACACATATATATAGTGACACAGACACAAACATATAGTGACACAGACACATACATATAGTGACACAGAGACATACATACAGTGACACAGACACATACATATAGTGACACAGACACATACATATCGTGACACAGACACATACATATAGTGACACAGACACATACATATAGTGACACAGACACATACATATAGTGACACAGACACATACATACAGTGACACAGACACATACATATAGTGACACAGACACATACATATAGTGACACAGACACATACATATAGTGACACAGACACATACATACAGTGACACAGACACATACATATAGTGACACAGACACATACATATAGTGACACAGACACAAACATATAGTGACACAGACACATACATACAGTGACACAGACACATACATATAGTGACACAGACACATACATATAGTGACACAAACACAAACATATAATGACACAGACACATACATACAGTGACACAGACACATACATATAGTGACACAGACACATATATATAGTGACACAGACACAAACATATAGTGACACAGAGACATACATATAGTGACACAGAGACATACATACAGTGACACAGACACATACATATAGTGACAGAGACACATACATATCGTGACACAGACACATACATATAGTGACACAGACACATACATATAGTGACACACACACATACATATAGTGACACAGATACATACATATAGTGACACAGATACAAACATATAGTGACAGAGACACATACATATAGTGGCACAGACACATACATATAGTGACAAAGACACATACATATAGTGACACAGACACATACATATAGTGACACAGACACATACATATAGTGACACAGATACAAACATATAGTGACAGAGACACATACATATAGTGACACAGACACATACATATAGTGACAAAGACACATACATATAGTGACACAGACACATACCTATAGTGACACAGACACATACATATAATGACACAGACACATACATATAGTGACACAGACACATATATATAGTGACACAGACACATACATATAGTGACACAGACACATACATATAGTGACACAGACACACAAACATATAGTGACACAGACATACATTTAGTGACACAGACACATACATACAGTGACACAGACACATAAATATAGTGACACAGACACATATATACAGTGACACAGACACATACATATAGTGACACAGACACATACATATAGTGACACAGACACATACATACAGTGACACAGACACATACATACAGTGACACAGAGACATATATATAGTAACACAGACACATACATATAGTGACACAGACACACAAACATATAGTGACACAGACATACATATAGTGACACAGACACATACATATAGTGACACAGACACATACATACAGTGACACAGACACATACATACAGTGACACAGACACATAAATATAGTGACACAGACACATATATACAGTGACACAGACACATACATATAGTGACAGACACATACATATAGTGACACAGACACACAATATAGTGACACAGACAGATACATACAGTGACACAGGCACATACATACAGTGACACAGACACATACATATAGTGACACAGACACATACATATAGTGACACAGACACATACATACAGTGACACAGACACATACATATAGTGACACAGACACATACATATAGTGACACAGACACATACATATAGTGACACAGACACATACATACAGTGACACAGACACATACATATAGTGACACAGACACATACATATAGTGACACAGACACAAACATATAGTGACACAGACACATACATACAGTGACACAGACACATACATATAGTGACACAGACACATACATATAGTGACACAAACACAAACATATAATGACACAGACACATACATACAGTGACACAGACACATACATATAGTGACACAGACACATATATATAGTGACACAGACACAAACATATAGTGACACAGACACATACATATAGTGACACAGAGACATACATACAGTGACACAGACACATACATATAGTGACACAGACACATACATATAGTGACACAGACACGTACATATAGTGACACAGACACAACCATATAGTGACACAGACACATACATACAGTGACACAGACACATACATATAGTGACAGAGACACATACATATAGTGACACAGACACAAACATACAGTGATACAGACACATACATATAGTGATACAGACACATACATACATATAGTGACAGAGACACATACATACAGTGACACAGACACATACATACAGTGACACAGACACATACATATAGTGACACAGACACATACATATAGTGACACAGACACATACATATAGTGACACAGAGACATACTTACAGTGACACAGACACATACATATAGTGACACAGACACATACATACAGTGACACAGACACATACATATAGTGACACAGACACATACATATAGTGACAGAGACACATACATATCGTGACACAGACACATACATATAGTGACACAGACACATACATATAGTGACACAGACACATACATATAGTGACACAGACACATACATATAGTGACACAGATACAAACATATAGTGACAGAGACACATACATATAGTGGCACAGACACATACATATAGTGACAAAGACACATACATATAGTGACACAGACACATACATATAGTGACACAGACACATACATATAGTGACACAGATACAAACATATAGTGACAGAGACACATACATATAGTGACACAGACACATACATATAGTGACAAAGACACATACATATAGTGACAAAGACACATACATATAGTGACACAGACACATATATATAGTGACACAGACACATACATATAGTGACACAGACACATACATATAGTGACACAGAGACATACATATAGTGTCACAGACACATACATATAGTGACACAGACACATACCTATAGTGACACAGACACATACATATAGTGACACAGACACACAAACATATAGTGACACAGACATACATTTAGTGACACAGACACATACATACAGTGACACAGACACATAATAGAGTGACACAGACACATAAATATAGTGACACAGACACATATATACAGTGACACAGACACATACATATAGTGACACAGACACATACATATAGTGACACAGACACATACATATAGTGACACAGACACATACATATAGTGACACAGAGACATACATATAGTGACACAGACACATACATATAGTGACACAGACACATACATATAGTGACACAGACACATACATATAGTGACACAGACACATACATACAGTGACACAGACACATACATATAGTGACACAGACACATACATATAGTGACACAGACACATACATATAGTGACAGAGACACATACATATAGTGACACAGACACATACATACAGTGACACAGACACATACATACAGTGACACAGACACATACATATAGTGACACAGACACATACATATAGTGACACAGACACATACATATAGTGACACAGACACATACATGCATATAGTGACAGAGACACATACATATAGTGACACAGAGACATACATATAGTGACACAGACACATACATACAGTGATACAGACACATACATACAGTGACACAGACACATACATATAGTGACACAGACACATACATATAGTGACACAGACACATACATATAGTGACACAGACACATACATATAGTGACACAGACACATACATATAGTGACACAGACACATACATATAGTGACACAGACACATACATATAGTGACACAGACACATACATGTAGTGACACAGACAGATACATATAGTGACACAGACACATACATATAATGACACAGAAACATACATACAGTGACACAGACACATACATATAGTGACACAGAGACATACATACAGTGACACAGACACATACATATAGTGACACAGACACATACATACAGTGACACAGAGACATACATATAGTGACACAGAGACATACATATAGTGACACAGACACATACATATAGTGACACAGACACATACATATAGTGACACAGAGACATACATACAGTGACACAGACACATACATATAGTGACACAGACACATACATACAGTGACACAGAGACATACATATAGTGACACAGAGACATACATATAGTGACACAGACACATACATATAGTGACACAGACACATACATATAGTGACACAGACACATACATACAGTGACACAGAGACATACATATAGTGACACAGACACATACATATAGTGACACAGACACATACATACAGTGACACAGACACATACATACAGTGACACAGAGACATATATATAGTGACACAGACACATACATATAGTGACACAGACACACAAACATATAGTGACACAGACATACATATAGTGACACAGACACATACATACAGTGACACAGACACATACATATAGTGACACAGACACATACATATAGTGACACAGACACATACATACAGTGACACAGACACATACATACAGTGACACAGAGACATATATATAGTAACACATACACATACATATAGTGACACAGACACATACATACAGTGACACAGACACATACATACAGTGACACAGAGACATATATATAGTAACACAGACACATACATATAGTGACACAGACACACAAACATATAGTGACACAGACATACATATAGTGACACAGACACATACATATAGTGACACAGACACATACATACAGTGACACAGACACATACATACAGTGACACAGACACATAAATATAGTGACACAGACACATATATACAGTGACACAGACACATACATATAGTGACAGACACATACATTTAGTGACACAGACACATACATATAGTGACACAGACACATACATACAGTGACACAGGCACATACATACAGTGACACAGACACATACATATAGTGACACAGACACATACATATAGTGACACAGACACATACATACAGTGACACAGACACATACATATAGTGACACAGACACATACATATAGTGACACAGACACATACATATAGTGACACAGACACATACATACAGTGACACAGACACATACATATAGTGACACAGACACATACATATAGTGACACAGATACAAACATATAGTGACACAGACACATACATACAGTGACACAGACACATACATATAGTGACACAGACACATACATATAGTGACACAGACACATACATATAGTGACAGAGACACATACATATAGTGACACAGACACATACATATAGTGACACAGACACATACATATAGTGACACAGACACATACATATAGTGACACAGACACAAACATACAGTGACACAAACACAAACATATAATGACACAGACACATACATACAGTGACACAGACACATACATATAGTGGCACAGACACATATATATAGTGACACAGACACAAACATATAGTGACACAGACACATACATATAGTGACACAGAGACATACATACAGTGACACAGACACATACATATAGTGACACAGACACATACATATAGTGACACAGACACGTACATATAGTGACACAGACACAACCATATAGTGACACAGACACATACATACAGTGACACAGACACATACATATAGTGACAGAGACACATACATATAGTGACACAGACACAAACATACAGTGATACAGACACATACATATAGTGACACAGACACATACATACATATAGTGACAGAGACACATACATACAGTGACACAGACACATACATACAGTGACACAGACACATACATATAGTGACACAGACACATACATATAGTGACACAGACACATACATATAGTGACACAGAGACATACTTACAGTGACACAGACACATACATATAGTGACACAGACACATACATATAGTGACACAGACACATACATACAGTGACACAGACACATACATATAGTGACACAGACACATACATATAGTGACAGAGACACATACATATCGTGACACAGACACATACATATAGTGACACAGACACATACATATAGTGACACAGACACATACATATAATGACACAGACACATACATATAGTGACACAGACACATACATATAGTGACAGAGACACATACATATCGTGACACAGACACATACATATAGTGACACAGACACATACATATAGTGACACAGACACATACATATAGTGACACAGATACAAACATATAGTGACACAGACACATACATATAGTGACAAAGACACATACATATAGTGACACAGACACATACATATAGTGACACAGACACATACATATAATGACACAGACACATACATATAGTGACACAGACACATACATATAGTGACAGAGACACATACATATAGTGACACAGACACATATATATAGTGACACAGACACATACATATAGTGACACAGACACACAAACATATAGTGACACAGACATACATTTAGTGACACAGACACATACATACAGTGACACAGACACATACATACAGTGACACAGACACATAAATATAATGACACAGACTCATATATACAGTGACACAGACACATACATATAGTGACACAGACACATACATATAGTGACACAGACACATACATATAGTGACACAGACACATACATATAGTGACACAGACACATACATATAGTGACACAGAGACATACTTACAGTGACACAGACACATACATATAGTGACACAGACACATACATATAGTGACACAGACACATACATACAGTGACACAGACACATACATATAGTGACACAGACACATACATATAGTGACAGAGACACATACATATCGTGACACAGACACATACATATAGTGACACAGACACATACATATAGTGACACAGACACATACATATAGTGACACAGACACATACATATAGTGACACAGATACAAACATATAGTGACAGAGACACATACATATAGTGGCACAGACACATACATATAGTGACAAAGACACATACATATACTGACACAGACACATACATATAGTGACACAGACACATACATATAGTGACACAGATACAAACATATAGTGACAGAGACACATACATGTAGTGACACAGACACATACATATAGTGACAAAGACACATACATATAGTGACACAGACACATACATATAGTGACACAGACACATACATATGATGACACAGACACATACATATAGTGACACAGACACATATATATAGTGACACAGACACATACATATAGTGACACAGACACATACATATAGTGACACAGACATACATTTAGTGACACAGACACATACATACAGTGACACAGACACATACATACAGTGACACAGACACATAAATATAATGACACAGACACATATATACAGTGACACAGACACATACATATAGTGACACAGACACATACATATCGTGACACAGACACATACATATAGTGACACAAACACATACATATAGTGACACAGACACATACACATAGTGAGACAGACACATACATGTAGTGACACAGACAGATACATATAGTGACACAGACACATACATATAATGACACAGACACATACATACAGTGACACAGACACATACATATAGTGACACAGAGACATACATACAGTGACACAGACACATACATATAGTGACACAGACACATACATACAGTGACACAGAGACATACATATAGTGACACAGAGACATACATATAGTGACACAGACACATACATATAGTGACACAGACACATACATATAGTGACACAGAGACATACATACAGTGACACAGACACATACATATAGTGACACAGACACATACATACAGTGACACAGAGACATACATATAGTGACACAGACACATACATACAGTGACACAGAGACATATATATAGTAACACAGACACATACATATAGTGACACAGACACATACATACAGTGACACAGACACATACATACAGTGACACAGAGACATATATATAGTAACACAGACACATACATATAGTGACACAGACACACAAACATATAGTGACACAGACATACATATAGTGACACAGACACATACATATAGTGACACAGACACATACATACAGTGACACAGACACATACATACAGTGACACAGGCACATACATACAGTGACACAGACACATACATACATTGACACAGACACATACATATAGTGACACAGACACATATATACAGTGACACAGACACATACATATAGTGACAGACACATACATATAGTGACACAGACACATACATATAGTGACACAGACACATACATACAGTGACACAGGCACATACATACAGTGACACAGACACATACATATAGTGACACAGACACATACATATAGTGACACAGACACATACATACAGTGACACAGACACATACATATAGTGACACAGACACATACATATAGTGACACAGACACATACATATAGTGACACAGACACATACATACATTGACACAGACACATACATATAGTGACACAGACACATACATATAGTGACACAAACACAAACATATAATGACACAGACACATACATACAGTGACACAGACACATACATATAGTGACACAGACACATATATATAGTGACACAGACACAAACATATAGTGACACAGACACATACATATAGTGACACAGAGACATACATACAGTGACACAGACACATACATATAGTGACACAGACACATACATATAGTGACACAGACACGTACATATAGTGACACAGACACAACCATATAGTGACACAGACACATACATACAGTGACACAGACACATACATATAGTGACAGAGACACATACATATAGTGACACAGACACAAACATACAGTGATACAGACATATACATATAGTGACACAGACACATACATACATATAGTGACAGAGACACATACATACAGTGACACAGACACATACATACAGTGACACAGACACATACATATAGTGACACAGACACATACATATAGTGACACAGACACATACATATAGTGACACAGAGACATACTTACAGTGACACAGACACATACATATAGTGACACAGACACATACATATAGTGACACAGACACATACATACAGTGACACAGACACATACATATAGTGACACAGACACATACATATAGTGACAGAGACACATACATATCGTGACACAGACACATACATATAGTGACACAGACACATACATATAGTGACACAGACACATACATATAATGACACAGACACATACATATAGTGACAGAGACACATACATATAGTGACAAAGACACATACATATAGTGACACAGACACATACATATAGTGACACAGACACATACATATAATGACACAGACACATACATATAGTGACACAGACACATACATATAGTGACAGAGAAACATACATATAGTGACACAGACACATATATATAGTGACACAGACACATCCATATAGTGACACAGACACACAAACATATAGTGACACAGACATACATTTAGTGACACAGACACATACATACAGTGACACAGACACATACATACAGTGACACAGACACATAAATATAATGACACAGACTCATATATACAGTGACACAGACACATACATATAGTGACACAGACACATACATATAGTGACACAGACACATACATATAGAGACACAGACACATACATATAGTGACACAGAGACATACTTACAGTGACACCGACACATACATATAGTGACACAGACACATACATATAGTGACACAGACACATACATACAGTGACACAGACACATACATATAGTGACACAGACACATACATATAGTGACACAGACACATACATATAGTGACACAGACACATACATACAGTGACACAGACACATAAATATAATGACACAGACACATATATACAGTGACACAGACACATACATATAGTGACACAGACACATACATATAGTGACACAGACACATACATATAGTGACACAGACACATACATATAGTGACACAGAGACATACATATAGTGACACAGACACATACATATAGTGACACAGACACATACATATAGTGACACAGACACATACATATAGTGAGACAGACACATACATATAGTGACACAGACACATACATGCATATAGTGACAGAGACACATACATATAGTGACACAGATACAAACATATAGTGACAGAGACACATACATATAGTGGCACAGACACATACATATAGTGACAAAGACACATACATATACTGACACAGACACATACATATAGTGACACAGATACAAACATATAGTGACAGAGACACATACATATAGTGACACAGACACATACATATAGTGACACAGACACATACATATAGTGACACAGACACATACATATAGTGACACAGACACATACATATGATGACACAGACACATACATATAGTGACACAGACACATATATATAGTGACACAGACACATACATATAGTGACACAGACACATACATATAGTGACACAGAAACATACATATAGTGTCACAGACACTTACATATAGTGACACAGACACATACATATAGTGACACAGACACATACATATAGTGACACAGACACACAAACATATAGTGACACAGACATACATTTAGTGACACAGACACATACATACAGTGACACAGACACATACATACAGTGACACAGACACATAAATATAATGACACAGACACATATATACAGTGACACAGACACATACATATAGTGACACAGACACATACATATAGTGACACAGACACATACATATAGTGACACAGACACATACATATAGTGACACAGAGACATACATATAGTGACACAGACACATACATATAGTGACACAGACACATACATATAGTGACACAGACACATACATATAGTGACACAGACACATACATATAGTGACACAGACACATACATGCATATAGTGACAGAGACACATACATATAGTTACACAGAGACATACATATAGTGACACAGACACATACATATAGTGACACAGACACATACGTATAGTGACACAGACACATATATATAGTGACACAGAGACATACATACAGTGACACAGACACATACATATAGTGACACAGACACATACATACAGTGACACAGAGACATACATATAGTGACACAGAGACATACATATAGTGACACAGACACATACATATAGTGACACAGACACATACATATAGTGACACAGAGACATACATACAGTGACACAGACACATACATATAGTGACACAGACACATACATACAGTGACACAGAGACATACATATAGTGACACAGAGACATACATATAGTGACACAGACACATACATATAGTGACACAGACACATACATATAGTGACACAGACACATACATACAGTGACACAGAGACATACATATAGTGACACAGAGACATACATATAGTGACACAGACACATACATACAGTGACACAGACACATACATACAGTGACACAGAGACATATATATAGTGACACAGACACATACATATAGTGACACAGACACACAAGCATATAGTGACACAGACATACATATAGTGACACAGACACATACATACAGTGACACAGACATATACATATAGTAACACAGACACATACATATAGTGACACAGACACATACATACAGTGACACAGACACATACATACAGTGACACAGAGACATATATATAGTAACACAGACACATACATATAGTGACACAGACACATACATACAGTGACACAGACACATACATACAGTGACACAGAGACATATATATAGTAACACAGACACATACATATAGTGACACAGACACACAAACATATAGTGACACAGACATACATATAGTGACACAGACACATACATATAGTGACACAGACACATACATACAGTGACACAGACACATACATACAGTGACACAGACACATAAATATAGTGACACAGACACATATATACAGTGACACAGACACATACATATAGTGACAGACACATACATATAGTGACACAGACACATACATATAGTGACACAGACACATACATACAGTGACACAGGCACATACATACAGTGACACAGACACATACATATAGTGACACAGACACATACATATAGTGACACAGACACATACATACAGTGACACAGACACATACATATAGTGACACAGACACATACATATAGTGACACAGACACATACATATAGTGACACAGACACATACATACAGTGACACAGACACATACATATAGTGACACAGACACATACATATAGTGACACAGACACAAACATATAGTGACACAGACACATACATACAGTGACACAGACACATACATATAGTGACACAGACACATACATATAGTGACACAAACACAAACATATAATGACACAGACACATACATACAGTGACACAGACACATACATATAGTGACACAGACACATATATATAGTGACACAGACACAAACATATAGTGACACAGACACATACATATAGTGACACAGAGACATACATACAGTGACACAGACACATACATATAGTGACACAGACACATACATATAGTGACACAGACACGTACATATAGTGACACAGACACAACCATATAGTGACACAGACACATACATACAGTGACACAGACACATACATATAGTGAGAGAGACACATACATATAGTGACACAGACACAAACATACAGTGATACAGACACATACATATAGTGACACAGACACATACATACATATAGTGACAGAGACACATACATACAGTGACACAGACACATACATACAGTGACACAGACACATACATATAGTGACACAGACACATACATATAGTGACACAGACACATACATATAGTGACACAGAGACATACTTACAGTGACACAGACACATACATATAGTGACACAGACACATACATATAGTGACACAGACACATACATACAGTGACACAGACACATACATATAGTGACACAGACACATACATATAGTGACAGAGACACATACATATCGTGACACAGACACATACATATAGTGACACAGACACATACATATAGTGACACAGACACATACATATAATGACACAGACACATACATATAGTGACACAGACACATACATATAGTGACAGAGACACATACATATCGTGACACAAACACATACATATAGTGACACAGACACATACATATAGTGACACAGACACATACATATAGTGACACAGATACAAACATATAGTGACAGAGACACATACATATAGTGACAAAGACACATACATATAGTGACACAGACACATACATATAGTGACACAGACACATACATATAATGACACAGACACATACATATAGTGACACAGACACATACATATAGTGACAGAGACACATACATATAGTGACACAGACACATATATATAGTGACACAGACACATACATATAGTGACACAGACACACAAACATATAGTGACACAGACATACATTTAGTGACACAGACACATACATACAGTGACACAGACACATACATACAGTGACACAGACACATAAATATAATGACACAGACTCATATATACAGTGACACAGACACATACATATAGTGACACAGACACATACATATAGTGACACAGACACATACATATAGTGACACAGACACATACATATAGTGACACAGAGACATACATATAGTGACACAGACACATACATATAGTGACACAGACACATACATATAGTGACACAGACACATACATATAGTGACACAGACACATACATACAGTGACACAGACACATACATATAGTGACACAGACACATACATATAGTGACACAGACACATACATATAGTGACAGAGACACATACATATAGTGACACAGACACATACATACAGTGACACAGACACATACATACAGTGACACAGACACATACATATAGTGACACAGACACATACATATAGTGACACAGACACATACATATAGTGACACAGACACATACATGCATATAGTGACAGAGACACATACATATAGTGACAAAGAGACATACATATAGTGACACAGACACATACATACAGTGATACAGACACATACATATAGTGACACAGACACATACATATAGTGACACAGACACATACATATAGTGACACAGACACATACATATAGTGACACAGACACATACATATAGTGACACAGACACATACATATAGTGACACAGACACATACATATAGTGACACAGACACATACATATAGTGACACAGACACATACATATAGTGACACAGACAGATACATATAGTGACACAGACACATACATACAGTGACACAGACACATACATACAGTGACACAGAGACATATATATAGTAACACAGACACATACATATAGTGACACAGACACATACATACAGTGACACAGACACATACATACAGTGACACAGAGACATATATATAGTAACACAGACACATACATATAGTGACACAGACACACAAACATATAGTGACACAGACATACATATAGTGACACAGACACATACATATAGTGACACAGACACATACATACAGTGACACAGACACATACATACAGTGACACAGACACATAAATATAGTGACACAGACACATATATACAGTGACACAGACACATACATATAGTGACAGACACATACATATAGTGACACAGACACATACATATAGTGACACAGACACATACATACAGTGACACAGGCACATACATACAGTGACACAGACACATACATATAGTGACACAGACACATACATATAGTGACACAGACACATACATACAGTGACACAGACACATACATATAGTGACACAGACACATACATATAGTGACACAGACACATACATATAGTGACACAGACACATACATACAGTGACACAGACACATACATATAGTGACACAGACACATACATATAGTGACACAGACACAAACATATAGTGACACAGACACATACATACAGTGACACAGACACATACATATAGTGACACAGACACATACATATAGTGACACAAACACAAACATATAATGACACAGACACATACATACAGTGACACAGACACATACATATAGTGACACAGACACATATATATAGTGACACAGACACAAACATATAGTGACACAGACACATACATATAGTGACACAGAGACATACATACAGTGACACAGACACATACATATAGTGACACAGACACATACATATAGTGACACAGACACGTACATATAGTGACACAGACACAACCATATAGTGACACAGACACATACATACAGTGACACAGACACATACATATAGTGAGAGAGACACATACATATAGTGACACAGACACAAACATACAGTGATACAGACACATACATATAGTGACACAGACACATACATACATATAGTGACAGAGACACATACATACAGTGACACAGACACATACATACAGTGACACAGACACATACATATAGTGACACAGACACATACATATAGTGACACAGACACATACATATAGTGACACAGAGACATACTTACAGTGACACAGACACATACATATAGTGACACAGACACATACATATAGTGACACAGACACATACATACAGTGACACAGACACATACATATAGTGACACAGACACATACATATAGTGACAGAGACACATACATATCGTGACACAGACACATACATATAGTGACACAGACACATACATATAGTGACACAGACACATACATATAATGACACAGACACATACATATAGTGACACAGACACATACATATAGTGACAGAGACACATACATATCGTGACACAGACACATACATATAGTGACACAGACACATACATATAGTGACACAGACACATACATATAGTGACACAGATACAAACATATAGTGACAGAGACACATACATATAGTGACAAAGACACATACATATAGTGACACAGACACATACATATAGTGACACAGACACATACATATAATGACACAGACACATACATATAGTGACACAGACACATACATATAGTGACAGAGACACATACATATAGTGACACAGACACATATATATAGTGACACAGACACATACATATAGTGACACAGACACACAAACATATAGTGACACAGACATACATTTAGTGACACAGACACATACATACAGTGACACAGACACATACATACAGTGACACAGACACATAAATATAATGACACAGACTCATATATACAGTGACACAGACACATACATATAGTGACACAGACACATACATATAGTGACACAGACACATACATATAGTGACACAGACACATACATATAGTGACACAGAGACATACATATAGTGACACAGACACATACATATAGTGACACAGACACATACATATAGTGACACAGACACATACATATAGTGACACAGACACATACATACAGTGACACAGACACATACATATAGTGACACAGACACATACATATAGTGACACAGACACATACATATAGTGACAGAGACACATACATATAGTGACACAGACACATACATACAGTGACACAGACACATACATACAGTGACACAGACACATACATATAGTGACACAGACACATACATATAGTGACACAGACACATACATATAGTGACACAGACACATACATGCATATAGTGACAGAGACACATACATATAGTGACAAAGAGACATACATATAGTGACACAGACACATACATACAGTGATACAGACACATACATATAGTGACACAGACACATACATATAGTGACACAGACACATACATATAGTGACACAGACACATACATATAGTGACACAGACACATACATATAGTGACACAGACACATACATATAGTGACACAGACACATACATATAGTGACACAGACACATACATATAGTGACACAGACACATACATATAGTGACACAGACAGATACATATAGTGACACAGACACATACATATAATGACACAGACACATACATACAGTGACACAGACACATACATATAGTGACACAGAGACATACATACAGTGATACAGACACATACATATAGTGACACAGACACATACATACAGTGACACAGAGACATACATATAGTGACACAGAGACATACATATAGTGACACAGACACATACATATAGTGACACAGACACATACATATAGTGACACAGAGACATACATATAGTGACACAGAGACATACATATAGTGACACAGACACATACATATAGTGACACAGACACATACATACAGTGACACAGTCACATACATATAGTGACACAGTCACATACATATAGTGGCACAGACACATACATATAGTTACACAGGCACATACATATAGTGACACAGAGACATACATATAGTGACACAGAGACATACATATAGTGACACAGACACATACATATAGTGACACAGACACATACATACAGTGACACAGTCACATACATATAGTGACACAGTCACATACATATAGTGGCACAGACACATACATACAGTGACACAGACACATACATATAATGACACAGACACATACATACAGTGACACAGACACATACATATAGTGACACAGACACATACATATAGTGACACAGACACATACATACAGTGACACAGACACATACATATAGTGACACAGACACATACATATAGTGACACAGACACATACATATAGTGACACAGACACATACATATAGTGACACAGACACATACATATAGTGACACAGATACAAACATATAGTGACAGAGACACATACATATAGTGGCACAGACACATACATATAGTGACAAAGACACATACATATAGTGACACAGACACATACATATAGTGACACAGATACAAACATATAGTGACAGAGACACATACATATAGTGACACAGACACATACATATAGTGACAAAGACACATACATATAGTGACACAGACACATACATATAGTGACACAGACACATACATATGATGACACAGACACATACATATAGTGACACAGACACATATATATAGTGACACAGACACATACATATAGTGACACAGACACATACATATAGTGACACAGAAACATACATATAGTGTCACAGACACATACATATAGTGACACAGACACATACATATAGTGACACAGACACATACATATAGTGACACAGACACACAAACATATAGTGACACAGATATACATTTAGTGACACAGACACATACATACAGTGACACAGACACATACATACAGTGACACAGACACATAAATATAATGACACAGACACATATATACAGTGACACAGACACATACATATAGTGACACAGACACATACATATAGTGACACAGACACATACATATAGTGACACAGACACATACATATAGTGACACAGAGACATACATATAGTGACACAGACACATACATATAGTGACACAGACACATACATATAGTGACACAGACACATACATATAGTGAGACAGACACATACATATAGTGACACAGACACATACATGCATATAGTGACAGAGACACATACATATAGTGACACAGAGACATACATATAGTGACACAGACACATACATATAGTGACACAGACACATACGTATAGTGACACAGACACATATATATAGTGACACAGAGACATACATACAGTGACACAGACACATACATATAGTGACACAGACACATACATACAGTGACACAGAGACATACATATAGTGACACAGAGACATACATATAGTGACACAGACACATACATATAGTGACACAGACACATACATATAGTGACACAGAGACATACATACAGTGACACAGACACATACATATAGTGACACAGACACATACATACAGTGACACAGAGACATACATATAGTGACACAGAGACATACATATAGTGACACAGACACATACATATAGTGACACAGACACATACATATAGTGACACAGACACATACATACAGTGACACAGAGACATACATATAGTGACACAGACACATACATATAGTGACACAGACACATACATACAGTGACACAGACACATACATACAGTGACACAGAGACATATATATAGTGACACAGACACATACATATAGTGACACAGACACACAAACATATAGTGACACAGACATACATATAGTGACACAGACACATACATACAGTGACACAGACATATACATATAGTAACACAGACACATACATATAGTGACACAGACACATACATACAGTGACACAGACACATACATACAGTGACACAGAGACATATATATAGTAACACAGACACATACATATAGTGACACAGACACATACATACAGTGACACAGACACATACATACAGTGACACAGAGACATATATATAGTAACACAGACACATACATATAGTGACACAGACACACAAACATATAGTGACACAGACATACATATAGTGACACAGACACATACATATAGTGACACAGACACATACATACAGTGACACAGACACATACATACAGTGACACAGACACATAAATATAGTGACACAGACACATATATACAGTGACACAGACACATACATATAGTGACAGACACATACATATAGTGACACAGACACATACATATAGTGACACAGACACATACATACAGTGACACAGGCACATACATACAGTGACACAGACACATACATATAGTGACACAGACACATACATATAGTGACACAGACACATACATACAGTGACACAGACACATACATATAGTGACACAGACACATACATATAGTGACACAGACACATACATATAGTGACACAGACACATACATACAGTGACACAGACACATACATATAGTGACACAGACACATACATATAGTGACACAGACACAAACATATAGTGACACAGACACATACATACAGTGACACAGACACATACATATAGTGACACAGACACATACATATAGTGACACAAACACAAACATATAATGACACAGACACATACATACAGTGACACAGACACATACATATAGTGACACAGACACATATATATAGTGACACAGACACAAACATATAGTGACACAGACACACACATATAGTGACACAGAGACATACATACAGTGACACAGACACATACATATAGTGACACAGACACATACATATAGTGACACAGACACGTACATATAGTGACACAGACACAACCATATAGTGACACAGACACATACATACAGTGACACAGACACATACATATAGTGAGAGAGACACATACATATAGTGACACAGACACAAACATACAGTGATACAGACACATACATATAGTGACACAGACACATACATACATATAGTGACAGAGACACATACATACAGTGACACAGACACATACATACAGTGACACAGACACATACATATAGTGACACAGACACATACATATAGTGACACAGACACATACATATAGTGACACAGAGACATACTTACAGTGACACAGACACATACATATAGTGACACAGACACATACATATAGTGACACAGACACATACATACAGTGACACAGACACATACATATAGTGACACAGACACATACATATAGTGACAGAGACACATACATATCGTGACACAGACACATACATATAGTGACACAGACACATACATATAGTGACACAGACACATACATATAATGACACAGACACATACATATAGTGACACAGACACATACATATAGTGACAGAGACACATACATATCGTGACACAGACACATACATATAGTGACACAGACACATACATATAGTGACACAGACACATACATATAGTGACACAGATACAAACATATAGTGACAGAGACACATAAATATAGTGACAAAGACACATACATATAGTGACACAGACACATACATATAGTGACACAGACACATACATATAATGACACAGACACATACATATATTGACACAGACACATACATATAGTGACAGAGACACATACATATAGTGACACAGACACATATATATAGTGACACAGACACATACATATAGTGACACAGACACACAAACATATAGTGACACAGACATACATTTAGTGACACAGACACATACATACAGTGACACAGACACATACATACAGTGACACAGACACATAAATATAATGACACAGACTCATATATACAGTGACACAGACACATACATATAGTGACACAGACACATACATATAGTGACACAGACACATACATATAGTGACACAGACACATACATATAGTGACACAGAGACATACATATAGTGACACAGACACATACATATAGTGAGACAGACACATACATATAGTGACACAGACACATACATATAGTGACACAGACACATACATACAGTGACACAGACACATACATATAGTGACACAGACACATACATATAGTGACACAGACACATACATATAGTGACAGAGACACATACATATAGTGACACAGACACATACATACAGTGACACAGACACATACATACAGTGACACAGACACATACATATAGTGACACAGACACATACATATAGTGACACAGACACATACATATAGTGACACAGACACATACATGCATATAGTGACAGAGACACATACATATAGTGACAAAGAGACATACATATAGTGACACAGACACATACATACAGTGATACAGACACATACATATAGTGACACAGACACATACATATAGTGACACAGACACATACATATAGTGACACAGACACATACATATAGTGACACAGACACATACATATAGTGACACAGACACATACATATAGTGACACAGACACATACATATAGTGACACAGACACATACATATAGTGACACAGACACATACATATAGTGACACAGACAGATACATATAGTGACACAGACACATACATATAATGACACAGACACATACATACAGTAACACAGACACATACATATAGTGACACAGAGACATACATACAGTGACACAGACACATACATATAGTGACACAGACACATACATACAGTGACACAGAGACATACATATAGTGACACAGAGACATACATATAGTGACACAGACACATACATATAGTGACACAGACACATACATATAGTGACACAGAGACATACATATAGTGACACAGAGACATACATATAGTGACACAGACACATACATATAGTGACACAGACACATACATACAGTGACACAGTCACATACATATAGTGACACAGTCACATACATATAGTGGCACAGACACATACATATAGTTACACAGGCACATACATATAGTGACACAGAGACATACATATAGTGACACAGAGACATACATATAGTGACACAGACACATACATATAGTGACACAGACACATACATACAGTGACACAGTCACATACATATAGTGACACAGTCACATACATATAGTGGCACAGACACATACATACAGTGACACAGACACATACATATAATGACACAGACACATACATACAGTGACACATACACATACATATAGTGACACAGAGACATACATATAGTGACACAGACACATACATATAGTGATACAGACACATACATATAGTGACAGAGACACATACATATAGTGACACAGACACATACATACAGTGACACAGACACATACATATAGTGACACAGACACATACATATAGTGACACAGACACATATATATAGTGACACAGACACAAACATATAGTGACACAGACACATACATATAGTGACACAGAGACATACATATAGTGACAGAGACACATACATATAGTGACACAGACACATACATATAGTGACACAGACACATACATATAGTGACACAGACACATACATATAGTGACACAGATACAAACATATAGTGACAGAGACACATGCATATAGTGGCACAGACACATACATATAGTGACAAAGACACATACATATAGTGACACAGACACATACATATAGTGACACAGACACATACATATAGTGACACAGACACATATATATAGTAACACAGAAACAAACATATAGTGACACAGACACATACATATAGTGACAGAGACACATACATATAGTGACAGAGACACATACATATAGTGACACAGACACCTACATATAGTGACACAGACACATATATATAGTGACACAGACACAAACATATAGTGACACAGACACATACATATAGTGACACAGATACAAACATATAGTGACAGAGACATATACATATAGTGACACAGACACATACATATAGTGACACAGACACATACATACAGTGACACAGACACATACATACAGTGACACAGACACATACATATAGTGACACAGACACATATATATAGTAACACAGACACAAACATATAGTGACACAGACACATACATATAGTGACACAGACACAGACATATAGTGACAGAGACACATACATATAGTGACACAGACACATACATACAGTGACACAGACACATACATATAGTGACACAGATACAAACATATAGTGACAGAGACACATACATATAGTGGCACAGACACATACATATAGTGACAAAGACACATACATATAGTGACACAGACACATACATATATTGACACAGACACATACATATAGTGACACAGATACAAACATATAGTGACAGAGACACATACATATAGTGGCACAGACACATACATATAGTGACAAAGACACATATATATAGTAACACAGACACAAACATATAGTGACACAGACACATACATATAGTGACACAGACACATACATATAGTGACAGAGACACATACATATAGTGACACAGTCACATACATATAGTGACAGAGACATACATATAGTGACACAGACACATACATATAGTGACAAAGACACATACATATAGTGACACAGACACATACATATAGTGACACAGACACATACATATAATGACACAGACACATACATATAGTGACACAGACACATACATATAGTGACAGAGATACATACATATAGTGACACAGACACATATATATAGTGACACAGACACATACATATAGTGACACAGACACATACATATAGTGACACAGAGACATACATATAGTGTCACAGTAACATACATATAGTGACAGAGACATATACATATAGTGACACAGACACATACATACAGTGACACAGACACATACATACAGTGACACAGACACATACATATAGTGACACAGACACATACATATAGTGACACAGACACATACATATAGTGACACAGACACATACATGCATATAGTGACAGAGACACATACATATAGTGACACAGAGACATACATATAGTGACACAGACACATACATACAGTGATACAGACACATACATATAGTGACACAGACACATACATATAGTGACACAGACACATACATATAGTGACACAGACACACAAACATATAGTGACACAGACATACATTTAGTGACACAGACACATACATACAGTGACACAGACACATACATACAGTGACACAGACACATAAATATAATGCCACAGACACATATATACAGTGACACAGACACATACATATAGTGACACAGACACATACATATAGTGACACAGACACATACATATAGTGACACAGACACATACATATAGTGACACAGGGACATACATATAGTGACACAGACACATACATATAGTGACACAGACACATACATATAGTGACACAGACACATACATATAGTGACACAGACACATACATATAGTGACACAGACACATACATACAGTGACACAGACACATACATATAGTGACACAGACACATACATATAGTGACACAGACACATACATATAGTGACAGAGACACATACATATAGTGACACAGACACATACATACAGTGACACAGACACATACATACAGTGACACAGACACATACATATAGTGACACAGACACATACATATAGTGACACAGACACATACATATAGTGACACAGACACATACATGCATATAGTGACAGAGACACATACATATAGTGACACAGAGACATACATATAGTGACACAGACACATACATACAGTGATACAGACACATACATATAGTGACACAGACACATACATATAGTGAAACAGACACATACATATAGTGACACAGACACATACATATAGTGACACAGACACATACATATAGTGACACAGACACATACATATAGTGACACAGACACATACATATAGTGACACAGACACATACATATAGTAACACAGACACATACATGTAGTGACACAGACAGATACATATAGTGACACAGACACATACATATAATGACACAGACACATACATACAGTGACACAGAGACATACATATAGTGACACAGAGACATACATATAGTGACACAGACACATACATATAGTGACACAGACACATACATATAGTGACACAGAGACATACATACAGTGACACAGACACATACATATAGTGACACAGACACATACATACAGTGACACAGAGACATACATATAGTGACACAGAGACATACATATAGTGACACAGACACATACATATAGTGACACAGACACATACATATAGTGACACAGACACATACATACAGTGACACAGAGACATACATATAGTGACACAGACACATACATATAGTGACACAGACACATACATACAGTGACACAGACACATACATCCAGTGACACAGAGACATATATATAGTGACACAGACGCATACATATAGTGACACAGACACACAAACATATAGTGACACAGACATACATATAGTGACACAGACACATACATACAGTGACACAGACACATACATATAGTGACACAGACACATACATATAGTGACACAGACACATACATACAGTGACACAGACACATACATACAGTGACACAGAGACATATATATAGTAACACAGACACATACATATAGTGACACAGACACATACATACAGTGACACAGACACATACATACAGTGACACAGAGACATATATATAGTAACACAGACACATACATATAGTGACACAGACACATACATACAGTGACACAGACACATACATATAGTGACACAGACACACAAACATATAGTGACACAGACATACATATAGTGACACAGACACATACATATAGTGACACAGACACATACATACAGTGACACAGACACATACATACAGTGACACAGACACATAAATATAGTGACACAGACACATATATACAGTGACACAGACACATACATATAGTGACAGACACATACATATAGTGACACAGACACATACATATAGTGACACAGACACATACATACAGTGACACAGGCACATACATACAGTGACACAGACACATACATATAGTGACACAGACACATACATATAGTGACACAGACACATACATACAGTGACACAGACACATACATATAGTGACACAGACACATACATATAGTGACACAGACACATACATATAGTGACACAGACACATACATACAGTGACACAGACACATACATATAGTGACACAGACACATACATATAGTGACACAGACACAAACATATAGTGACACAGACACATACATACAGTGACACAGACACATACATATAGTGACACAGACACATACATATAGTGACACAAACACAAACATATAATGACACAGACACATACATACAGTGACACAGACACATACATATAGTGACACAGACACATATATATAGTGACACAGACACAAACATATAGTGACACAGACACACACATATAGTGACACAGAGACATACATACAGTGACACAGACACATACATATAGTGACACAGACACATACATATAGTGACACAGACACGTACATATAGTGACACAGACACAACCATATAGTGACACAGACACATACATACAGTGACACAGACACATACATATAGTGAGAGAGACACATACATATAGTGACACAGACACAAACATACAGTGATACAGACACATACATATAGTGACACAGACACATACATACATATAGTGACAGAGACACATACATACAGTGACACAGACACATACATACAGTGACACAGACACATACATATAGTGACACAGACACATACATATAGTGACACAGACACATACATATAGTGACACAGAGACATACTTACAGTGACACAGACACATACATATAGTGACACAGACACATACATATAGTGACACAGACACATACATACAGTGACACAGACACATACATATAGTGACACAGACACATACATATAGTGACAGAGACACATACATATCGTGACACAGACACATACATATAGTGACACAGACACATACATATAGTGACACAGACACATACATATAATGACACAGACACATACATATAGTGACACAGACACATACATATAGTGACAGAGACACATACATATCGTGACACAGACACATACATATAGTGACACAGACACATACATATAGTGACACAGACACATACATATAGTGACACAGATACAAACATATAGTGACAGAGACACATAAATATAGTGACAAAGACACATACATATAGTGACACAGACACATACATATAGTGACACAGACACATACATATAATGACACAGACACATACATATAGTGACACAGACACATACATATAGTGACAGAGACACATACATATAGTGACACAGACACATATATATAGTGACACAGACACATACATATAGTGACACAGACACACAAACATATAGTGACACAGACATACATTTAGTGACACAGACACATACATACAGTGACACAGACACATACATACAGTGACACAGACACATAAATATAATGACACAGACTCATATATACAGTGACACAGACACATACATATAGTGACACAGACACATACATATAGTGACACAGACACATACATATAGTGACACAGACACATACATATAGTGACACAGAGACATACATATAGTGACACAGACACATACATATAGTGAGACAGACACATACATATAGTGACACAGACACATACATATAGTGACACAGACACATACATACAGTGACACAGACACATACATATAGTGACACAGACACATACATATAGTGACACAGACACATACATATAGTGACAGAGACACATACATATAGTGACACAGACACATACATACAGTGACACAGACACATACATACAGTGACACAGACACATACATATAGTGACACAGACACATACATATAGTGACACAGACACATACATATAGTGACACAGACACATACATGCATATAGTGACAGAGACACATACATATAGTGACAAAGAGACATACATATAGTGACACAGACACATACATACAGTGATACAGACACATACATATAGTGACACAGACGCATACATATAGTGACACAGACACATACATATAGTGACACAGACACATACATATAGTGACACAGACACATACATATAGTGACACAGACACATACATATAGTGACACAGACACATACATATAGTGACACAGACACATACATATAGTGACACAGACAGATACATATAGTGACACAGACACATACATATAATGACACAGACACATACATACAGTAACACAGACACATACATATAGTGACACAGAGACATACATACAGTGACACAGACACATACATATAGTGACACAGACACATACATACAGTGACACAGAGACATACATATAGTGACACAGAGACATACATATAGTGACACAGACACATACATATAGTGACACAGACACATACATATAGTGACACAGAGACATACATATAGTGACACAGAGACATACATATAGTGACACATACACATACATATAGTGACACAGACACATACATACAGTGACACAGTCACATACATATAGTGACACAGTCACATACACATAGTGGCACAGACACATACATATAGTTACACAGGCACATACATATAGTGACACAGAGACATACATATAGTGACACAGAGACATACATATAGTGACACAGACACATACATATAGTGACACAGACACATACATACAGTGACACAGTCACATACATATAGTGACACAGTCACATACATATAGTGGCACAGACACATACATACAGTGACACAGACACATACATATAATGACACAGACACATACATACAGTGACACATACACATACATATAGTGACACAGAGACATACATATAGTGACACAGACACATACATATAGTGATACAGACACATACATATAGTGACAGAGACACATACATATAGTGACACAGACACATACATACAGTGACACAGACACATACATATAGTGACACAGACACATACATATAGTGACACAGACACATATATATAGTGACACAGACACAAACATATAGTGACACAGACACATACATATAGTGACACAGAGACATACATATAGTGACAGAGACACATACATATAGTGACACAGACACATACATATAGTGACACAGACACATACATATAGTGACACAGACACATACATATAGTGACACAGATACAAACATATAGTGACAGAGACACATGCATATAGTGGCACAGACACATACATATAGTGACAAAGACACATACATATAGTGACACAGACACATACATATAGTGACACAGACACATACATATAGTGACACAGACACATATATATAGTAACACAGACACAAACATATAGTGACACAGACACATACATATAGTGACAGAGACACATACATATAGTGACAGAGACACATACATATAGTGACACAGACACCTACATATAGTGACACAGACACATATATATAGTGACACAGACACAAACATATAGTGACACAGACACATACATATAGTGACACAGATACAAACATATAGTGACAGAGACATATACATATAGTGACACAGACACATACATATAGTGACACAGACACATACATACAGTGACACAGACACATACATACAGTGACACAGACACATACATATAGTGACACAGACACATATATATAGTAACACAGACACAAACATATAGTGACACAGACACATACATATAGTGACACAGACACAGACATATAGTGACAGAGACACATACATATAGTGACACAGACACATACATACAGTGACACAGACACATACATATAGTGACACAGATACAAACATATAGTGACAGAGACACATACATATAGTGGCACAGACACATACATATAGTGACAAAGACACATACATATAGTGACACAGACACATACATATATTGACACAGACACATACATATAGTGACACAGATACAAACATATAGTGACAGAGACACATACATATAGTGGCACAGACACATACATATAGTGACAAAGACACATATATATAGTAACACAGACACAAACATATAGTGACACAGACACATACATATAGTGACACAGACACATACATATAGTGACAGAGACACATACATATAGTGACACAGTCACATACATATAGTGACAGAGACATACATATAGTGACACAGACACATACATATAGTGACAAAGACACATACATATAGTGACACAGACACATACATATAGTGACACAGACACATACATATAATGACACAGACACATACATATAGTGACACAGACACATACATATAGTGACAGAGATACATACATATAGTGACACAGACACATATATATAGTGACACAGACACATACATATAGTGACACAGACACATACATATAGTGACACAGAGACATACATATAGTGTCACAGTAACATACATATAGTGACAGAGACATATACATATAGTGACACAGACACATACATACAGTGACACAGACACATACATACAGTGACACAGACACATACATATAGTGACACAGACACATACATATAGTGACACAGACACATACATATAGTGACACAGACACATACATGCATATAGTGACAGAGACACATACATATAGTGACACAGAGACATACATATAGTGACACAGACACATACATACAGTGATACAGACACATACATATAGTGACACAGACACATACATATAGTGACACAGACACATACATATAGTGACACAGACACACAAACATATAGTGACACAGACATACATTTAGTGACACAGACACATACATACAGTGACACAGACACATACATACAGTGACACAGACACATAAATATAATGACACAGACACATATATACAGTGACACAGACACATACATATAGTGACACAGACACATACATATAGTGACACAGACACATACATATAGTGACACAGACACATACATATAGTGACACAGGGACATACATATAGTGACACAGACACATACATATAGTGACACAGACACATACATATAGTGACACAGACACATACATATAGTGACACAGACACATACATATAGTGACACAGACACATACATACAGTGACACAGACACATACATATAGTGACACAGACACATACATATAGTGACACAGACACATACATATAGTGACAGAGACACATACATATAGTGACACAGACACATACATACAGTGACACAGACACATACATACAGTGACACAGACACATACATATAGTGACACAGACACATACATATAGTGACACAGACACATACATATAGTGACACAGACACATACATGCATATAGTGACAGAGACACATACATATAGTGACACAGAGACATACATATAGTGACACAGACACATACATACAGTGATACAGACACATACATATAGTGACACAGACACATACATATAGTGAAACAGACACATACATATAGTGACACAGACACATACATATAGTGACACAGACACATACATATAGTGACACAGACACATACATATAGTGACACAGACACATACATATAGTGACACAGACACATACATATAGTAACACAGACACATACATGTAGTGACACAGACAGATACATATAGTGACACAGACACATACATATAATGACACAGACACATACATACAGTGACACAGAGACATACATATAGTGACACAGAGACATACATATAGTGACACAGACACATACATATAGTGACACAGACACATACATATAGTGACACAGAGACATACATACAGTGACACAGACACATACATATAGTGACACAGACACATACATACAGTGACACAGAGACATACATATAGTGACACAGAGACATACATATAGTGACACAGACACATACATATAGTGACACAGACACATACATATAGTGACACAGACACATACATACAGTGACACAGAGACATACATATAGTGACACAGACACATACATATAGTGACACAGACACATACATACAGTGACACAGACACATACATCCAGTGACACAGAGACATATATATAGTGACACAGACGCATACATATAGTGACACAGACACACAAACATATAGTGACACAGACATACATATAGTGACACAGACACATACATACAGTGACACAGACACATACATATAGTGACACAGACACATACATATAGTGACACAGACACATACATACAGTGACACAGACACATACATACAGTGACACAGAGACATATATATAGTAACACAGACACATACATATAGTGACACAGACACATACATAC
>OZ024741.1:11693184-11700684 GCA_964016885.1 Eledone cirrhosa | reverse complement strand
CACTTGCGGGTAGCCAACACCGTGCCGCTAGTGGCGAGTAGGGAGGTAGTTCTAGGACCAAGAACACCAGAAGTCAACCAAAAGGGAATTGACGTAAACCAATGTTAACGTGAAAAGGAAAAGGAATCGAGACCCTTAAAGCCTGCATTGGTTTAGCTCTTTAAGAGAAATAGATAAAACATTCAACATTCACTTTTAGGAAATTTAAGTTACAGAATTTTAAATGACCTAGATTCGTGTGATGGAAATATTTAATTAGGGCATGAAAAAAAAAGAAAGAAGAGGAATTAAGGTATGAACAATGTCTACGGGAAATAAACCTAAAGAATGTATCACGAATGTGTATGTATGTATGTATATATATCTGTATATATGTATATATATATATACATTTATATGCATATATGTATGTTTATATATATATATATATATATATATATATATATATATATATATATATATATATATATAAATGAAAATTAGAGTCAATAACTCCAATTGAAACCCTGTAATTATTAAGCTCCAAGTATAAAATACTGAGCCGTATAATAATAATATATATGCAGTAAGAAACACAGTAAACCGTGTGTCTAATATTACAAGGGTTGAAAAACCACATTTGTTTGAAATATTTAACCAAGAAGCAGACAGAATGATAAAATAAAATTATATTATATTATACAAACCGCCTCAAAAACAATTACATCTCTCGGACAGATTATCCCTAATCTGTTTCGCCCTGAGTGTGTTTGCAACAGATAATCCATGGGCATCATCAGCGAGAGAATCTGATTAAATGCGACAAACACTATGTACCAACGTTCACACAGAAAGATGAATTTATCACCCCGTGCGCCGCTAGTCAAACGTAGTAAGCGTGTATTGGATAGAAATAACAGTCCAACACACGCAACTTAATAAGCTCAACTTGTGAGGGAGCACAAATATAAATGAAAATTAGAGTCAATAACTCCAATTGAAACCCTGTAATTATTAAGCTCCAAGTATAAAATACTGAGCCGTATAATAGTAATATATATCCAGTAAGAAACACAGTAAACCGTGTGTCTAATATTACAAGGGTTGAAAAACCACATCTGGATGCGGTGCTCGAGGCGGCAGGCTTCGGACCCGTGTTCAGGGGCTGAATCGCTGCAATGCATAACAGCAACATCTGCTCAAGGGTTAAGGTGAACGGCTGCCTCTCGGAGCCGTTCCATATCACGCGATCCATTCGACAGGGATGCCTTCTCTCCTCCCTTCTGTACGTATTGACTCTCGAGATACTATTGCGGAAGTTGGAGCTATTGCAGGGCATCCCTCTGGAACCGAGACTGCGGGAAGCGGCGTCGGTCTACGCCAACGACGTGACAGTAATGGTGTCGAGCGCCTAAGGAATACAAAAGGTTCACAGGAGCGAAGCTGAACCTGGACAGGTCCATCGGTTTGCAACTCGGATCGTGGAGAGGCAAACCGATGCCTTCCGATGGCGTCGTCGGACGCTGGACGGAAGGACCAGTAAAGCTGCTCGGGGTCTGGTTTGGTCCGGACCTCCAGGTGGAGAAGAACTGGAACGAGGTGTCGGCCAAGGTGTTTGCACTTACCCAGAAGTGGGCCGAGTGCAAACTATCCCTGAAAGGTCGAACAGAGGTGGCGAAAACTTTTATAGCGTCCGCCATCTACTACCGCTTGACCATCGTGCCTTGTCCAGCCAAAACGCTCGCCAAAATGGAGCGCGCGCTCTTTCAATTCCTTTGGAAGAGGCGGGCTCCTATGGTGAGAGTTCTATCTGCTGCCAAGGCCCTTCCAACGGAGGGCTGGGGATGCCGTGGCTGACAATGCGCAAACACGCCCTCAGGCTGCGGCATCTCTACGTATACCTCACCGGGCAACCAGTGTGGGCCCCGTTCGTGAGGCGAGCCTTCCCACTTCCCACGGCTCGTCTCGCTGACCGAGCTGCAGTCCTGGGTCAAGTAAAGACCGAGGAAAATGGGCGACTGGCACATTGAATGAGCTCAGGCGCTCACAGCCCTCTGGCAGGCAGAACCGGCGAACAGTGGAGACTCCACTTCGTTATTCTATAGAGGGTTGATCCGCAGCAAGTGCGACGACGTGCTCGGTGAAACTCTGGGCGTAGAGGAAGACGAACTGGCCAGTCTGCTCGGTAGGACCTTCCGCCCGGGACCGATGGACAACTTCCAAAAGTCCCTGGCCTGGCAGTGCTACCGAGGAGCTCTACCAGTTCGAGACAAGCTCTACACACATGGGCGCCCGGGCAGGGACCCTGCGAAAAAGATCTGTCCGAGGTGCGTGCGAGACGAAGAAACCGTCGCGCACGCATTCATACACTGCCCGGGCGTCACTGTCATACGGGGTTATGTAGAACGACTATTGTCGCGGGTGGGACCAATCCGGTTGACCACCAAATCCATTGTCATGTTCAAACCGCACCCTCCTTCAAAAACGAAGGAGAGGCGGTTTTCCTTTGTGTGATAGCTATGGCGAAAGAGGTTGTATGGTGGACAAGGTTGAAAAGGCTGAGGTCAGACACCTTTCTCTTTGGCCAACAAATGATTCTTTTTTTCAAATACCACCTTGGAAGAAGAATCAGGATGGAGAGAGAGGTGCTGTACCCCAGCAAGTTTTATGAAAGGTGGGTGAAAGTGGCGAGAATGGCTCGAGTGAATGGGCCTTCTCTCTATATCAGCCTGTAGGTTGAGGAAAAAGAGGAGGAGAGGAAGGAGTACAAACTCTTCGTACTCCTGGAGATGAGGGTTTCACATTTTTTTAGGGGGTATGTGTTACCTATATGAAATGTCTCCCCCTTTTGGGGAAAATCGACTAATTTTTTAAATTGCATTTGTGATAATATTTTACACGTTTTTATTGTATGTAAACTTCCCCCTTTGTATTTGTCCTCTTCTTTTGTGCCCCTGTGGCTAATAAAGAAACATATCTATCTATCTGAGCCGGTTGGGGATGTGGACTTCGGTCCATACCTCGACGGCCTGCCGCGTCTCTCGGACAGGGAGGCGAAGTCCTGCGAGGAGCCGATTTCGGCCGCTGAGATAGAGGACGTTCTGAGCCAATGCGGCAAACGCAAATCCCCGGGTCTCGATGGTCTTCCATACGAACTATATCTAGCTATGCCGGACTTGTTCCCCGATCTCCTCGAGGCGGTCTACTGCAACTGGCAACAAAACGGGAGAATTCCCTGTGCTGTGACCAAGGGCGTAGTCACGCTAGTGAGGAAGGACGAGAACAAGGGGGACGATATAAATAATTTCAGGCCCATAACTCTGCTAAATACAGAGTTACAAATTTTGGCCAAGGTGCTAGCAAAGAGGTTGGCGCTTGTCGTGGGCAACCTGGTGGGAGATGCGCAGACATGTGCTATACCGTCCAGGTTCATCCACGACAACCTCCACCTCATGCGATACATCATAGAGAGGGTTGGGAACGAACCCGGCTTTGGTGGGGCCCTGATCAACTTGGATCAATCTAAGGCATTCGATAGGGTCAACCATGGTTACCTGGATGCGGTGCTAGCGGCAGCAGGCTTCGGACCCGTTTTCAGGGGCTGGATCAATGCCATGCACAGCAGCCGCATCTGCTCTAGGGTCAAGGTGAACGGCTACCACTCGGAGCCGTTCGAAATCGCGCGGTCCATCCGACAGGGGTGCCCTCTCTCCTCCCTTCTGTATGTAATGACTCTAGAGCAACTGCTGCGGAAGTTGGAGTTGTTGCAGGGCATCCCGTTGGAACCGGGATTGCGGAAAGCGGTGTCGGCCTACGCCGACGACGTAACAGTAATGGTGTCTACGGCCTCGGAAATCGGGGCGATCGGCACCTTATTGGAGGAGTACGAAAGGTTTACAGGGGCTAACCTGAACCGGGACACGTCGATCGGTCTGCAACTCGGCACGTGGAGGGGTAGATCGATGCCCTCCGATGGCGTCGTCGGGCGCTGGATGGAGGGCCCGGTGAAGTTGCTCGGGGTCTGGTTCGGACCAGACCTCCAGGTGGAAAAGAACTGGAGTGAGGTAACGGCCAGGTTGTTTGCACTGACCCAGAAGTGGGCCGAGTGCAAACTGCCCCTGAAAGGTCGGGCGGAGGTGGCGAACACTTATATAGCGTCCGTCATCTACTACCGCCTAACCCTTGTGCCTTGCCCAAGGGAAACGCTCGCCAAAATGGAGCGCGCACTCTTCCAATTCCTTTGGAAGAAGCGGGTTCCTATGGTGAGGAGATCCATCTGCTGTCAACACCCTTCGAAAGGAGGGCTGGGGATGCCGTGGCTAATGATACGTAAACACGCATTAAGGCTACGTCACCTCCAGGTATTCCTCTCCGGTCAACCGGTGTGGGCCCCGTTTGTGAGGCCAGCCTTTCCCAGACTCGTCTCACTCACCGAGCTGCAATCCTGGGTCAAGCAAAGACCGAGAAAACTGGGCGCCTGGCACACCGAGTGTGCCCAGGCGCTCACGGCTCTCTAGCAGGCGGACCCGACTGTCAGTGGCGAATCCACCTCGTCATTCTATAGAGGGCTGGTGGTTAGCAGGTGCGACGACGCCCTCTGAGAAGCACTAGGCATGGAGGAAGACGAACTGGCCAACCTGTTGGTAGGACATTCAGCCCGGGACCCATGGATAACTTCCAGAGGTCCCTGGCCTGGCAGTGCTACCGAGGAGCTCTGCCCGTTCGAGAAAGGCTCTACAGACACGGGCGCCCGGGTAGGGACCCCTCGAAAAAGATCTGTCCCAGATGCGTGTGCGACGAGGAAACCGTTGCACACGCATTGGTACACTGCTCGGGCATTGCTGATCTGTGGGGCTATGTCGAACAACTGCTGTCAAGGGTGGGACCGATTCGGTTGACCACCGAGTCTATTGTAACGATCAAGCCGCCTCCCCTCTTCAAAAACGAAGGAGAGGCGGTGTTTCTGTGCGTAATAGCCATGGCGAAAGAGGTTGTATGGTGGACGCGTCTGAAAGGACTGAGGTCAGACACCTTTCTCTCTGGCCAACAACTGGTCCGTTTCTTCCGATATCATTTCGGAAGAAGGATCAGGATGGAGAGAGAGGTGCTGCACCCCAGCCGTTTTTATGAAAGATGGGTGAAAGTGGCGGGAATGGCCCGTGTGAATGGGCCTTCACTCTACATCAGACTATAGGTGAGGAAGATGAAAGACCATGGGAGCCCCCCTTCTCTGTGCTCCTGAGGAAAAGGGTTGTACACTTTTTTCGGGGGTGTGTGCGACCCCCAAGGCGCCTCCTCTCTATTGAGGATTTTGTTATATATTTTATTCTATTATATTTTATTTTATTTTTATATTGTGTTATTGCCTCCTCCTTAATGAGGACGCCTTGTTTTGTAAACTCCCCCCATTGTACTTGTCCCACTTTTGATGCCCTGGTGGCAAATAAAAGAAACATATCTATCTTCTGACTAGGTGGCTTGGCAGTATCGGTAGAGAGTCGGACGCCATGCTTTGTAGCATAGATTTACGGGTCTTTACGGTCTGAGTTCAAATCCCGCCGAGGGTAACTTTGCCTTTTATCCTTACGGGGTCGATAAAATAATGTACCAGTAATACACTGGAGTAATTGCTGGGCTTGTGCCAAAAGTAGAAACAATTATTAAGTTCCGTTCTTGGATTTACAAAGTATGAAGGTCCCAGACATCGCGGCCATCTGTAGCTTATGAATTAAGGAACGATGTACTTTCTCCACTAACCGAAGTTCAGTTATACTTTAATCTGGGTTGGTTGCTATATAACCGGTAGCTCCAATAATGACGCGTGTGAAGCTGAAGATTGATCTTCGTGATTCGATCTGCGATCGTCGTTCTCTTGTATTTGTTTTATTCAAGTGTTCGATTCTAGATTTATATGTATAAATCTTTACTTCTTGTTGACTCTCTCCCCCCCCCCCACATACGCACAAATACACATACATTCGAGCACAGGTATACATATGTATTTATATATATATATATATATATATATATATATATATATATATATATATATATATATATATATATATATATATATATGTGTGTGTATATATATATATATATGGAATAGAATGAAACGAAATTTCATTTCTCACTCTTAGTACGGCACTTACTTAAATGTAAGTATGTATGTATGTATGTATGTATGTATGTATACGTACATACATAAATGTATACAGACGTAGATATATGTATCTACGTATATGTATGTACATATATGTATGTACGTATACATACATACATACATACTTATATATATATAAAATTAAGTATGTGTGTGTGTGTCTGTGTATTACCTATAGGGGCCTACATCATACGACCGATTTTCATGAAACTTTACAGGCTCATAGATTAGTCATCGGGGAGTGTTTTCTATATATCAGCGTATCGTTTTTGTTTTTATTCCGGTGTCATTCTGCAGCTAAAAATCAATAGGTGGGACACCTTTTTTTAGGTATCGAAAAATAAGATTTTCGGCTCTAGCTCCCACATTTTGCCACCAATTTCGTTCAAATTTTAAAGCAAAATAGAATTTATCATTGCACATCCTGTAATGGCTTTATATTTTGCATTTGTTGTTCAGGGACGGCGTGGCAGCCGCTTAAATATTCGAAATTACCACCTTTTCGCTCAAATTTCCGCCTTTTCGGCTCTAGCCCTCACATTTTTCAACCGATTTCGTTCAAATTGAAACACCCTCCCCCAGCATGTAGCTTCGTCAGTCACCCGCGTTTCTCAGTGATAGAGGTCATCACCACCCTCCCCGCATGGCCTGTGGGTGGCCATAGATGAGTCATCGAGGAGCAGTCGCTAAGATCAACACCTTTTCATCAAAGCAGATATTATTTTACCTACCCATGCAACGCTGGGTACTGCTGCTAGTAATAAAATAAAATAAAATAAGGACGATTGGTCATTCCTTCATTACGTTTATTGGTTGGTGACGCGCGTTTCGCCACTGATCAGCTCAAGGTTTGATCTGTATCGATCTATCTCGACTCTGTAATCCACGGCTCGTCAGACCCCTTACAATGGTAATGGAAAAAAATGAGATTCGGGCTAGATCGATACAGATCGAACCTTGAGCTGATCAGTGGCAAAACGCGCGTTACCAACCAATAAACGCAACGAAGGAGTAACCAATCGTCCTTGTTTTATTTTATTTCACTATAATACACTCTGTCTAGCTCTGCACCTCGACACAGAAGTGAACCTAAACATCGAGTGCTCACCCGGGTGAACCTACAGTAACTTCAAGTTACACTCCCTGTATATATATATATATATATATATATATATATATATATATATATATATATATTTCCTACCATATCAAGCGAAAAACTAATGATATATTTCTTAATTGTACTGTGTCGTTTGCTTTGTTATTTCTTTTATTCAGTATATTATTTGGGGATATAACAAACCCTACTTAGGGATTTATGTGACATAAAATTAAATCCTGCTTGCTGTGTATATGTA
>OZ024741.1:11265152-11675152 GCA_964016885.1 Eledone cirrhosa | reverse complement strand
ACTCCACTTACGCGTGGTAGTAATACGGAAATAAACGATGTTTTGCTTTCATTGAAAATCGTCAAAATATTGATGCTGAATATAAGCCGAATCCCCTTTCTACCATTGATTTTTCGGTCCCATATTCCTCGGCTTATATTTGAGTATATACTGCACACACACACACACACATCATCATCATCATCATCGTTTAACGTCCATATTCCACGCTTGCATGGGTTTGGACGGGAGTTTTCCCACTTGAGGCAAGAGTGGTTGTCTTGCTCGCATAGGACTGTCTGGCGGGTTTTCTACAGCTGGATGCCCTTCCTAACACCAACCACGTTTACAGTGTGAACTGGGAGGTTTTTACCGTGTTACCTACACGGCCACATTACAGCGTGGACTGTGTGTTTTTTTGTCGTGACACCTACACGACCTCATTTGTTTCGGGCTGGATGTTGTGGTACCAACATAACTTTACATTGAAAGGGGTGGTGTGGATGGGGTAGGGCTAGTGGGACGGGGGTGTATTTTGTTAGAGGTGTTTAATGACTGTAGTAGGTTTTACTTTGTATTTAGGTAAGGCGGGTCTTCTCTATTACTGTGTAGCGCCAAAGATCTCGGTCCAGTGACATTGTCTTGGAGAGGTGTAAGTGTGTGAGGTCGGAATTTATCAAGTCGACCCAGGTTTTTCTGGGTCTGCCTACTCCGTGGCTACCGTCTAATTTTATTGCCCTGCACTTTTTTATACAGCTGTCGTCTTTCATGCGCATCACGTGACCATACCAACGTAGCCTTCTCTCGAGTAAACAACATCTGATCCCTCTTATTTCTAATTTTTCCCTTAGTTCGTTTATGCTTTGCCGTTCACGTATATTACTATTACACATCCAGCGGAGCATGCAAGCTTCGTTCCTCTCTAGTCTGCGTATATCCTCTGCACACAATGCCCAGGTCTCACTGCCATGCAACATTGCTGTTCGTATGCAGGCATCATACAGCCTGCCTTTCATTTTTAGGGAAAGCCCTTTAGCGGTTAATAGTGGTATAAGCTCTCTGAACTTTTTCCAACCAGTTCTGACTCTAGCTACTGTACTTTCAGAGCACCCTCCCCCACTGCTGATTTTGTCACCCAGGTAACGGAAGCTGTCCACTATTTCTATAGAACCATCTGTGCAATTGAAAGAGCTAGTATTTTTGTGGGCACTTGCTGCTACTTATTGCACCAGAGCACCGGCCACATAAAATCTATGTTCTTAGTTAGCTTACCTGTGATCCCACTACATCTTTTATGCATCCATACTTTGTATTTGGGACATAAAATGGAGTTTCTACCTACTCCTTTCCTACACACTGAACATGGCCATTTCCCGGATGGGACCGGCGCCCTATTTTCCTTCCTACAAACTAGAACTTTAGTCTTAGACAGGTTAATTTTAAGGCCTTTTGATTCTAGGCCATGCTTCCATGTTTGGAATTTCTTCTCTATTTCAGCCATTGATTCAGCTATGAGCGTTAGATCATCTGCGTATAGGAGTTCCCATCGGCAGCCGGTCTTGAACTCCACTGTTATAGCCTGAAGGGCAATAATAAATAGTAGCGGACTAATAACGGAGCCCTGATGAACACCAACTTTTACGCTAATCTCTTCACTATATTCGTTGTTAATTCTAACCTTGTTGACTGTTTCTTTATACATGGCTTGTATAGCTCTCACAAGCCATTCATCAACACCTAGTTTTCTAAGAGCCCACCAGATAATGGAACGGTGTACTCTGTCGAAGGCTTTCTCCAAGTCGACAAAAGCTAAGTATAGGGGTTTACTTTTAGCTAGGTACTTCTCCTGTAGTTGTCGTACAATGAAAAGAGCGTGGTACTTTTGCCTGACAAAAACCCGAACTGCATTTCATCTAGATCAATTCTCTCTCTGATTAGTTGCGCTATTACTTTTTCTGTGACCTTCATGACCTGGTCGATTAATTTAATGCCTCTATAGTTACTCCTATCTAGGGCATCTCCTTTACCCTTGTAGCAGTTAATGATGATGCTGCTACGCCAGTCCTTCGGAACAACCCCATTCTGTATGACTTGGTTTACTATCCGGGTGACCATGGTGTGTCCCACCGTTCCAGAGGCTTTCAGCATTTCAGCAACTATTTCCGAAGGCCCAGCCGCCTTACCCGTCTTCATATCTTTGATTGCCTTACTTATTATACTACCTTCGACAAACACTGTTGGTCCCTCTATTGGGTCGATGTGGGGGAGACTGTCTTTCTCCCATTTATTCTCCTCATTTAGTAGCCTTTCGTAGTGACACTTCCAAGCTACCTCCTTATCAGCGTCAGTGATGGCAAGTACACCATCATCATTAAGTACACACTTCTCCCCGACAATATCACGGTTTTCTTTGACACATTGCCTAGCAATCCTGAATACCTCACGTTTTGGTCCTCGCGTTGTAGAACATGCTTGAACTTTCTTTCCTCTGCTTCCCTTCTTGCGAAGTACACTTGTCTCCTAGCTTCCCTCCTGGCCACTTAATAGTCTTCTCTACTTCCCCCATCCCGCCATACTTTCCAAGCCTGCTTTTTGGCCTTAATTGACCCCTCCACCTTACTGTTCCACCACCATGTTACTCTCCTATTGTCTATAGGCCTGCTCCAGCCACAGACTTCGTCTGCCGCCATCAGCAGGTTTGCTTTCAGGAATTCCCACTGTTCCTCTATATTGTACGACTCTAAATGCTCTTCCTTACTGTCGAAAGCAACAAGTAATATGCTTTTAAATTTATTTCTGGCTGTGGAGTCCTTTAGCTTCCATATTTTTCTCCTGAGGATAGTCCTCTTCTGCTGTCGAGTACGTCTCGTCCTGACTATGAGGTCGCTAATTATCAGTCTATGTTGGGAGGTGCATTCTTCATGGGGAGGGATTTAGTGTTTACAACAGACACTCTGTCACGTCTTCTCATATCACATATATATCTATATACATATATATATGTAACGAAGGGTATTAATAGATATTGTTAGATGTAATAACAAGAATAGCTGAATTACTTCATATATAAAAAGGTTTACTTCACTTTAGTCAAAAAGAACAATAAACAAGTTACCACGAGTTGCGAAGGTTGACAATGTTATTTTGTTGTTGGTTCATGAGGCTGGTGAAGTCTGAAACCAGGAGAGAGAGAGTAATGGTCTGTAGACCTCTGCGGCCTGAAGGTAGCGGTGAATCTTTCACATAGCTTGTAATGCGGTGAATCTTTCACATAGCTTGTAATAGTGTACTGCTCCAATCGCTCTGTGTAAAACGTGGGAATATACAGGCTTTATATACCTGTCGCTTTCTGTCTCCCACCTCGAGGGGATAGCTCACGAATGAACCTGTCCACACCAAAGAGGATGGTGACCTAGAATTTGACTTTTAGGTGTCACCCAGGGTTCAAGGCGTGGACAGATTTCGCTACACACATATATATATATATATTAATTATAAAATGTGGAGAAGGAGCACACAAGTTTGAATATATATATATATATATATATATATATATATATATATATATATATATATATATATATATATATATATATATAGGAACGAGTAGGACCCCGACGGCTGAGCTCAAGCCGTTTCGACGGCTAATTCTGGACGTCCAGAATTAGCCGTCGAAACGGCTTGAGCTCAGCCGTCGGGGTCCTACTCGTTCCTATTACCCACTCTACTACCCTAAGTATTGAGTACTTTGGTGCGTTACGGTCCACCTGGTTCCTTACCACATTTCCCCCGTTATATATATATATATATATATATATATATATATATATATATATATATATATATATATATATATATATATATATATATACATATATATATATATATATATATATATATGTATGAAAATAGGGAGAAAAAGACGATTATTAGGAAGAAAAATTTTTTTTTTCCTTTTATTTTCTTCTCTTTTTTCTGGGTTAGAAAATGTTTAAAACAAAATATTTTACTTTGTGTGAAGTGTTAAGGTATTAGTTAATTAAATTTGTTAATTAACAATGGCATTTATTTATTTATTTATTTATTTATTTATATAGTTAATAATTGTCTATTATAGACAATTATTAAATATATATATAGAGAGATTTTGAGTATATGTTGGTTGTATACCAACATCTCAGTATGCAGTCTGGAGCACTCGACGAAGTGCGCAGGTTGGTTTGGTTACTCCGGAGTAATGTAAAATAAAGTTAAATAAAAAGTCAAATGTTTAAAATTTAGCTTCGTTTATTACTGCTATATATATTTCAGTGACAGCCATCTTTGGCTGTGACCTCTTCAGGCAGTCTGAATTAGTGTGGTATAGACAAGTACATATGTTGTTGAGGTGTATAATTTTGTCAATACTCTGATATGCCCAGTTCCTGGTTGGGTTGTTATTTCACTGAGGAACTGGAATCATATGAATTCAAACAAACGAATTTCAGTGTCAAAGGGCCTCTTCTCCTCTCATTGGTCAGTTGTTAGAACATTCCTCATTCTAAGTGTTGTTATTGTTGGAGTTAGCTTAAAAAATTGATAAAGTGGTAGAAGAGACAAGGTGTTAAAGGAACAAAATAACAAAAAAAGTGTCAAACTTACCATTGGTCAGTTCTGAGAGCATTCCTCAGTCAGAAGTCTATAGAATTCTTTCTGGGGTGAGGCTCCCTGTAGTGTTTGTGTTTGCTATTGTTAAGTACATTTGACCTCTACCATTATTTTGGTAGTGTTGTTGGTGTTGTGGTCAGCTTATGTCTTGCTGCTGCTGACAATTTAGAAGTATCCAGTGTGTGTTTTTTCTTCATCCCTCCTGCCACCATCTCTCATAGTGGTGGTGGTGGTGGTGGGGGGGGGGGATTTCTTCCATGTATATGAAGAAATATAAGGCAATAAATGAAGAAAACAGAAAATAAATAATATAATTTGTATAATTTGAAAATAAATAATAAATAGAGAATAAAGAATAAAGAATAAAGAATAAAGAAAAATTGGTGAAAAAGTAATGAAAATGAATATGGAGAAGTGAAAAATAAAATGAAGATTCAAATAAAGTAGGATAAAGTGTGTGTGTGCTATAACCAATCTCAAGGTCAGAAATATGTTGGATAGATTGGTATGAGGATTAAAGATGTTAAAATAAGATAATCAAACAAAATGTGTTTGTGTTATAATCAATCTCAACTTTAAAATAAATATAAGGTGATACAGTGAAGATGGGAGAAAACAAATAACAAATTAATAAAGAGAAATCAAGATTTAAAATTGGAACTTGAAAATCAGAAATCAAGTAAATTAAAATGTGTTTGTGTTATATAGATGTTGGCAAAATTATAGTAACAACACCCTAGGTTGTGAACTCCCCTCAAGCCATAGGAAACAACCCAGGCTGAGCAGACACCATGACAGCCTAGAGATTGAATCGGACACAGCCATTATAATTTTTCACACCAAGATCAATAGCTTGGTGCGATGTAGTATGGTGTAACTTGGTATGGTGTGGTTTGGTTTGGTTTGGTGAAGTTATGAAATGGAAACCAATTGTAAACGATAGATTCCCATGTCATATTCATTGATAATGTGTGGGAAAATAGTCATTTGCAAGCACCTTTGATGTTAGTTTGAGGTGGTAACCACAAAAAAAAAAAAAAGCAGGTAGCAAACTTGTCACATTGATCTCCATACCATGGTGTTCTGTAATAAATTTACCATATAGTGAAGTATGGTTATCGTGAATTTATGGTGTGGATTGGGGTAGATTAATGTGCTGTGGTGTGCTTTGTTATAAGTGAGGATTTAAATTTCCACTTTGATTTATATTAGAAAAAAAATTTTTCCTTCATTTTTGCATGTGCTATCAACTTCCAAGATGCTCGCAGTGGACTATGCTTTTAACATATTAACAAAAAATATGACTTCCGCTGCAATAAAAAATGGCTAGCTTTGTAAATGGTATTTCCACCCACATCCTCCCTCTTTTTTCTACAAAGCTAGTCATTTTCATCAGGTTTCCATGTCATAACCATTAATAATATGTGCATAAAATAGTAATTTGCGAGCACCTTTTATGTCAAATTAAGCACAAAATCAAAATAAAAAAAATTTTTTAAAATGCCAGATGAAAATTTGTCACACCAAAATCAATATTTTGGTGTGATGTAGTATGGTGTGGTTTGGTGAATTTCTACAAAGATAGTCATTTTCGACAGGTTTCCATGTCACAATTATTGATAAGTGGAAAAAAAAATAGTCAATTGGGAGCACCTTTAATGTCAGATTGGGTGGTAAGCACACACACACAAAAAAAAAAGGAAACGGGAAGAAAATGTTTCACACCAAGATCAATAGCTGGGTGTGATGTAGTATGGTGTATCTTGGTATGGTGTGGTTTGGTTTGGTTTGGTGAAGTTATGAAATGGAAACCAATTGTAAACGATAGATTCCCATGTCATATTCATTGATAATGTGTGGAAAAATAGTCATTTGCAAGCACCTTTGATGTTAGTTTGAGGTGGTAACCACAACTATGGACTATGCTTTTAACATATTAACAAAAAATATGACTTCCGCTGCAATAAAAAATGGCTAGCTTTGTAAATGGTATTTCCACTCATATCCTCCCTCTTTTTTCTATAAAGCTAGTCAATTTCATCAGGTTTCCATGTCATAACCATTAATAATATGTGCATAAAATAGTAATTTGCGAGCACCTTTTATGTCAAATTAAGCACAAAATAAAAATTAAAAAAAAAAAAAAATTTGTCACACCCAAATCAATATCTTGGTGTGATGTAGTATGGTGTGGTTTGGTGAAGTTTCTACAAAGATAGTCATTTTCGACAGGGTTCCATGTCATAATTATTGATAAGTGGAAAAGAAATAGTCAATTGGGAGCACCTTTAATGTCAGATTGGGTGGTAAGCACACACACACAAAAAAAAAAAGGAAATAGGAAGAAAATGTTTCACACCAAGATCAATAGCTTGGTGTGATGTAGTATGGTGTATCTTGGTTTGGTGTGGTTTGGTTTGGTTTCGTGAAGTTATGAAATGGAAACCAATTGTAAACGATAGATTCCCATGTCATAATCATTGATAATGTGTGGGAAAATAGTCATTTGCAAGCACCTTTGATGTTAGTTTGAGGTGGTAACCACAAAAAAAAAAAAAGCAGGTAGCAAATTTGTCACATTGATCTCCATACCATGGTGTTCTGTAATAAATTTACCATATAGTGAAGTATGGTTATCGTGAATTTATGGTGTGGATTGGGGTAGATTAATGTGCTGTGGTGTGCTTTGTTATAAGTGAGGATTTAAATTTCCACTTTGATTTATATTAGAAAAAAAATTTATCCTTCATTTTTGCATGTGCTATCAACTTCCAAGATGCTCGCAGTGGACTATGCTTTTAACATATTAACAAAAAATATGTGTGGGAAAATAGTCATTTGCAAGCACCTTTGATGTTAGTTTGAGGTGGTTACCCCAAAAAATAAAAAGCAGGTAAAAAATTTGTCACATTGATCTCCATACCATGGTGTGATGTAAATGGTAGTAGGTGTTCTGTAATAAATTTAACATATAGAGAAGTATATGGTGTGAATTGGGGTAGATTAATGTGCTGTGGTGTGCTTTGTTATAAGTGAGGATTTAAATTTCCACTTTGATTTATGTTACAAAAAAAATTTTTCCTTCATTTTTGCATGTGCTATCAACTTCCAATGTGCTAGCAGTGGACTATACTTTTAGCATATTAACAAAAAATATGACTTCCGCTGCAATAAAAAATGGCTAGCTTTGTAAATGGTATTTCCACCCACATTCTCCCTCTTTTTTCTACAAAGCTAGTCATTTTCGACAGGTTTCCATGTCATAATTATTGATAAGTGGAAAAAAAATAGTCAATTGGGAGCACCTTTAATGTCAGATTGGGTGTTAAGCACACACACAAAAAATAAAAAGAAACGGGAAGAAAATTTTTCACACCCAGATCAATAGCTTGGTGCGATGTAGATTGGTGTAACTAACCCAGGTAGTGAATAGTAAACCAGGTAGCGACTACTAACCCAGATAGTGACTACTAACCCAGGTCGTTTAATACTAACCCAGGTAGTGACTACTAACCCAGGTAGTGACTACTAACCCAGGTCGTGATTACTAACCCAATTCGTGGCTGCTAACCCAGGTAGTCACTACTAACCCAGGTCGTGTCTAGTAACCCAGGTAGTGAATAGTAACCCAGGGCGTGACTACTAACCCAGGTCGTGACTACTAACCCAGGTAGTGATTACTAACCCAGCTAGTGACTACTATCCCAGGTAATGACTACTAACCCAGGTAGTGACTACTAACCCAGGTCGTGAATACTAACCCAGGTAGTGACTAGTGACCCAGGTAGCGACTACTAATCCAGGTTGTGACTACTGACCCAGGTCTTGAATATTGACCCAGGTATTGACTAATAGCCCAGGTCTTGACTACTAACCCAGGCCGGGACTACTAACCCAGGTCGTGAATACTAACCCAGTTAATGACTACTAACCCAGGTCGTGACTACTAACCCAGGTAGTGAAAACTAACACAGGTAGTAAATACTAACCGAGATAGTGACTACTGACCCAGGTAGCGACTACTGACCCAGGTCGTTACTACTGACCCAGGTCGTGACCACTTACCCAGGTAGTGACTACTAACCCAGGTAGTGACTACACACAAAGGTAATGAATACTAACCCAGGTAGTGACTACTAACCCAGGTCGTGACTACTAATCCAGGCAGTGACAACTAACCCAGTTAACGACTACTAACCCAGGTCGTGACTACTAACCCAGGTCGTGAATACTAACCGAGTTAGTGTCTACAAACACAGGTAGTGACTACTGATGCTGGTAGTGACTACTAACCCAGGTTGTGATACTAACCCAGGTGGTGACTAGTAACCCAGGTCTTGTCTAGTAACCCAAGTAGTGAATACTAGCCCAGGTCGTGAATACTAACCCAGGTAATGAATACTAACCCAGGTCGTGTCTACTAACCCAGGTAGTGAATACTAACCCAGGTAATGTCTGCTAACCCTGGTACTGAATAGTAAGCCAGATAGTGACTACTGACCCAGGTCGTGACTACTGACACAGGTCGTGACTACTGACCCAGGTCGTGACTACTGACACAGGTCGTGACTACTGACCCAGGTAGTTACTACAAACCCAGGTAGTGACTACTAAACGTGGTCGTCACTACTAACCCAGGTAGTGACTACTCACAAAGGTAATGAATACTAACCCAGGTAGTGACTAGTAACCCAGGTCGTGACTACTAACCCAGGTCGTGACTATTAACCCAGCAAATGACTACTAACGCAGGTAATGACTACTAATCCAGATCGTGACTACTAACCCAGGTAATGTATACTAACCCAGATAGTGGCTACTGACCCAGGAAGGGACTACTAACCCAGGTTGTGACTATTAAACCAGGTCGAGACTAGTAAGACAGGTAGTGATTACTAACCCAGGTCGTGACTACCTAACCAGGTCCTGACTACTAACACAGGTAGTGAATACTAAGCAAGGTCGTGACTACTAACCCAGGTAGTGACTATTAACCCAGGTCGTCACTACTGTCCCAGGCCGTGACTAATAACCCAGGTCGTGAATACTAACCCAGGCCGTGACTAGTAACACAGGTAGTTACTACTAACCCAGGTCGTGACTACTAACCCAGGTAGTGACTACAAACCCAGGTAATCACTATTAACCCATGTAGTAACTACTAACCCACGTCGTGACTACTAACCCAGGTCGTGTCTACTAACCCAGGTAGTGACTACTAACCCAGGTAGTGACTACTGATTCAAGTAGTAACTACTAACCCAGGTAGTGACTACTAACCCAGGTAGTGACTACTAACCCAGGTAATGAATACTAACCCAGGTAGTGTCTACTAACCCAGGTAGTGAATAGTAACCCAGATCCTGACTAGTAACCCAGGTCGTTACTACTCACCCAGGTCGTGACTATTGACCCAAGTCGTGACTACTAACCCAGGGCGTGACTACTAACCCAGGGCGTGACTACTCACACAGGTAGTGACTACTAACCCAGGTAGTGACTACTAACCCAGGTGGTGACTACTAACCCAGGCCGAGACTAGTAACCCAGGTAGTGACTACTAACCCAGGTGGTGTCTACTAACCCAGATCGTGGCTACTAACCCAGGTCGTGACTACTAACCCTTGTCGTGAATACTAACCCAGGTAATGTCTACTAACCTAGGTCGTGACTACTAACCCATGTCGTGAATACTAACCCAGGTATTGACTACTAACCTAGGTAGTTACTACTAACCTAGGTAGTTACTACTAACCTAGGTAGTGACTACTAACCCAGGTAGTGAATACTAAGCCAGGTAGTGACTACTAACCCAGGCAGTAACTACTAACCCAGGTCGTGATTACTAACCCAGGTAGTGACTATTAACCCTGGTAGTGAATACTAACCCAGGTCGTGACTACTGATCCAGGTAATGACTACTCACCCAGGTAGTGACTACTGATCCAGGTCGGGACTACTAACCCAGGTCGTGACTACTGATCCAGGTCGTGACTACTAACGCAGGTACTAACTAATAACCCAGGTCGTGAGTACTAACCCAGGTTGTGATACTAACCCAGGTAATGACTAATAACCCAGGTAGTGACTACTGACCCAGGTCGTGACTACTAACCCAGGTCGTGATTACTGACCCAGGTATAGAATACTAACCCCGGTAACTAAAGCTGATAATGTCTAATAACCAAGGTAGTGACTACTGACCCAGGTAGTGACTACTAACCGAGGTAGTGACTACTAACCAAGGTAATGTCTACTAAACCAGGTCGTGACTACTTACCCAGAATATGACTACTAACCCAGGTAGTGATAACTAACCCAGTTAGTGACCACTAACCCAGGTCGTGACTACTAACCCAGGTAGTGACTACTAACCAAGGTCGTGAATACTAACCCAGGTAATGAATACTAACCCAGGTCGTGACTACTAGCCCAGGTAGTGACTACTAACACTGGTAGAGAATACTGACCCAGGTAGTGTCTACTAACCCAGGTAGTGAATACTAACCCAGATAGTGACTACTGATTCAGGTAGTAAGTAATGTCCCAGGTCGTGACTACTAATCAAGGCATTGACTACTAAACGAGGTCGTGACTACTAACCCAGGTCCTGAATACTGACCGAGGTAGTGATTACTAACCCAGGTCGTGTCTAGTAACCCAGGTAGTCCATACTAACCCAGGTGGTGACTACTAACCGAGGGAGTGACTACTATCCCAGGTAGTGACTGCTAACCCAGGTCATGAATACTGATCCAGGTAGTGACTACTAACCCGGGTCGTGTCTACTAACCCAGGTAGTGACTACTAATCCAGGTAATGACTACTAACCCAGGTAGTGACTACTAACCCAGGTAGTGATTACTAACCCAGGTAGTGACTACTAACCCAGGTAGTGACTATTAACCCAGGTAGTGACTATTAACCCAGGTAGTGATTACTGATCCTGGTAGTGACTACTAACCCAGCTCATGACTACTAACCCAGGTAGTGACTACTAACCCAGGTAGTGATTACTAACCCAGGCCGAGACTAGTAACCCAGGTAGTGACTACTAACCCAGGTAGTGACTATTAACCCAGGTAGTGATTACTGATCCTGGTAGTGACTACTAACCCAGCTCGTGACTACTAACCCAGGTAGTAACTACTAATCCAGGTAATGACTAATAACCCAGGTAGTGACTACTAACCCAGATCGTGACTACTAACAGATGTAGTGACTACTAACCCAGGTCGTGAATACTGTCCCAGTTAGTGACTACTAACCCAGGTCGCGTCTAGTAACCCAGGTAGTGAATATTAGCCCAGGTCGTGACTACTAACACAGGTCGTGACTAGTAACCCAGTACGTGACTACTAACCCAGGTCGTGACTACTAACCCAGGTCGTGATTAGTGACCCAGGTATAGAATACTAACCCCGGTAGTGACTACTAAACCAGGTCGTGATTACTGACCCAGGTAGCGACTACTAACCAAGGTAATGACTATTAATCCAGGTAGTGACTACTAACCGAGGTCGTGACTGCTAACCCAGGTAGTGACTACTAACCCAGGTAGTTACTACTGTTGCAGGTAGTGACTACTAACCCAGGTAGTGATACTAACCCAGGTAATGACTAATAACCCAGGTAGTGACTACTGACCCATGTAGTGACTACTAACGCAGGTCGTGAATACTAACCCTGGTAGTAACTTCTAACCCAGGTATTGACTACTAACCCAGGTATTGACTACTAACCCAGGTAGTGACTACTAACCCAGGTCGAGACTACTAACCCAGGTCGTGACTGCTAACCCATGTAGTGATTACTAACCCTTGCAGTGAATGCTAACCCAGGTAGTGTCTACTAACCCAGTTAGTGAATACTCACCCAGAGAGTGACTACTGACCCAGGTCGTGACTACTAACCCAGGCAGTGACTACTAACAGAGGTATTTACTACTAACCAAGGTGCGTGAATACAGCTACAGGTCGCATCTTGTAACCCAGGTAGTGTCTACTAACCCAGGTAGTGTCTACTAACCCAGAGAGTGACTACTGACCCAGGTCGTGACTACTAACCCAGGCAGTGACTACTAACCCAGTTCGTGACTACTAACAGAGGTATTTACTAGTAACCAAGGTGCGTGAATACAGCTACAGGACGCATCTTGTAACCCAGGTCGTGACTACTAACCCAGGTGGTGATTACTGACCCAGGTATGGAATAATAACCCCGGTAGTGACTACTTATCCAGGTCGTGACTACTGACCCAGGTAGTGACTACTAACCCAGGTAATGACTAATAATCCAGGTAGTGACTACTAACCCAGGTCGTGACTGCTAACCCAGGTAGTAACTACTAACCCAGGTAGTGACTACTAACCCAGGTAGTGATTACTAATCCAGTTCGTGACTGCTAACCCAGGTAGTAACTACTAACCCAGGTAGTGACAACTAACCCAGGTAGTGACTAATAACCCAGGTCGTGACTACTAACCCAGTCCGTGACTAGTAACCCAGGTAGTGATTAATAACCCAGGTAGTGACTACTAACCCAGGTAGTGACTACTAACCCAGGTAGTGATTATTACACGAGCTAGTGATTACTGATCCAGGTAGTTCCTACTAACCGAGGTTATGACTACTAACCCAGCTCGTAACTACTAACCCAGGTAGTAACTACTAACACAGGTAATGACTAATAATCCAGGTAATGAATACAAACCCAGGTCGTGATTACTAAGCCTGCTCATGATACTAACCCAGGTAGTAACTACTAATCCAGGTAATGATTAATAACCCAGGTAGTGACTACTAATCCAGGTAGTGTCTACTAACCCAGGTAGTGATTACGAACCTAGATAGCGACTAGTAACCCAGGTAGTGATTAATGATCCTGGTAGTGACTACTAACCCAGGTTGTGATACTAACCCAGGTAATGACTAATAACCCAGGTAGTGTCTACTGACCCAGGTAGTGACTATTAACCCATGTCGTGAATCCTGACCCAGGTAGTGACTACTGACCCAGGTCGTGACTAGTAACCCAGGTCGTAACTACTAACCCAGGTAATGAATACTAACCCAGGTAGTGTCTACTAACCCAGGTAGTGAATAGTAACCCAGATCCTGACTAGTAACCCAGGTCGTTACTACTCACCCAGGTCGTGACTATTGACCCAAGTCGTGACTACTAACCCAGGTATTGACTACTAACCCAGGTAGTGACTACTAACCCAGGTCGAGACTACTAACCCAGGTAGTGACTACTAACCCAGGTCGAGACTACTAACCCAGGTCGTGACTGCTAACCCATGTAGTGATTACTAACCCTTGCAGTGAATGCTAACCCAGGTAGTGTCTACTAACCCAGTTAGTGAATACTCACCCAGAGAGTGACTACTGACCCAGGTCGTGACTACTAACCCAGTTCGTGACTACTAACAGAGGTATTTACTACTAACCAAGGTGCGTGAATACAGCTACAGGTCGCATCTTGTAACCCAGGTAGTGTCTACTAACCCAGGTAGTGTCTACTAACCCAGAGAGTGACTACTGACCCAGGTCGTGACTACTAACCCAGGCAGTGACTACTAACCCAGTTCGTGACTACTAACAGAGGTATTTACTACTAACCAAGGTGCGTGAATACAGCTACAGGACGCATCTTGTAACCCAGGTCGTGACTACTAACCCAGGTGGTGATTACTGACCCAGGTATGGAATAATAACCCCGGTAGTGACTACTTATCCAGGTCGTGACTACTGACCCAGGTAGTGACTACTAACCCAGGTAATGACTAATAATCCAGGTAGTGACTACTAACCCAGGTCGTGACTGCTAACCCAGGTAGTAACTACTAACCCAGGTAGTGACTACTAACCCAGGTAGTGACTACTAACCGAGGTCGTGACTGCTAACCCAGGTAGTGACTACTAACCCAGGTAGTTACTACTGATGCAGGTAGTGACTACTAACCCAGTCCGTGACTAGTAACCCAGGTAGTGACTAATAACCCAGGTAGTGACTACTAACCCAGGTAGTGATTATTACACGAGCTAGTGATTACTGATCCAGGTAGTTCCTACTAACCGAGGTTATGACTACTAACCCAGCTCGTAACTACTAACCCAGGTAGTAACTACTAACACAGGTAATGACTAATAATCCAGGTAATGAATACAAACCCAGGTCGTGATTACTAAGCCTGCTCGTGATACTAACCCAGGTAGTAACTACTAACCCAGGTAATGATTAATAACCCAGGTAGTGATTACTAACCCAGGTAATGACTAATAACCCAGGTAGTGACTACTAATCCAGGTAGTGTCTACTAACCCAGGTAGTGATTACGAACCTAGATAGCGACTAGTAACCCAGGTAGTGATTAATGATCCTGGTAGTGACTACTAACCCAGGTTGTGATACTAACCCAGGTAATGACTAATAACCCAGGTAGTGTCTACTGACCCAGGTAGTGACTATTAACCCATGTCGTGAATCCTGACCCAGGTAGTGACTACTGACCCAGGTCGTGACTAGTAACCCAGGTCGTAACTACTAACCCAGGTAGTGAATACTAACCCAGCTAGTGACTACTAACCCAGCTAGTGACTACTAACCCAGATTGTGACTACTAACCCAGATCGTGACTACCAACCCAGATCGTGACTACTAACCCAGGTCGTGACTACTAACCCAGATCGTGACTACTAACCCAGGTCGTAACTACTAACCCAGGTAGTGAATACTAACCCAGCTAGTGACTACTAACCCAGCTAGTGACTACTAACCCAGATCGTGACTACTAACCCAGATCGTGACTACTAACCCAGATCGTGACTACTAACCCAGCTAGTGACTACTAACCCTGGTAATAACTACTAACCCTGGTAGTGATTAATAACCCAGGTCATGACTACTAACCCAGGCCGTGACTAGTAAGCCAGGTAGTGACTACTAACCCAGGTCGTGACTACTGACCAAGGTAGTGACTACTTAACCAGCTCGTGAATACTAACCCTGGTAATAACTACTAACCCTCGTAGTGATTAATAACCCAGGTCATGACTACTAACCCAGGCCGTGACTAGTAAGCCAGGTAGTGACTACTAACCCAGGTAGTGACTACTAACCCTGGTAGTGACTACTAACCCAGGCCGTGACTAGTAAGCCAGGTAGTGTCTACTAACCCAGGTAGTGTCTACTAACCCAGGTAGTGATTATTAACCCAGGTAATGATTACTGATCCAGGTAGTTCCTACTAACCGGGGTCGTGACTACTAACCCAGGTCGTGACTACTAACACAGGTAATGACTACTAACCCAGGTCGTGACTACTAACACAGGTAATGACTACTAACCCAGGTCGTGACTACTAACCCAGGTCGTGAATGCTAACCCAAGTATTGATTACTAGCCCAGGTACTAACTACTTTCCCAGGTATTGATTACTAACCCAGGTAGTAAATACTAAGCCAGGTAGTGAGTACTAACCCAGGTAATGACTACTAACCCAGGTAGTGACTATTGATCCAAGTAGTGACTACTAACCCAGGTCGTGACTACTAACCCAGGTCGTAAATACTAACCCAGGTAATGACTACTAACCCTGGTCATGACTAGTAACCCATGTCGTGACTACTAACCCAGGTTGTGACTACTAACCCAGGTCGTGATTACTGACCCGAGTATAGAATATTAATGCCGGTAGTGACTACTAACCGAAGTAATGAATACTAACCCAGGTCCTGACTACTAACCCAGGTCGTGATTACGAATCCAGGTAGTGACTAGTAACCCAGGTCGTTACGACTAGCCCAGGTCGTAACTACTAACCCAGGTACTGATTAGTAACCCAGCTAGTGACTACTAACCCAGGTAGTGGCTACTGACCCAGCTATTGACTACTAACCCAGGTAGTGACTACTAACCCAGGTCGTGACTACTGACCCAGCTATTGACTACTAACCCAGGTAGTGGCTACTGACCCAGCTATTGACTACTAACCCAGGTAGTGACTACTAACCCAGGTCGTGACTACTGACCCAGCTATTGACTACTAACCCAGGTAGTGGCTACTGACCCAGCTATTGACTACTAACCCAGGTAGTGACTACTAACCCAGGTCGTGACTACTAAACCAGTTAGTGAATACTAACCCAGATAGTGACTACTGACCCAGGTAGTGACTACTGACCCAGGTAGTGACTACTAACCCATGTCGTGACTACTAACCCAGGTCGTTAATACTGACCCAGGTAGTGACTACTAAACCAGGTCGTGTCTAGTAACCCAGGTAGTGAACACTAGCCCAGGTCGTGACTACTGACTAAGGTCGTGACTAGTAACCCAGGTCGTGATTACTGACCCAGGTATAGAATACTAACCCAGGTAATGACTAATAACCCAGGTAGTGACTACTGACCCAGTTAGTGACTACTAACGCAGGTAATGAATATTAATCCAGGTAATGACTACTAACCCAGGTCGTAGCTGCTAACCCAGATAATGATTACTAACCATGGTAGTGACTACTAACCCAGGTCCTGAATACTAACCCTGGTAATAACTACTAACCCAGGTAGTGACTACTAATCCAGGTAGTGACTACTAATCCAGGTCGTGACTACTAACCCAGGTCGTGACTACTGACCCAAGCCGTGACTACTAACCCAGGTCGTGACTACTGACCCAAGCCGTGACTCATAACCCAGGTCGTGACTACTCTACCCAGGCCATGACTAGTAACCCAGCTAGTGACTACTAGCCCAGCTCGTGACTACTAACCCAGGTCGTGAATACTAACCCAGGTAGTGACTACTAACCCAGGTCATAACTACTGACCCAGGTCGTGACTAATAAGCCAGGTCGTGACTACTAACCGAGGCCGTGACTAGTAGCCCAGCTAGTGACTACTAACCCAGGTCGTGACTACTAACCCAGGTCGTGACTACTAAACCAGGTCGTAACTACTAACCCAGGTTGTGAATACTAACCCAGGTAGTGAATACTGACCCATGTAGTGACTACTAAACCAGGTAGTGAATACTAACCCTGGTCGTGATTTTTGACCCAGGTATTGATTACTAACCCAGGTAGTAACTAAGTTCCCATGTATTGATTACTAACCCAGGTCGTAAATACTAACCCAGCTAGTGACTACTGACCCAGGTTGTGACTAATAACCCTGGTAATGAATACTACCCTAGGTAGTGACTACTAACCCACGTCGTGACTACTAACCCTGGTCGTGTCTGCTAACCCAGGTAGTGACTACTAACCCATGTCGTGACTACTAACCCAGGTCGCGAATACTAATCCAAGTATTGACTACTAACCCAGGTAGTGACTAGTAACCCAGGACATGAATACTAACCCAGGTCGTGACTACTGATCCAGGTCGTGGAAACTAATCCTGGTAGTGACTACTAACGCAGGTCGTGACTAGTATTTCAGGTCGTGACTACTAACCCAGGTCGTAACTACCAACCCAGGTCATGACTACTAATCCAGGTAATGACTACTAACCCAGATCGTGACTACTAAACCAGGTAGTGAGTACTGACCCAGGTAGTGACTACTGACCCAGGTAGTGACTAATAACCCAGGTAGTGACTACTATCCCAGGTAATAACTACTAACCAAAGTCGTGAAAAATAATCCAGTTAGTGACTACTGACCCAGGTAGTGACTACTAACCCAGGCCGTGACTACTAACCCAGGTAGTGTATACTAACCCAGCTAGTGACTACTAACCCAGGTCGTAACTACTGATCCAGGTAAAAACTACTAAACCAGGTAGAGACTACTGATCCAAGTCGTGACTACTAAACCAGGTAGTGACTACTAACCCAGATCATGAATACTAAACCAGGTCGTGACTACTAACCCATTTAGTGACTACTAACCCAGGTCGTGTCTAGTAACCCAGGTCGTGACTACTAACCCAGGTAGGACTACTAACCCAGGTCGTGACTACTAACCCAGGTAGTGACTACAGACCCAGGTCGTGAATACTAACCCAGGTCGTGACTACTACCCCAGGTCGTGACTACTAACCCAAGTCATGACTACTAACCCAGGTCATGACTCGTAATCCAGGGAGTGACTACTAACCCATGTCGTGACTACTAACCCAGGTCGTGACTACTGACCCAGGTATTGACTACTAACCCAGGTAGTAACTACTGACCCAGGTATTGACTACTAATCCAGGTCGAGACTACTAAGCCAGGTAAGGACTACTAACCGAGGTAATGACTACTAACCCAGGTCGTGACTTTCTCCTAAAATGTTTAAATCACGGAACTCAGTAGATGTATGTATGTAACACAGTAGCTGTGTATATGTAACTCAGTAGATGAGTGTGTATGTAACTCACTAGATATGTGTGTATGTAACACAGTAGATGTGTGTATATGTAACTCAGTAGAAAAGTGTGTCTGTAACACATTAGATATATGTATGTAACTCTGTAGATGTGTGTGTATGTATCTTAGTAGATGCGTGTGTACGTAACTCAGTAGATGTGTGTGTAAGTAACGTAGTAGATGTGTGTGTATGTAACTCTGTAGATGTGTGTATGTAACTAAGTAGTTGTGTGTATGTAACTCAGTTGTTGTAACTCAGTAGACATGTGTGTATGTAACTCAGTAGATGCGTGTATGTAACTCACTAGATGTATGTGTATGTAACTCAGTAGATGTGTGTGTATGTAACTCAGTAGATGTGTGTATATACATCAGTAGCTATGTGTGTATGTAACTCAGTAGATGTGGTTGTATGTAACTCAGTAGATGTGTGTGTATGTAACTCAGTAGATGTGTGTATATACATCAGTAGCTATGTGTGTATGTAACTCAGTAGTTGTGAGTATGTAACTCAGTAGATGTGTGTGTATTTACCTCAGTAGATGTGTGTGTATGTAACTCAGTAGATGTGTGTATGTAACTCAGTAGATGTGTGTGTATGTAGCTCAGTAGATGTGTGTGTACGTAACTCAGTTGTTGTACATATGTAACTCAGTAGATGTGTGTGTATGTAACTTAGTATATATGTGTGTATGGAACTCAGTAATGTGTGTATATAACTCAGTAGTTGTGTGTATGTAACTCAGTTGTTGTGTATATGTAACTCAGTAGATGTGTGTGTATGTAACTCAGTAGACTGTGTGTATGTAACTCGGTAGATATGTGTATGTAACTCAGTAGATCTGTGTGTATGTAACTCAGTATAGGTGTGTATGTAACTCAATAGATGGGTGTAAGTAAATCAGTAGATGTGTGTATGTTACTCAATAGATATATGTGTATGTAACACAGTAGATGTGTGTATATGTAACTCAGTAGATGTGTGTGTATGTAACTCATTAGAGGTGTGTATGTAACTCAGTAGATGTGTGTATGTAACTCAGTGGATGTGTATCTATGTAAATCAGTAGATGTACGTATGTAACTCAGTAGATATATGTGTATGTAACTCAGTAGTTGTGAGTATGTAACTCAGGAGATGTGTGTGTGTGTAACTCAGTAGTTGTGAGTATGTAACTCAGGAGATGTGTGTGTATATAACTCAGTAGATGTGTGTATGTAACTCAGTAGATGTGTAAATATGTAACTCAGTAAATATGGGTGTATGTAACTCAGTAGATGTGTGTGTGTGTAACTCAGTAGATATGTGTGTTTGTAACTGAGTAGATGTGTGTATATGTAATTCAGTAGATATGTGTGTATGTAACTCAGTAGATGTGTGTATGTAACTTAGTAGATGTGTGTATGTAACTTAGTATATAAATGTGTATGTAACTCAGTAGATGTGTGTTTATGTATCTCAGTAGATGTGTGTGTATGTAACTCTGTAGATGTGTGTATATGTAACTCAATAGAAGTGTGTGTATATAACTCAGTAGATATGTGTATGTAACTCAGTAGATATGTGTGTATGTAACTCAGTTGATATGTGTGTATGTAACTCAGTAGATGTGTCTATATGTAACTCAGTAGATGTGTGTGTATGTAACTCAGTAGATGTGTGTATGTAACTCAGTAGATGTGTGTATGTAACTCAGTAGAGGGTTGTATGTAACTCAGTAGATATGTGTATATGCAACGGAGTAGATGTGTGTATGTAACTCAGTAGATATGTGTATGTAACTCAAAATATGTGTATGTATCTCAGTAGACGTGTGTGTATGTAACTCAGTAGATGTATGTGTATGTAACACAGTAGATGTGTGTATGTAACTCAATAGATATGTGTATGTAACTCACTAGATATGTGTGTATGTAACAAAGTAGATGTGTGTATATGTAACTCAGTAGAAATGTGTGTATGTAACTCAGTCGATGTATATACGTGACTCAGTAGATGCGTGTGTATGTATCTCAGTAGATGTGTGTGTATGTAACACAGTATATGAGTGTATATAACTCAGTAGATATGTGTGTATGTAACTTAGTAGATGTGTGTGTATGTATCTCGGTAGGTGTGTGTATGTAACACAGTATATGTGTGTATATGTAACTCAGTATATATGTGTCTATGTAACACAGTAGATGTTTGTATGTAACTCAGTAGATATGTGTGTATGTGACTCAGTAGATGTGTGTGTATGTAATTCAGTAGATGTGTTTGTATGTAACTCAGTAGATGTGTGTATATGTAACTCAGTAGACATGTGTGTATGTAACACACTAGATGTGTGTATGTAACTCAGTAGATGTGTGTGTATGTGACTCAGTAGATGTGTGTGTATGTAACTCCGTAGATGTGTGTGTATGTAACTCAGTAGATGTGTGTGTATGTAACTCAGTAGATGTGTGTATGTAACTCAGTAGATGTGTGTATGTAACTCAGCCGATGTGTGTATGTAACTCAAGAGATGTGTTTTATATAACAAATTAGATGTGTATATGTTAACTCAATAGATGTGTGGGTATGTAACTCAGTAGATATGTGTTTATATAACAAAGTAGATGTGTGTATATGTTAACTCAGTAGATGTGTGTGTATGTGACTCAGTAGATGTGTGTGTATGTAACTCCGTAGATGTGTGTGTATGTAACTCAGTAGATGTGTGTGTATGTAAGTCAGTAGATGTGTGTAAGTAACTCAGTAGATGTGTGTGTATGTAACTCAGTAGATCTGTGTATGTAACTCAGTAGATGTGTGTGTATGTAACTCAGTAGATGTGTGTATGTAACTTAGTAGATATGTGAGTATGTAACACAGTAGATGTGTGCATATGTAACTCAGTAGATGTGTGTGTATGTAACGCAGTAGATATGTGTTTATATAACAAAGTAGATGTGTGTATATGTTAACTCAGTAGATGTGTGTGTATGTAATTCTGTAGCTATGTGTATGTAACTCAGTAGATGTATGTATGTAACTCAGTCGATGTGTGGGTATGTAACTCAGTAGATGTGTGTATGTAACTCAGTAGATGTTCGTATGTAACTTAGTATACATGTGTGTATGTAACTCACTAGATGTGTGTGTATGTAACTCAGTAGATGTGTGTGTATGTAACTCAGTAGATTGTGTATATGTAACTCAGTAGATGTGTGTGTATGTAACTCAGTAGATATGTGTGTATGTAACTAAGTAGATGTGTGTATGTAACTTAGTAGATGTCTGTATGTAACTCAGTAGATGTGTCTGTATGTAACTCAGTACATGTGTGTGTGTATGTAACTCAGTACAAGGTTGTATTTAACTCAGGAGATGTGTGTGTATATAACTCAGTAGATGTGTGGGTATGTAACTCAGTAGATGTGTGTATGTAACTCAGTAGATATGGGTATGTAACTCAGTATATATGTGTGTATGTATCTCAGTAGATGTGTGTGTATGTAACTCAATAGATGTGTGTATGTAACTCATTAGATATTTGTGTATGTAACACAGTAGATGTGTGTATGTAACTAAGTATATATGTGTATATGTAACTCAGTAGATATGTGCGCATGTAAGTCAGTAGATGTGTGTATGTAACTCAGTTGTTGTTCATATGTAACACAGTAGTTGTCTGTGTATGTAACTCAGTAGAAGTTTGTGAATGTAACTGAGTAGATGTGTGTCTATGTAACTTAGTAGTTGTGTGTGTATGGAATTCAGTACGTGTGTTTATGTAACTCAGTAGTTGTGTGTATGTAACTCATTTGTTGTGTCTATGTAACTCAGTAGAACTGTGTGTATGTAACTCAGTTGTCGTGTGTGTATCAACGAAGTAGCTGTGTGTATGTAACTCAGTATATGTGTGTATGCAACTCAGTAGATGCGTGTAAGTAACTCAGTAGATATGTGTATGTTATTCAATAGATATATGTGTATGTAACACAGTAGATGTGTGTATATGTAACTCTGTAGAAGTGTATGTATGTAACACAGTAGATGTGTGTCTATGAAACTCAGTAGATGTGTGTGCATATGTAACTCAGTAGATGTGTGTGTTTGTAAATCAGTAGATGTGTGTATGTAACTGAGTAGATATGTGTGTATGTAACTCATTAGATGTGTGTATGTAACTCAGTAGATGTGTGTATGTAACTCAGTGAATCTGTGTATGTAACTCGGTAGATGTGTGTGTATGTAACTCAGTAGATGTGTGTGTATGTAACTCCGTAGATGTGTGTATGTAACTCAGTAGATGTGTGTTTATGTAACTCAGTATATATGTGTGTATGTAACACAGTAGATGTATGTATATAACTCAGTAGATGTGTGTGTATGTAACTCAGTAGATGTGTGTGTATGTAACTCAGTAGAGGTGTATGTATGTAACTCAGTAGATATGTGTGTATGTAACTCAGTAGATGTGTGTGTATGTATCTCGGTAGGTGTGTGTATGTAACACAGTATATGTGTGTATATGTAACTCAGTATATATGTGTCTATGTAACACAGTAGATGTTTGTATGTAACTCAGTAGATGTGTGTGTATGTGACTCAGTAGATGTGTGTGTATGTAATTCAGTAGATGTGTTTGTATGTAACTCAGTAGATGTGTGTATATGTAACTCAGTAGACATGGACATGTGTGTATGTAACACACTAGATGTGTGTATGTAACTCAGTAGATGTGTGTGTATGTGACTCAGTAGATGTGTGTGTATGTAACTCAGTAGATGTGTGTGTATGTAACTTCGTAGATGTGTGTGTATGTAACTCAGTAGATGTGTGTATGTAACTCAGTAGATGTGTGTATGTAACTCAGTAGATGTGTGTATGTAACTCAGTAGATGTGTGTCTATGAAACTCAGTAGATGTGTGTGCATATGTAACTCAGTAGATGTGTGTGTTTGTAAATCAGTAGATGTGTGTATGTAACTGAGTAGATATGTGTGTATGTAACTCATTAGATGTGTGTATGTAACTCAGTAGATGTGTGTATGTAACTCAGTGAATCTGTGTATGTAACTCGGTAGATGTGTGTGTATGTAACTCAGTAGATGTGTGTGTATGTAACTCCGTAGATGTGTGTATGTAACTCAGTAGATGTGTGTATATGTAACTCAGTATATATGTGTGTATGTAACACAGTAGATGTATGTATATAACTCAGTAGATGTGTGTGTATGTAACTCAGTAGATGTGTATGTATGTAACTCAGTAGATGTGTGTGCATGTAACTCAGTAGATGTGTGTATATGTCACTCAGTAGATATGTGTGTATGTAACTCAGTTGATGTGTGTGTATGTAAATTCAGTAGATGTGTGTATGTAACTCAGTAGATGTGTGTGTATGTAACTCAGTAGACATGTGTATATATCTCAGTAGATGTGTGTATGTAACTCAGTAGATATGTGTGTATGTAATTCAGTAGATGTGTGTATGTAACTAAGTATATGTGTGTATACGTTACTCAGTAGATATGTGTGTATGTAACTCAGTAGATATGTGTGTACGTAACTCAGTTTTTGTGTGTACGTAACTCAGTTTTTGTGCATATGTAACTAAGTATTTGTGTGTGTATGTAACTTAGTATATATGTGTGTATGGAACTCAGTAGTGTGTGTATGCAACTCAGTTTTTGTGTATATGTAACTCAGTAGATGTGTGTGTATGTAACTCAGTAGACGTGTGTGTATGTAACTCAGTATATGTGTGTATATGTAACTCAGTATATATGTGTGTATGTAACACAGTAGATGTGTGTATGTAGCTCAGTAGATGTGTGTATATGAAACACAGTGGATGTGTGTGTATGTAACTCAGTAGATGTGCGTGTATATGTAACTCAGTAAATGTGTGTGTGTATGTGACTCAGTAGATGTGAGTGTATGTAACTCTGTAGATGTGTGTATGTAACTCAGTAGGTGTGTGTGTATGTAACACAGTAGATGTGTGTGTATGTAACTCAGTAGATGTGTGTATGTAACTCAGTAGATGTGTGTGTATGTAACTCAGTAGATGTATGTATGTAACTCAGTAGATGTGCGTGTATGTAACTCAGTTGATGTATATATGTAACTAAGTAGATGTGTGTATGTAACTCAGTAGATGTGTGTGTATGTAACTCAGTAGATGTGAGTGTATGTAACTCAGTAGATGTGTGTGTATGTAACTCTGTAGATGTGTTTATGTATCTCCGTTGATGTGTGTATATGTAACTCAGTAGATGTGTGTATGTAACTTAGTAGATGTGTGTGTATGTAAGTAAGTAGATGTGTGTATGTAACTCTGTAGATGTGTTTATGTATCTCAGTAGATGTGTGTATATGTAACTCAGTAGATGTGTGTATGTAAATCAGTAGATGTGTGTGTATGTAACTAAGTAGATGTGTATGTATGTAACTCAGTGGATGTGTGTGTATGTAACTCAGTAGATGTGTGTATGTAACTAAGTAGATGTGTGTATGTAACTCAGTAGATGTGTGTGTATGTAACTCAGCAGATGTGTGTATGTAACTCAGTAGATGCGTGTGTATGTAACTCAGTAGATGTGTGTGTATGTAATTTAGTAGATGTGTATGTATGTAACTCAGTAGATGCGTGTGTATGTGACTCAGTAGATGTGTGTGTTTGTAACTCAGTAGATGTGAGTGTATGTAACTCAGTAGATGTGTGCATGTAACTCAGTAGATGTGTGCATGTAACTCAGTAGTTGTGTGTGTGTATGTACCTCAGTAGATATGTGTATGTAACTCGGTAGATGTGTGTGTATGCAACTCTGTAGATGTGTGTATGTAACTCAGTAGATGTGAGTGTATGTAACTCTGTAGATGTTTGTATGTAACTCAATAGACGTGTGTGTAAGTAACACAGTAGATGTGTGTGTATGTAACTCAGTAAATGTGTGTATGTAACTCAGTAGATGTGTGTGTATGTAACTCAGTAGATGTGTGTGTGTATGTAACATAGTAGATGTGTGTGTATGTAACTCAGTAGATGTATGTATGTAACTCACTAGATCTGTGTGTATGTAACTCAGTAGATGTGTGTATGTAACCCAGTAGATGTGTGTGTATGTAACTCAGTAGATGTGTGTGTATGTAACTCTGTAGATGTGTGTATGTAACTCGGTAGATATGTGTATGTAACTCAGTAGATCTGTGTGTATGTAACTCAGTATAGGTGTGTATGTAACTCAATAGATGGGTGTAAGTAAATCAGTAGATGTGTGTATGTTACTCAATAGATATATGTGTATGTAACACAGTAGATGTGTGTATATGTAACTCAGTAGATGTGTGTGTATGTAACTCATTAGAGGTGTGTATGTAACTCAGTAGATGTGTGTATGTAACTCAGTGGATGTGTATCTATGTAAATCAGTAGATGTACGTATGTAACTCAGTAGATATGTGTGTATGTAACTCAGTAGTTGTGAGTATGTAACTCAGGAGATGTGTGTGTGTGTAACTCAGTAGTTGTGAGTATGTAACTCAGGAGATGTGTGTGTATATAACTCAGTAGATGTGTGTATGTAACTCAGTAGATGTGTAAATATGTAACTCAGTAAATATGGGTGTATGTAACTCAGTAGATGTGTGTGTGTGTAACTCAGTAGATATGTGTGTTTGTAACTGAGTAGATGTGTGTATATGTAATTCAGTAGATATGTGTGTATGTAACTCAGTAGATGTGTGTATGTAACTCAGTAGATGTGTGTATGTAACTTAGTATATAAATGTGTATGTAACTCAGTAGATGTGTGTTTATGTATCTCAGTAGATGTGTGTGTATGTAACTCTGTAGATGTGTGTATATGTAACTCAATAGAAGTGTGTGTATATAACTCAGTAGATATGTGTATGTAACTCAGTAGATATGTGTGTATGTAACTCAGTTGATATGTGTGTATGTAACTCAGTAGATGTGTCTATATGTAACTCAGTAGATGTGTGTGTATGTAACTCAGTAGATGTGTGTATGTAACTCAGTAGATGTGTGTATGTAACTCAGTAGAGGGTTGTATGTAACTCAGTAGATATGTGTATATGCAACGGGGTAGATGTGTGTATGTAACTCAGTAGATATGTGTATGTAACTCAAAATATATGTGTATGTATCTCAGTAGACGTGTGTGTATGTAACTCAGTAGATGTATGTGTATGTAACACAGTAGATGTGTGTATGTAACTCAATAGATATGTGTATGTAACTCACTAGATGTGTGTGTATGTAATTCAGTAGATGTGTTTGTATGTAACTCAGTAGATGTGTGTATATGTAACTCAGTAGACATGTGTGTATGTAACACACTAGATGTGTGTATGTAACTCAGTAGATGTGTGTGTATGTGACTCAGTAGATGTGTGTGTATGTAACTCAGTAGATGTGTGTGTATGTAACTCCGTAGATGTGTGTGTATGTAACTCAGTAGATGTGTGTGTATGTAACTCAGTAGATGTGTGTATGTAACTCAGTAGATGTGTGTATGTAACTCAGTCGATGTGTGTATGTAACTCAGGAGATGTGTTTTATATAACAAATTAGATGTGTATATGTTAACTCAATAGATGTGTGGGTATGTAACTCAGTAGATGTGTGTATGTAAGTCAGTAGATGTGTGTAAGTAACTCAGTAGATGTGTGTGTATGTAACTCAGTAGATCTGTGTATGTAACTCAGTAGATGTGTGTGTATGTAACTCAGTAGATGTGTGTATGTAACTTAGTAGATATGTGAGTATGTAACACAGTAGATGTGTGCATATGTAACTCAGTAGATGTGTGTGTATGTAACGCAGTAGATATGTGTTTATATAACAAAGTAGATGTGTGTATATGTTAACTCAGTAGATGTGTGTGTATGTAATTCTGTAGATATGTGTATGTAACTCAGTAGATGTATGTATGTAACTCAGTAGATGTGTGGGTATGTAACTCAGTAGATGTGTGTATGTAACTCAGTAGATGTTCGTATGTAACTTAGTATACATGTGTGTATGTAACTCACTAGATGTGTGTGTATGTAACTCAGTAGATGTGTGTGTATGTAACTCAGTAGATTGTGTATATGTAACTCAGTAGATGTGTGTGTATGTAACTCAGTAGATATGTGTGTATGTAACTAAGTAGATGTGTGTATGTAACTTAGTAGATGTCTTTATGTAACTCAGTAGATGTGTCTGTATGTAACTCAGTACATGTGTGTGTGTATGTAACTCAGTACAAGGTTGTATTTAACTCAGGAGATGTGTGTGTATATAACTCAGTAGATGTGTGGGTATGTAACTCAGTAGATGTGTGTATGTAACTCAGTAGATATGGGTATGTAACTCAGTATATATGTGTGTATGTATCTCAGTAGATGTGTGTGTATGTAACTCAATAGATGTGTGTATGTAACTCATTAGATATTTGTGTATGTAACACAGTAGATGTGTGTATGTAACTAAGTATATATGTGTATATGTAACTCAGTATATATGTGCGCATGTAAGTCAGTAGATGTGTGTATGTAACTCAGTTGTTGTTCATATGTAACACAGTAGTTGTCTGTGTATGTAACTCAGTAGAAGTTTGTGAATGTAACTGAGTAGATGTGTGTCTATGTAACTTAGTAGTTGTGTGTGTATGGAATTCAGTACGTGTGTTTATGTAACTCAGTAGTTGTGTGTATGTAACTCATTTGTTGTGTCTATGTAACTCAGTAGAACTGTGTGTATGTAACTCAGTTGTCGTGTGTGTATCAACGAAGTAGCTGTGTGTATGTAACTCAGTATATGTGTGTATGCAACTCAGTAGATGCGTGTAAGTAACTCAGTAGATATGTGTATGTTATTCAATAGATATATGTGTATGTAACACAGTAGATGTGTGTATATGTAACTCTGTAGAAGTGTGTGTATGTAACACAGTAGATGTGTGTCTATGAAACTCAGTAGATGTGTGTGCATATGTAACTCAGTAGATGTGTGTGTTTGTAAATCAGTAGATGTGTGTATGTAACTGAGTAGATATGTGTGTATGTAACTCATTAGATGTGTGTATGTAACTCAGTAGATGTGTGTATGTAACTCAGTGAATCTGTGTATGTAACTCGGTAGATGTGTGTGTATGTAACTCAGTAGATGTGTGTGTATGTAACTCCGTAGATGTGTGTATGTAACTCAGTAGATGTGTGTATATGTAACTCAGTATATATGTGTGTATGTAACACAGTAGATGTATGTATATAACTCAGTAGATGTGTGTGTATGTAACTCAGTAGATGTGTGTGTATGTAACTCAGTAGAGGTGTATGTATGTAACTCAGTAGATATGTGTGTATGTAACTCAGTAGATGTGTGTGTATGTATCTCGGTAGGTGTGTGTATGTAACACAGTATATGTGTGTATATGTAACTCAGTATATATGTGTCTATGTAACACAGTAGATGTTTGTATGTAACTCAGTAGATGTGTGTGTATGTGACTCAGTAGATGTGTGTGTATGTAATTCAGTAGATGTGTTTGTATGTAACTCAGTAGATGTGTGTATATGTAACTCAGTAGACATGTGTGTATGTAACACACTAGATGTGTGTATGTAACTCAGTAGATGTGTGTGTATGTGACTCAGTACATGTGTGTGTATGTAACTCAGTAGATGTGTGTGTATGTAACTTCGTAGATGTGTGTGTATGTAACTCAGTAGATGTGTGTATGTAACTCAGTAGATGTGTGTATGTAACTCAGTAGATGTGTGTATGTAACTCAGTAGATGTGTGTCTATGAAACTCAGTAGATGTGTGTGCATATGTAACTCAGTAGATGTGTGTGTTTGTAAATCAGTAGATGTGTGTATGTAACTGAGTAGATATGTGTGTATGTAACTCATTAGATGTGTGTATGTAACTCAGTAGATGTGTGTATGTAACTCAGTGAATCTGTGTATGTAACTCGGTAGATGTGTGTGTATGTAACTCAGTAGATGTGTGTGTATGTAACTCCGTAGATGTGTGTATGTAACTCAGTAGATGTGTGTATATGTAACTCAGTATATATGTGTGTATGTAACACAGTAGATGTATGTATATAACTCAGTAGATGTGTGTGTATGTAACTCAGTAGATGTGTATGTATGTAACTCAGTAGATGTGTGTGCATGTAACTCAGTAGATGTGTGTATATGTCACTCAGTAGATATGTGTGTATGTAACTCAGTTGATGTGTGTGTATGTAAATTCAGTAGATGTGTGTATGTAACTCAGTAGATGTGTGTGTATGTAACTCAGTAGACATGTGTATATATCTCAGTAGATGTGTGTATGTAACTCAGTAGATATGTGTGTATGTAACTCAGTAGATATGTGTGTACGTAACTCAGTTTTTGTGTGTACGTAACTCAGTTTTTGTGCATATGTAACTAAGTATTTGTGTGTGTATGTAACTTAGTATATATGTGTGTATGGAACTCAGTAGTGTGTGTATGCAACTCAGTTTTTGTGTATATGTAACTCAGTAGATGTGTGTGTATGTAACTCAGTAGACGTGTGTGTATGTAACTCAGTATATGTGTGTATATGTAACTCAGTATATATGTGTGTATGTAACACAGTAGATGTGTGTATGTAGCTCAGTAGATGTGTGTATATGAAACTCAGTGGATGTGTGTGTATGTAACTCATTTGATGTGCGTGTATATGTAACTCAGTAAACGTGTGTGTGTATGTGACTCAGTAGATGTGAGTGTATGTAACTCTGTAGATGTGTGTATGTAACTCAGTAGGTGTGTGTGTATGTAACACAGTAGATGTGTGTGTATGTAACTCAGTAGATGTGTGTATGTAACTCAGTAGATGTGTGTGTATGTAACTCAGTAGATGTATGTATGTAACTCAGTAGATGTGCGTGTATGTAACTCAGTTGATGTATATATGTAACTAAGTAGATGTGTGTATGTAACTCAGTAGATGTGTGTGTATGTAACTCAGTAGATCTGAGTGTATGTAACTCAGTAGATGTGTGTGTATGTAACTCTGTAGATGTGTTTATGTATCTCCGTTGATGTGTGTATATGTAACTCAGTAGATGTGTGTATGTAACTTAGTAGATGTGTGTGTATGTAAGTAAGTAGATGTGTGTATGTAACTCTGTAGATGTGTTTATGTATCTCAGTAGATGTGTGTATATGTAACTCAGTAGATGTGTGTATGTAAATCAGTAGATGTGTGTGTATGTAACTAAGTAGATGTGTATGTATGTAACTCAGTGGATGTGTGTGTATGTAACTCAGTAGATGTGTGTATGTAACTAAGTAGATGTGTGTATGTAACTCAGTAGATGTGTGTGTATGTAACTCAGCAGATGTGTGTATGTAACTCAGTAGATGCGTGTGTATGTAACTCAGTAGATGTGAGTGTATGTAACTCAGTAGATGTGTGCATGTAACTCAGTAGATGTGTGCATGTAACTCAGTAGTTGTGTGTGTGTATGTACCTCAGTAGATATGTGTATGTAACTCGGTAGATGTGTGTGTATGCAACTCTGTAGATGTGTGTATGTAACTCAGTAGATGTGAGTGTATGTAACTCTGTAGATGTTTGTATGTAACTCAATAGACGTGTGTGTAAGTAACACAGTAGATGTGTGTGTATGTAACTCAGTAAATGTGTGTATGTAACTCAGTAGATGTGTGTGTATGTAACTCAGTAGATGTGTGTGTGTATGTAACATAGTAGATGTGTGTGTATGTAACTCAGTAGATGTATGTATGTAACTCACTAGATCTGTGTGTATGTAACTCAGTAGATGTGTGTATGTAACCCAGTAGATGTGTGTGTATGTAACTCAGTAGATGTGTGTGTATGTAACTCTGTAGATGTGTGTATGTATCTCAGTTGATGTGTGTGTATGTAACTCAATAGTTTTGTGTGTATGTAACTCAGTAGATCTATGTATGTGACTCTGTAGATATGCGTGTATGTAACTCAGTAGGTGTGTGTATGTAACTCAGTAGATGCGTGTGTATGTAACTCAGTAGATGTGTGCGTATGTAATTTAGTAGATGTATGTATGTGACTCAGTAGATGTGAGTGTATGTAACTCAGTAGATGTGAGTGAATGTAACTCAGTAGATGTGTGCATGTAACTCAGTAGTTGTGTGTGTGTATGTACCTCAGTAGATATGTGTATGTAACTCGGTAGATGTGTGTATATGTAACTCAGTAGATATGTGTGTATTTAACTCAGTAGATGTGAGTGTATGTAACTCAGTAGATGTGCGTGTATATGTAACTCAGTAGATGTGTGTGTATGTAACTCAGTAGATGTGAGTGTATGGAAATCTGTAGATGTGTGTATGTAACTCAGTAGGTGTGTGTGTATGTAACACAGTAGATGTGTGTGTATGTAACTCTGTAGATGTGTGTATGTAACTCAGTATATGTAGGTATGTAACTCAGTAGATGTGTGTATATGTAATTCAGAAAATGTGTGTGTATGTAACTCAGTAGATATGTGTGTATGTAACTCAGTACAGGTGTGTATGTAACTCAGTAGATGTGTGTGTATGTAACTCAGTAGATGTGTGTGTATATAACTCAGTAGATCTATGTATGTGACTCTGTAGATATGCGTGTATGTAACTTAGTAGATGTATGTATGTGACTCAGTAGATGTGTGTGTATGTAACTCAGTAAATGTGAGTGTATGTAACTCAGTAGATGTGTGTGTATGTAACTCGGTAGATGTGTGTATGTAACTCAGTAGATGTGTGTGTATGTAACTCGGTAGATGTGTGTATGTAACTCAGTAGATGTGTGTGTATGTAACTCAGTAGATGTGTGTGTATGTAACTCAGTAGATGTGTGTGTATGTAACTCTGTAGAAGTGTGTATGTATATCAGTTGATGTATGTATGTAACTCAGTTGATGTATGTATGTAACTCAGTAGATGTGTGTGTATGTAACTCAGTTGATGTATGTATGTAACTCAGTAGATGTGTGTATGTAACTCAGTAGATGTGTGTGTAAGTAACACAGTAGATGGGTGTGTATGTAACTCAGTAGATGTGTGTGTATGTAACTCAGAAGATGTGTGTGTATGTAACTCAGTAGATGTGAGTGTATGTAACTCAGTAGATGTGAGTGTATGTAACTCAGTAGATATGAGTGTATGTAACTCAGTAGATGTGTGCATGTAACTCAATAGTTGTGTGTGTGTTTGTAACTCAGTAGATGTGTGTGTATGTAACTCAGTAGATGTGTGTGTATGTAACACAGTAGATGTGTGTGTATGTAACTCAGTAGATGTGTGTGTATGTAACTCAGTAGATGTGTGTGTATGTAACTCAGTAGATGTGAGTGTATGTAACTGAGTAGATGTGAGTGTATGTAACTCAGTAAATGTGTGTATGTAACTAAGTAGATGTGTGTGTATGTAACTCAGTAGATGTGTGTGTATGTAACTCTGTAGATGTGTGTATGTATCTCAGTAGATGTGTGTATATGTAATTCAGTAGATGTGTGAGTATGTAACTCAGTAGATGTGTGTGTATGTAACTCGGTAGATGTGAGTGTATGTAACTGAGTAGATGTGTGCATGTAACTCAATAGTTGTGTGTGTGTTTGTAACTCAGTAGATATATGTATGTATCTAAGTAGATCTGTGTGTATGTAATTCAGTAGATGTATGTTTGTAACTCAGTAGATGTGTGTGTATGTGACACAGTAGATGTGTGTGTATGTAACTCAGTAGATGTGTGTGTATGAAACTCAGTAGATATGTGTGTATGTAACTCAGTTGATGTGAGTGTATGTAACTCAGTAGATGTGAGTGTATGTAACTCAGTAGAAGTATATGTATGTAACTCAGTAGATGTGTGCATGTATCTAAGTAGATATGTGTATATGTAACTCAATAGTTGTATGTGTGTACGTAACTCAGTAGATGTGTGTATGTAACTCAGTAGATGTGTGTGTATGTAACTCAGTAGATGTGTGTACATGTAAGTCAGTAGATGTGTGTGTATGTAACTCTGTAGATGTGTGTATGTATCTCAGTTGATGTGTGTGTGTGTAACACAGTAGATTTGTGTGTATGTTACTCAGTAGATGTGTGTATATGTAACACAGTAGATGTGTGTGTATGTAACTCAGTAGATGTGTGTGTATGTAACTCAGTAGATGTGCGTGTATGTAACTCAGTAGATGTGTGTATGTAACTCAGTAGAGGTGTGTGTATGTAACTCAGTGGATGTGTGTATATGTAACTGAGTAGATGTGTGTGTATGTAACTCAGTAGATGTGTGTGTATGTAACTAAGTAGATGTGTATGTATGTAACTCAGTGCATGTGTGTGTATGTAACTCAGTAGATGTGTGTGTATGTAACTCAGCAGATGTGTGTATGTAACTCAGTAGATGTGTGTGTATGTGACTCACCAGATGTGTGTGTATGTAATTCAGTAGATGTATGTATGTGACTCAGTAGATGTGTGTGTATGTAACTCAGTAGATGTGAGTGTATGTAACTCAGTAGTAGTGTGCATGGAACTCAGTAGTTGTGTGTGTGTATGTAACTCAGTAGATATGTGTATGTAACTCAGTAGATGTGTGTGTATGTAACTCAGTAGAGGTGTGTATGTAACTCAGTAGATGTGTGTGTATGTAACTCAGTAGATGTGTGTGTATGTAACTCAGTAGATGTGTGTGTATGTAACTCAGTAGATGTGTGTATGTAACTCAGTAGATGTGTGTGTATGTAACTCAGTAGATGTAGGTATGTAACGCAGTAGATGTGTGTGTGTATGTAACACAGTAGATGTGTGTGTATGTAACTCAGTAGATGTATGTATATAACTCAGTAGATGTGTGTGTATGTAACTCGGTATATGTGTGTATGTAACTCAGTAGATGTGTGTGTATGTAACTCAGTAGATGTGTGTGTATGTAACTCAGTAGATGTGTGTGTATCTAACTCCGTAGAAGTGTGTATGTATATCAGTTGATGTGTGTGTATGTAAATCAGTAGTTTTGTGTGTATGTAACTCAGTAGATGTGTGTGTATGTAACTCAGTAGATGTGTGTGTATGTAACTCAGTAGATGTGTGTGTATGTAACTCGGTAGATATGTGTATATGTAACTCAGTAGATATGTGTGTATGTAACTCCGTAGAGGTGTGTATGTAACTCAGTAGATGTGTGTGTATGTAACTCAGTAGATGTGTGTGTATGTAACTCAGTAGATGTTTGTATGTAACTCAGTAGATGTGTGTGTATGTAACTCAGTAGATGTAGGTATGTAAAGCAGTAGATGTGTGTGTGTATGTAACACAGTAGATGTGTGTGTATGTAACTCAGTAGATGTATGTATATAACTCAGTAGATGTGTGTGTATGTAACTCGGTAGATGTGTGTATGTAACCCAGTAGATGTGTGTGTATGTAACTCGGTAGATGTGAGTGTATGTAACTGAGTAGATGTGTGCATGTAACTCAATAGTTGTGTGTGTGTTTGTAACTCAGTAGATATGTGTATGTAACTTGGTAGATGTGTGTATATGTAACTCAGTAGTTGTGTGTGTGTATGTAACGCAGTAGATATGTCTGTATGTAACTCAGTAAATGTGTGTATGTAACTCAGTAGATGTGTGTGTATGTAATTCAGTAGATGTATGTATGTGACTCAGCAGATGTGTGTGTATGTAACTCAGTAGATGTGAGTGTATGTAACTCAGTAGATGTGAGTGTATGTAACTCAGTAGTAGTGTGCATGGAACTCAGTAGTTGTGTGTGTGTATGTAACTCAGTAGATATGTGTATGTAACTCGGTAGATATGTGTATATGTAACTCAGTAGATATGTGTGTATGTAACTCCGTAGAGGTGTGTATGTAACTCAGTAGATGTGTGTGTATGTAACTCAGTAGATGTGTGTGTATGTAACTCAGTAGATGTGTGTATGTAACTCAGTAGATGTGTGTGTATGTAACTCAGTAGATGTAGGTATGTAACGCAGTAGATGTGTGTGTGTATGTAACACAGTAGATGTGTGTGTATGTAACTCAGTAGATGTATGTATACAACTCAGTAGATGTCTGTGTATGTAACTCGGTAGATGTGTGTATGTAACTCAGTAGATGTGTGTGTATGTAACTCGGTAGATGTGTGTATGTAACGCAGTAGATGTGTGTGTATGTAACTCAGTATATGTGTGTGTATGTAACTCAGTAGATGTGTGTGTATGTAACTCAGTAGATGTGTGTGTATGTAGCTCAGTAGGTGTATGTATGTAACTCAGTAGATGTGTGTGTATGTAACTCAGTAGATGTATGTATGTAACTCAGTAGATGTGCGTGTATGTAACTCAGTTGATGTATGTATGTAACTCAGTAGATGTGTGTATGTAACTCAGTAGATGTGTTTGTATGTAACACAGTAGATGTGTGTGTATGTAACTCAGTAGATGTGTGTGTATGTAACTCTGTAGAAGTGTGTATGTATATCAGTTGATGTGTGTGTATGTAAATCAGTAGTTTTGTGTGTATGTAACTCAGTAGATGTGTGTGTATGTAACTCAGTAGATGTGTGTGTATGTAACTCAGTAGATGTGTGTGTATGTAACTCAGTAGATGTGTGTGTATGTAACTCAGTAGATGTGTGTGTATGTAGCTCAGTAGGTGTATGTATGTAACTCAGTAGATGTGTGTGTATGTAACTCAGTAGATGTATGTATGTAACTCAGTAGATGTGCGTGTATGTAACTCAGTTGATGTATGTATGTAACTCAGTAGATGTGTGTATGTAACTCAGTAGATGTGTTTGTATGTAACACAGTAGATGTGTGTGTATGTAACTCAGTAGATGTGTGTGTATGTAACTCTGTAGAAGTGTGTATGTATATCAGTTGATGTGTGTGTATGTAAATCAGTAGTTTTGTGTGTATGTAACTCAGTAGATGTGTGTGTATGTAACTCAGTAGATGTGTGTGTATGTAACTCAGTAGATGTGCGTGTATGTAACTCAGTTGATGTATGTATGTAACTCAGTAGATGTGTGTATGTAACTCAGTAGATGTGTTTGTATGTAACTCAGTAGATGTGTGTGTATGTAACTCAGTAGATGTGTGTGTATGTAACTCAGTAGATGTGTGTGTATGTAACTCAGTAGATGTGTGTGTATGTAGCTCAGTAGCTGTATGTATGTAACTCAGTAGATGTGCGTGTATGTTACTCAGTTGATGTATGTATGTAACTCAGTTGATGTATGTATGTAACTCAGTAGATGTGTGTGTATGTAACTCATTAGATGTATGTATGTAACTCAGTAGATGTGCGTGTATGTAACTCAGTTGATGTATGTATGTAACTCAGTAGATGTGTGTATGTAACTCAGTAGATGTGTTTGTATCTAACACAGTAGATGTGTGTGTATGTAACTCAGTAGATGTGTGTGTATGTAACTCAGTAGATGTGTGTGTATGTAACTCAGTAGATGTGAGTGTATGTAACTCAGTAGATGTGAGTGTATGTAACTCAGTAGATGTGAGTGTATGTAACTGAGTAGATGTGTGCATGTAACTCAATAGTTGTGTGTGTGTATGTAACGCAGTAGAGATGTCTGTATGTAACTCGGTAAATGTGTGTATGTAACTAAGTAGATTTGTGTGTATGTAACTCAGTAGATGTGTGTGTATGTAATTCAGTAGATGTATGTATGTGACTCAGCAGATGTGTGTGTATGTAACTCAGTAGATGTGAGTGTATGTAACTCAGTAGATGTGAGTGTATGTAACTCAGTAGTAGTGTGCATGGAACTCAGTAGTTCTGTGCATGTATGTAACTCAGTAGATATGTGTATGTAACTCGGTAGATATGTGTATATGTAACTCAGTAGATATGTGTGTATGTAACTCCGTAGAGGTGTGTATGTAACTCAGTAGATGTGTGTGTATGTAACTCAGTAGATGTGTGTGTATGTAACTCAGTAGATGTGTGTATGTAACTCAGTAGATGTGTGTGTATGTAACTCAGTAGATGTAGGTATGTAACGCAGTAGATGTGTGTGTGTATGTAACACAGTAGATGTGTGTGTATGTAACTCAGTAGATGTATGTATATAACTCAATAGATGTGTGTGTATGTAACTCGGTAGATGTTTGTATGTAACTCAGTAGATGTGTGTGTATGTAACTCAGTAGATGTGTGTGTATGTAACTCAGTATATGTGTGTGTATGTAACTCTGCAGAAATGTGTATGTATATCAGTTGATGTGTGTGTATGTAAATCAGTAATTTTGTGTGTATGTTACTCAGTAGATGTGTGTGTATGTAATTCAGTAGATGTGTGTGTATGTAACTCAGTAGATGTGTGTGTATGTAACTCAGTAGATGTGTGTGTATGTAGCTCAGTAGGTGTATGTATGTAACTCAGTAGATGTGCGTGTATGTTACTCAGTAGATGTGTGTATGTAACTCAGTAGATGTGTGTGTATGTAACTCAGTAGATGTGTGTGTATGTAACTCAGTGGATGTGTGTGTATGTAACTCAGTAGATATGTGTATGTAACTCAGTAGATGCGTGTTTATGTAACTCAGTAGATGTGTGTATGTAACTCAGTAGATGTTTGTATGTAACTCAGTAGATGTGTGTGTATGTAACTCAATAGATGTGTGTATATAACTTAGGAGATGTGTGTGTATGTAACTCAGTAGATGTGTGTGTATGTAACTCAGTAGATGTGCGTGTATGTAATTCAGTAGATGTGTGTATGTAACTCAGTAGATGCGTGTGTATGTAACTCAGTAGATGTGTGTGTATGTAATTCAGTAGATGTATGTATGTGTCTCAGTCGATGTGTGTGTATGTAACACAGTAGATGTGTGTGTATGTTACTCAGTAGATGTGTGTGTATGTAACTCAGTAGATGTGTGTGTATGTAACTCAGTAGATGTGTCTGTATGTAACTCAGTAGATGTGTGTATGTAACACAGTAGATGTGTGTGTATGTATCTCAGTAGATGTATGTATATAACTCAGTAGATGTGTGTGTATGTAACTCGGTAGATGTGTGTATGTAACTCAGTAGATGTGTGTGTATGTAACTCAGTAGATGTGTGTGTATGTAACTCAGTAGATGTGTGTGTATGTAACTCTGTAGAAGTGTGTATGTATATCAGTTGATGTGTGTGTATGTAAATCAGTAGTTTTGTGTGTATGTAACTCAGTAGATGTGTGTGTATGTAACTCAGTAGATGTGTGTGTATGTAACTCAGTAAATGTGTGTGTATGTAACTCACTAGATTGTGTGTATGTAACTCAGTTGATGTATGTATGTAACTCAGTAGATGTATGTATGTAACTCAGTAGATGTGTGTATGTAACTCAGTAGATGTGTTTGTATGTAACACAGTAGATGTGTGTGTATGTAACTCAGTAGATGTGTGTGTATGTAACTCAGTAGATGTGTGTGTATGTAACTCAGTAGATGTGAGTGTATGTAACTCAGTAGATGTGAGTATATGTAACTGAGTAGATGTGTGCATGTAACTCAATAGTTGTGTGTGTGTTTGTAACTCAGTAGATATGTGTATGTAACTTGGTAGATGTGTGTATATGTAACTCAGTAGTTGTGTGTGTGTATGTAACGCAGTAGATATGTCTGTATGTAACTCAGTAAATGTTGGTATGTAACTTAGTAGATTTGTGTGTATGTAACTCAGTAGATGTGTGTGTATGTAATTCAGTAGATGTATGTATGTGACTCAGCAGATGTGTGTGTATGTAACTCAGTAGATGTGAGTGTATGTAAGTCAGTAGTAGTGTGCATGGAACTCAGTAGTTGTGTGTGTGTATGTAACTCAGTAGATATGTGTATGTAACTCGGTAGATATGTGTATATGTAACTCAGTAGATATGTGTGTATGTAACTCCGTAGAGGTGTGTATGTAACTCAGTAGATGTGTGTGTATGTAACTCAGTAGATGTGTGTGTATGTAACTCAGTAGATGTGTGTATGTAACTCAGTAGATGTGTGTGTGTGTAACTCAGTAGATGTATGTATGTAACGCAGTAGATGTGTGTGTGTATGTAACACAGTAGATGTGTGTGTATGTAACTCAGTAGATGTATGTATATAACTCAGTAGATGTGTGTGTATGTAACTCGGTAGATGTGTGTATGTAACTCAGTAGATGTGTGTGTATGTAACTCAGTAGATGTGTGTGTATGTAACTCAGTAGATGTGTGTGTATGTAACTCTGTAGAAGTGTGTATGTATATCAGTTGATGTGTGTATATGTAATTCAGTAGTTTTGTGTGTATGTTACTCAGTAGATGTGTGTGTATGTAACTCAGTAGATGTGTGTGTATGTAACTCAGTAGATGTGTGTGTATGTAACTCAGTAGATGTGTGTGTATGTAGCTCAGTAGGTGTATGTATGTAACTCAGTAGATGTGCGTGTATGTTACTCAGTAGATGTGTGTATGTAACTCAGTAGAGGTGTGTGTATGTAACTCAGTGGATGTGTGTATATGTAACTCAGTAGATGTGTTGGTATGTAACTCAGTAGATGTGTGTGTATGTAACTCAGTGGATGTGTGTGTATGTAACTTAGTAGATGTGTACATGTATGTCAGTAAATGTGTGTGTATGTAACTCTGTAGTTGTGTGTATGTATCTCAGTTGATGTGTGTGTATGTAACTCAATAGATGTGTGTATATGTAACACAGTAGATGTGTGTGTATGTAACTCAGTAGATGTGTGTGTATGTAACTCAGTAGATGTGTGTGTATGTAGCTCAGTAGGTGTATGTATGTAACTCAGTAGATGTGTGTGTATGTAACTCCGTAGATTGTGTGTATGAAACTCAGTTGATGCATGTATGTAACTCAGTTGATGTATGTATGTAACTCAGTAGATGTGTGTGTATGTACCTCAGTAGATGTATGTATGTAACTCAGTAGATGTGCGTGTATGTAACTCAGTTGATGTATGTATGTAACTCAGTAGATGTGTGTATGTAACTCAGTAGATGTGTTTGTATGTAACACAGTAGATGTGTGTGTATGTAACTCAGTAGATGTGTGTGTATGTAACTCAGTGGATGTGTGTGTATGTAACTCAGCAGTAGTGTGTATGTAACTCAGTAGATGCGTGTGTATGTAACTCAGTATGTGTGTGTGTATGTAATTTAGTAGATGTATGTATGTGACTCAGTAGATGTGTGTGTATGTAACTCAGTAGATGTGAGTGTATGTAACTCAGTAGATGTGAGTGTATGTAACTCAGTAGATGTGTATGTATGCAACTCAGTAGATGTGTGTATGTAACTAAGTAGAGGTGTGTATGTAACTCAGTAGATATGTGTGTATGTAACTCAGTAGATGTGTGCATGTAACTCAGTAGTTGTGTGTGTATGTAACTCAGTAGATATGTGTATGTAACTCAGTAGATGTGTGTGTATGTAACTCAGTAGTAGTGTGCATGGAACTCAGTAGTTGTGTGTGTGTGTATGTAACTCAGTAGATATGTGTATGTAACTCGGTAGATATGTGTATATGTAACTCAGTAGATATGTGTGTATGTAACTCAGTAGATGTGTGTATGTAACTCAGTAGATGTGTGTGTATGTAACTCAGTAGATGTGTGTATGTAACTCAGTAGATGTGTGTCTGTAACTCAGTAGATGTGTGTGTATGTAGCTGAGTAGATGTGTATATGTAACTCAGTAGATGTGTCTGTATGTAACTCTGCAGATGTGTGTATGTATCTCAGTAGATGTGTGTGTATGTAACTCAGTAGAGGTATGTATGTAACTCAGTAGATGTGTCTCTATGTAACTCAGAAGATGTGTGTTTATATAACTCAGTAGATGTGTATGTATGTAACTCAGTAGATGTGCGTGTATGTAACTCATTAGATGTGTGTGTATGTAACTCAGTAGATTTCTGTGTATGTAACTCAGTAGATGTGTGTATATGTAACACAGTAGATGTCGGTGTATGTAACTCAGTAGGTGTGTGTGTATGTAACTCAGTAGATGTGTGTGTATGTAGCTCAGTAGGTGTATGTATGTAACTCAGTAGATGTGCGTGTATGTAACTCAGCAGATGTGTTTATGTCACTCAGTAGAGGTGTGTGTATGTAACTCAGTGGATGTGTGTATATGTAACTCACTAGATGTGTCTGTATGTAACTCTGTAGATGTGTGTATGTATCTCAGTTGATGTGTGTGTATGTAACTCAGTAGATGGTGTGTGTATGTAACTCAGTAGAGGTATGTATGTAACTCAGTAGATGTGTCTCTATGTAACACAGAAGATGTGTCTTTATATAACTCAGTAGATGTGTATGTATGTAACTCAGTAGATGTATGTATGTAACTCAGTATATGTGCGTGTATGTAACTCATTAGATGTGTGTGTGTGTAACTCAGTAGATTTGTGTGTATGTAACTCAGTAGATGTGTTTATATGTAACACAGTAGATGTCGGTGTATGTAACTCAGTAGATGTGTGTGTATGTAACTCAGTAGATGTGTGTGTATGTAGCTCAGTATGTGTATGTATGTAACTCAGTAGATGTGCGTGTATGTAACTCAGCAGATGTGTGTATGTCACTCAGTATAGGTGTGTGTATGTAACTCAATAGATGTGTGTATATGTAACACAGTAGATGTCGGTGTATGTAACTCAGTAGATGTGTGTGTATGTAACTCAGTAGATGTGTGTGTATGTAGCTCAGTAGGTGTATGTATGTAACTCAGTAGATGTGTGTGTATGTAACTCAGCAGATGTGTGTATGTCACTCAGTAGAGGTGTGTGTATGTAACTCAGTGGATGTGTGTATATGTAACTCAGTAGATGTGTGTGTATGTAACTCTGTAGATGTGTGTATGTATCTCAGTTGATGTGTGTGTATGTAACTCAGTAGATGGTGTGTGTATGTAACTCAGTAGAGGTATGTATGTAACTCAGTAGATGTGTCTCTATGTAACACAGAAGATGTGTCTTTATATAACTCAGTAGATGTGTATGTATGTAACTCAGTAGATGTATGTATGTAACTCAGTAGATGTGCGTGTATGTAACTCATTAGATGTGTGTGTGTGTAACTCAGTAGATTTGTGTGTATGTAACTCAGTAGATGTGTTTATATGTAACACAGTAGATGTCGGTGTATGTAACTCAGTAGATGTGTGTGTATGTAACTCAGTAGATGTGTGTGTATGTAGCTCAGTAGGTGTATGTATGTAACTCAGTAGATGTGCGTGTATGTAACTCAGCAGATGTGTGTATGTCACTCAGTATAGGTGTGTGTATGTAACTCAGTAGATGTGTGTATATGTAACACAGTAGATGTCGGTGTATGTAACTCAGTAGATGTGTGTGTATGTAACTCAGTAGATGTGTGTGTATGTAGCTCAGTAGGTGTATGTATGTAACTCAGTAGATGTGTGTGTATGTAACTCAGCAGATGTGTGTATGTCACTCAGTAGAGGTGTGTGTATGTAACTCAGTGGATGTGTGTATATGTAACTCAGTAGATGTGTGTGTATTTAACTCAGTAGATGTGTGTGTATGTAAGTAAGTAGATGTGTATGTATGTAACTCGGTGGATGTGTGTGTATGTAACTCAGTAGATGTGTGTGTATGTAACTCAGTAGATATGTGTATGTAACTCACTAGATGTGTGTATGTAACTCAGTAGATGTGAGTGTATATAACTCAGTATATGTGTGTATGTAACTCAGTACATGTGTGTGTATGTAACACAGTAGATGTGTGTATATGTAACTCAGTAGATGTGTGTGTATGTAACTCAGTAGATGTGTGTGTATGTAACTCAGTAGATGTATGTATGTAACTCAGTAGATGTGTGTGTATGTAACACAGTAGATGTGTGTATGTAACTCAGTAGATGTGCGTGTATGTAACTCAGTAGATGTGTGTATGTAACTCAGTATATATGTCTGTATGTAACTCAGTAGATGTGTGTGTATGTAACTCAGTAGATGTGTTATATAACTTAGGAGATGTGTGTGTATGTAACTCAGTAGATGTGTCTGTATGTAACTCAGTAGATGTGCGTGTATGTAATTCAGTAGATGTGTGTATGTAACTCAGTAGATGCGTGTGTATGTAACTCAGTAGATGTGTGTGTATGTAATTCAGTAGATGTATGTCTGTGACTCAGTAGATGTGTGTATGTAACACAGTAGATGTGTGTGTATGTAACTCAGTAGATGTTTGTGTATGTAACTCAGTAGATGTGTGTGTATGTAACTCAGTAGATGTGTGTATATGAAAGTCAGTAGATGTGTGTGTATGTAACTCTGTACATGTGTGTATGTATCTCAGTTGATGTGTGTGTATGTAACTCAGTAGATTTGTGTGTATGTAACTCAGTAGATGTGTGTATATGTAACTCAGTAGATGTGTGTGTATGTAACTCAGTAGATGTGTGTGTATGTAACTCAGTAGATGTGTATGTATGTAACACAGTAGATGCGTGTGTATGTAACTCAGTAGATGTGTGTGTATGTAACTCAGCAGATGTGTGTATGTAACTCAGTAGATGCGTGTGTATGTAACTCTGTAGATGTGTGTGTATGTAACTCAGTAGATGTGTGTGTATGTAACTCAGTAGATGTGTATGTATGTAACTCAGTAGATGTGTGTATGTAACTCAGTAGGTGTATGTATGTGACTCAGTAGAGGTGTGTGTATGTAACTCAGTAGATGTGTGTATATGTAACTCAGTAGATGTGTGTATATGTAACTCAGTAGATGTGTGTGTATGTAACTCAGTAGATGTGTGTGTATGTAACTCAGTAGATGTATGTATGTAACTCAGTAGATGTGTGTGTATCTATCTCAGTAGATGTGTGTGTATGTAACTCAGTAGATGTGTGTGTATGTAACTCAGCAGATGTGTGTATGTAACTCAGTAGATGCGTGTGTATGTAACTCAGTAGATGTGTGTGTATGTAATTCAGTAGGTGTATGTATGTGACTCAGTAGAGGTGTGTGTATGTAACACAGCAGATGTGTGTATATGTAACTCAGTAGATGTGTGTGTGTAACTCAGTAGATGTGTGTGTATGTAACTCAGTAGATGTGTGTATGTAACTCAGTAGATGTGTGTGTATGTAACTCAGTAGATGTGTATGTATGTAACTCAGTAGAGGTGTGTGTATGTAACACAGTAGATATATGTATATGTAACTCAGTAGATGTGTGTATGCAACTCAGTAGATATGTGTGTATGTAACTCAGTAGACGTGAGCGTACGTAACTCAGTAGAGGTATGTAACTCAGTAGATATGCGTGTATGTAACTCAGTGGATGTGTATATGTAACGCAGTAGATGTGTGTGTATGTAACTCAGTAGATGTGTGTGTATGTAACTCAGTAGATGTATGTGTATGTAACTCAGTTGATGTGTGTATGTAATTCAGTAGGTGTATGTATGTGACTCAGTAGAGGTGTGTGTATGTAACTCAGTAGATGTGTGTGTATGTAACTCAGTAGATGTGCGTGTATGTAATTCAGTAGATGTGTGTATGTAACTCAGTAGATGCGTGTGTATGTAACTCAGTAGATGTGTGTGTATGTAACACAGTAGATGTGTGTGTATGTAACTCAGTAGATGTGTGTGTATGTAATTTAGTAGATGTATGTATGTGACACAGTAGATGTGTGTGTATGTAACTCAGTAGATGTGTGTGTATGTAACTCAGTAGATGTATGTATGTAACTCAGTAGATGTGTGTGTATCTATCTCAGTAGATGTGTGTGTATGTAACTCAATAGATGTGCGTGTATGTAACTCAGTAGATGTGTGTATGTAACTCAGTAGATATGTGTGTATGTAACTCAGTAGATGTGTGTGTATGTAACTCAGTAAATGTGCGTGTATGTAATTCAGTAGATGTGTGTATGTAACTCAGTAGATGCGTGTGTATGTAACTAAGTAGATGTGTGTGTATGTAATTCAGTAGATGTATGTATGTGACTCAGTAGATGTGTGTATGTAACACAGTAGATGTGTGTGTATGTAACTCAGTAGATGTTTGTATATGTAACTCAGTAGATGTGTGTGTATGTAAGGCAGTAGATGTGTGTATATGAAAGTCAGTAGATGTGTGTGTATGTAACTCTGTACATGTGTGTATGTATCTCAGTTGATGTGTGTGTATGTAACTCAGTAGATTTGTGTGTATGTAACTCAGTAGATGTGTGTATATGTAACTCAGTAGATGTGTGTATGTAACACAGTAGATGTGTGTGTATGTAACTCAGTAGATGTGTGTGTATGTAACTCAGTAGATGTGTATGTATGTAACTCAGTAGATGTGTGTATGTAACTCAGTAGGTGTATGTATGTGACTCAGTAAAGGTGTGTGTATGTAACACAGTAGATGTGTGTCTATGTAACTCAGTAGATGTGTGTATATGAAAGTCAGTAGATGTGTGTGTATGTAACTCTGTACATGTGTGTATGTATCTCAGTTGATGTGTGTGTATGTAACTCAGTAGATTTGTGTGTATGTAACTCAATAGATGTGTGTATATATAACTCAGTAGATGTGTGTATATGTAACTCAGTAGATGTGTGTGTATGTAACTCAGTAGATGTGTGTGTATGTAACTCAGTAGATGTGTGTGTATGTAACTCAGTAGATGTGTGTGTATGTAACTCAGTAGATGTGTATGTATGTAACACAGTAGATGTGTGTGTATGTAACTCAGTAGATGTTTGTGTATGTAACTCAGCAGATGTGTGTATGTAACTCAGTAGATGCGTGTGTATGTAACTCAGTAGATGTGTGTGTATGTAATTCAGTAGATGTATGTATGTGACTCAGTAGATGTGTGTATGTAACACAGTAGATGTGTGTGTATGTAACTCAGTAGATGTGTGTGTATGTAACTCAGTAGATGTATGTGTATGTAACTCAGATGATGTGTGTATGTAACTCAGTAGGTGTATGTATGTGACTCAGTAGAGGTGTGTGTATGTAACACAGCAGATGTGTGTATATGTAACTCAGTAGATGTGTGTATGCAACTCAGTAGATGTGTGTATATGTAACTCAGTAGAGGGGTGTGTAACTCAGTAGATGTGTGTGTATGTAACTCAGTAGATGTGTGTATGTAACTCAGTAGATGTGTGTGTATGTAACTCAGTAGATGTGTATGTATGTAACTCAGTAGAGGTGTGTGTATGTAACACAATAGATAAGTGTATATGTAACTCAGTAGATGTGTGTATGCAACTCAGTAGATATGCGTATATGTAACTCTGTAGATGTGTGTGTATGTAACTCAGTAGATGTGAGCGTACGTAACTCAGTAGATGTATGTATGTAACTCAGTAGATGTGCGTGTATGTAACTCAGTGGATGTGTATATGTAACTCAGTAGAGGTGTGTGTATGTAACTCAGTAGATGTGTGTATATAACTTAGGAGATGTGTGTGTATGTAACTCAGTAGATGTGTGTGTATGTAACTCAGTAGATGTGCGTGTATGTAATTCAGTAGATGTGTGTATGTAACTCAGTAGATGCGTGTGTATGTAACTCAGTAGATGTGTGTGTATGTAACACAGTAGATGTGTGTGTATGTAATTTTGTAGATGTATGTATGTGACTCAGTAGATGTGTGTGTATGTAACTCAGTAGATGTGAGTGTATGTAACTCAGTAGATGTGTATGTATGCAACTCAGTAGATGTGTGTATGTAACTAACTAGAGGTGTGTATGTAACTCAGTAGATATGTGTGTATGTAACTCAGTAGATGTGTGCATGTAACTGAGTAGTTGTGTGTGTATGTAACTCAGTAGATATGTGTATGTAACTCAGTAGATGTGAGTGTATGTAACTCAGTAGATGTGAGTGTATGTAACTCAGTAGTAGTGTGCATGGAACTCAGTAGTTGTTTGTGTGTATGTAACTCAGTAGATATGTGTATGTAACTCGGTAGATATGTGTATATGTAACTCAGTAGATATGTGTGTATGTAACTCAGTAGATGTGTGTATGTAACTCAGTAGATGTGTGTGTATGTAACTCAGTAGATGTGTGTATGTAACTCAGTAGATGTGTGTCTGTAACTCAGTAGATGTGTGTGTATGTAGCTTAGTAGATGTGTATATGTAACTCAGTAGATGTGTCTGTATGTAACACAGTAGATGTGTGTGTATGTAACTCAGGAGATGTGTGTGTATGTAACTCAGCAGATGTGTATGTATGTAACTCAGTAGAGGTGTGTGTATGTAACACAGTAGATATGTGTATATGTAACTCAGTAGATGTGTGTATGCAACTCAGTAGATATGTGTATATGTAACTCTGTAGATGTGTGTGTATGTAACTCAGTAGATGTGAGCGTACGTAACTCTGTAGATGTATGTATGTAACTCAGTAGATGTGCGTGTATGTAACTCAGTGGATGTGTATATGTAACTCAGCAGATGCGTGTGTATGTAACTCAGTAGATGTGTGTGTATGTAACACAGTAGATGTGTGTGTATGTAATTTAGTAGATGTATGTATGTGACTCAGTAGATGTGTGTGTATGTAACTCAGTAGATGTGAGTGTATGTAACTCAGTAGATGTGTATGTATGCATCTCAGTAGATGTGTGTATGTAACTAAGTAGAGGTGTGTATGTAACTCAGTAGATATGTGTGTATGCAACTCAGTAGATGCGTGCATGTAACTCAGTAGTTGTGTGTGTATGTAACTCAGTAGATATGTGTATGTAACTCAGTAGATGTGAGTGTATGTAACTCAGTAGATGTGAGTGTATGTAACTCAGTAGTAGTGTGCATGTAACTCAGTAGTTGTGTGTGTGTATGTAACTCAGTAGATGTGTGTATATGTAATTCAGTAGATGTGTGTGTATGTAACTCAGTAGATGTGTGTGTATGTAACTCAGTAGATGTGTGTGTATGTAACTCAGTAGATGTGTATGTATGTAACACAGTAGATGTGTGTGTATGTAACTCAGTAGATGTGTGTGTATGTAACTCAGCAGATGTGTGTATGTAACTCAGTAGATGCGTGTGTATGTAACTCAGTAGATGTGTGTGTATGTAATTCAGTAGATGTATGTATGTGACTCAGTAGATGTGTGTATGTAACACAGTAGATGTGTGTGTATGTAACTCAGTAGATGTGTGTGTATGTAACTCAGTAGATGTATGTGTATGTAACTCAGTTGATGTGTGTATGTAACTCAGTAGGTGTATGTATGTGACTCAGTAGAGGTGCGTGTATGTAACACAGCAGATGTGTGTATATGTAACTCAGTAGATGTGTGTATGCAACTCAGTAGATGTGTGTATATGTAACTCAGTAGATGTGTGTGTAACTCAGTAGATGTGTGTGTATGTAACTCAGTAGATGTGTGTATGTAACTCAGTAGATGTGTGTGTATGTAACTCAGTAGATGTGTATGTATGTAACTCAGTAGAGGTGTGTGTATGTAACACAGTAGATATGTGTATATGTAACTCAGTAGATGTGTGTATGCAACTCAGTAGATATGTGTATATGTAACTCTGTAGATGTGTGTGTATGTAACTCAGTAGATGTGAGCGTACATAACTCAGTAGATGTATGTATGTAACTCAGTAGATGTGCGTGTATGTAACTCAGTGGATGTGTATATGTAACTCAGTAGAGGTGTGTGTATGTAACTCAGTAGATGTGTGTATATAACTTAGGAGATGTGTGTGTATGTAACTCAGTAGATGTGTGTGTATGTAACTCAGTAGATGTGCGTGTATGTAATTCAGTAGATGTGTGTATGTAACTCAGTAGATGCGTGTGTATGTAACTCAGTAGATGTGTGTGTATGTAACACAGTAGATGTGTGTGTATGTAACTCAGTAGGTGTGTGTGTATGTAATTTAGTAGATGTATGTATGGGACTCAGTAGATGTGTGTGTATGTAACTCAGTAGATGTGTGTGTATGTAACTCAGTAGATGTATGTATGTAACTCAGTAGATGTGTGTGTATCTATCTCAGTAGATGTGTGTGTATGTAACTCAATAGATGTGCGTGTATGTAACTCAGTAGATGTGTGTATGTAACACAGTAGATGTGTGTGTATGTAACCCAGTAGATGTATGTATTTAACTCAGTAGATGTGTGTGTATCTATCTCAGTAGATGTGTGTGTATGTAACTCAATAGATGTGCGTGTATGTAACTCAGTAGATGTGTGTATGTAACTCAGTAGATATGTGTGTATGTAACTCAGTAGATGTGTGTGTATGTAACTCAGTAAATGTGCGTGTATGTAATTCAGTAGATGTGTGTATGTAACTCAGTAGATGCGTGTGTATGTAACTCAGTAGATGTGTGTGTATGTAATTCAGTAGATGTATGTATGTGACTCAGTAGATGTGTGTATGTAACACAGTAGATGTGTGTGTATGTAACTCAGTAGATGTTTGTGTATGTAAGTCAGTAGATGTGTGTGTATGTAAGTCAGTAGATGTGTGTATATGAAAGTCAGTAGATGTGTGTGTATGTAACTCTGTACATGTGTGTATGTATCTCAGTTGATGTGTGTGTATGTAACTCAGTAGATTTGTGTGTATGTAACTCAGTAGATGTGTGTGCATGTAACTCAGTAGATGTGTATGTATGTAACACAGTAGATGTGAGTGTATGTAACTCAGTAGATGTGTGTGTATGTAACTCAGCAGATGTGTGTATGTAACTCAGTAGATGCGTGTGTATGTAACTCAGTAGATGTGTGTGTATGTAATTCAGTAGATGTATGTATGTGACTCAGTAGATGTGTGTATGTAACACAGTAGATGTGTGTGTATGTAACTCAGTAGATGTGTGTGTATGTAACTCAGTAGATGTGTATGTATGTAACTCAGTAGATGTGTGTATGTAACTCAGTAGGTGTATGTATGTGACTCAGTAAAGGTGTGTGTATGTAACACAGTAGATGTGTGTGTATGTAACTCAGTAGATGTGTGTATATGAAAGTCAGTAGATGTGTGTGTATGTAACTCTGTACATGTGTGTATGTATCTCAGTTGATGTGTGTGTATGTAACTCAGTAGATTTGTGTGTATGTAACTCAATAGATGTGTCTATATGTAACTCAGTAGATGTGTGTATATGTAACTCAGTAGATGTGTGTGTATGTAACTCAGTAGATGTGTGTGTATGTAACTCAGTAGATGTGTGTGTATGTAACTCAGTAGATGTGTATGTATGTAACACAGTAGATGTGTGTGTATGTAACTCAGTAGATGTGTGTGTATGTAACTCAGCAGATGTGTGTATGTAACTCAGTAGATGCGTGTGTATGTAACTCAGTAGATGTGTGTGTATGTAATTCAGTAGATGTATGTATGTGACTCAGTAGATGTGTGTATGTAACACAGTAGATGTGTGTGTATGTAACTCAGTAGATGTGTGTGTATGTAACTCAGTAGATGTATGTGTATGTAACTCAGTTGATGTGTGTATGTAACTCAGTAGGTGTATGTATGTGACTCAGTAGAGATGTGTGTATGTAACACAGCAGATGTGTGTATATGTAACTCAGTAGATGTGTGTATGCAACTCAGTAGATATGTGTATATGTAACTCAATAGATGTGTGTGTAACTCAGTAGATGTGTGTGTATGTAACTCAGTAGATGTGTGTATGTAACTCAGTAGATGTGTGTATGTAACTTAGTAGATGTGTGGGTATGTAACTCAGTAGATGTGTGTGTATGTAACTCAATAGATGTGCGTGTATGTAACTCAGTAGATGTGTGTATGTAACTTAGGAGATGTGTGTGTATGTAACTCAGTAGATGTGTGTGTATGTAACTCAGTAAATGTGCGTGTATGTAATTCAGTAGATGTGTGTATGTATCTCAGTAGATGCGTGTGTATGTAACTCAGTAGATGTGTGTGTATGTAATTCAGTAGATGTATGTATGTGGCTCAGTAGATGTGTGTGTATGTAACTCTGTAGATGTGTGTATGTAACTCAGTAGATGTGTGTGTATGTAACTCAATAGATGTGTATGTATGTAACTCAGTAGATGTGTGTATGTAAGTAAGTAGCTGTGTGTATGTAACTCAGTAGATATGTGTGTATGTAACTCAGTAGATATGTTTATTTAACACAGTAGACGTGAGTGTATGTAACTCAGTAGATGTGTGTGTATGTAACTCTGTAGATGTCTGTGTATGTAACTCTGTAGATGTGTGTATGTATCTCAGTTGATGTGCGTGTATGTAACTCAGTAGATGTGTGTATGTAACTCAGTAGTTGTGTGTGTGTATGTAACTCAGTAGATATGTGTATGTAACTCGGTAGATGTGTGTATATGTAACTCAGTATTTGTGTGCGTGTAAGTAACTCAGTAGGTGCGTGTGTATGTAACTCAGTAGATTTGTGTGTATGTAACTCAGTACATATGTGTATATGTAACTGAGTAGATGTGTGTGTATGTAACTCAGTAGATGTGTGTGTAAGTAACTCAGTAGATGTGTGTGTATGTAACTCAGTAGATGCATTCATGTAACTCAGTAGATGTGTGTGTATGTAACTCAGTAGATGTGTGTATGTAACTCAGTAGAGGTGTGTGTATGTAACTCAGTGCATGTGTCTATATGTAACACAGTAGATGTGTGTGTATGTAACTCAGTAGATGTGAGTGTATGTAACTCAGTAGATGTGTATGTATGTGACTCAGTAGATGTGTGTGTTTGTAACTCAGTAGATGTGTGTATGTAACTAGGGAGATATGTGTGTATGAAACACAGTAGATGTGAGTGTATGTAACTCAGTAGATGTGTGTGTATGTAACTCAGTAGATGTGTGTGTATATAACTCAGTAGATGTGTGTGTATGTAACTCAGTAGATATGTGTGTATGTAACTCAGTAGATGTATGTATGTAACTCACTAGATCTGTGTGTATGTAACTCAGTAGATGTGTGTGTATGTATTTCAGTAGATGTATATATGTAACTCAGTAGATGTGTGTGTATGTGACACAGTAGATGTGTGTGTATGTAACTCAGTAGATATGTGTGTATGTAACTGAGTAGATGTGAGTGTATGTAACTCAGTAGATGTGAGTGTATGTAACTCAGTAGATGTATGTATGTAACTCAGTAGATGTGTGTGTATCTATCTCAGTAGATGTGTGTGTATGTAACTCAATAGATGTGCGTGTATGTAACTCAGTAGATGTGTGTATGTAACTTAGGAGATGTGTGTGTATGTAACTCAGTAGATGTGTGTGTATGTAACTCAGTAAATGTGCGTGTATGTAATTCAGTAGATGTGTGTATGTATCTCAGTAGATGCGTGTGTATGTAACTCAGTAGATGTGTGTGTATGTAATTCAGTAGATGTATGTATGTGGCTCAGTAGATGTGTGTATGTAACACAGTAGATGTGTGTGTATGTAACTCCGTAGATGTGTGTATATCAATGTCAGTAGATGTGTGTGTATGTAACTCTGTAGATGTGTGTATGTATCTCAGTTGATGTGTGTGTATGTAACTCAATAGATGTGCGTGTATGTAACTCAGTAGATGTGTGTATGTAACTCAGTAGATGTGTGTATATGTAACTCAGTAGATGTGTGTATATGTAACTCAGTAGATGTGTGTGTATGTAACTCAGTAGATGTGTGTGTATGTAACTCAGTAGATGTGTATGTATGTAACTCAGTAGATGTGTGTGTATGTAACTCAGTAAATGTGTGTGTATGTAACTCAGCAGATGTGTGTATGTAACTCAGTAGATGCGTGTGTATGTAACTCAGTAGATGTGTATGTATGTAATTCAGTAGATGTATGTGTATGTAACTCAGTTGATCTGTGTATGTAACTCAGTAGGTGTATGTATGTGACTCAGTAGAGGTGTGTGTATGTAACACAGCAGATGTGTGTATATGTAACTCAGTAGATGTGTGTATGCAACTCAGTAGATGTGTGTATATGTAACTCAGTAGATGTGTGTGTAACTCAGTAGATGTGTGTGTATGTAACTCAGTAGATGTGTGTATGTAACTCAGTAGATGTGTATGTATGTGACTCAGTAGATGTGTGTGTTTGTTACTCAGTATATGTGTGTATGCAACTAGGGAGATATGTGTGTATGAAACACAGTAGATGTGAGTGTATGTAACTCAGTAGATGTGTGTGTATGTAACTCAGTAGATGTGTGTGTATGTAACTCAGTAGATATGTGTGTATGTAACTCAGTAGATGTATGTATGTAACTCACTAGATCTGTGTGTATGTAACTCAGCAGATGTTTGTGTATGTAACTCAGTAGATGTGTGTGTATGTAATTCAGTAGATGTATATATGTAACTCAGTAGATGTGTGTGTATGTGACACAGTAGATGTGTGTGTATGTAACTCAGTAGATATGTGTGTATGTAACTGAGTAGATGTGAGTGTATGTAACTCAGTAGATGTGAGTGTATGTAACTCAGTAGATGTATGTATGTAACTCAGTAGATGTGTGTGTATCTATCTCAGTAGATGTGTGTGTATGTAACTCAATAGATGTGCGTGTATGTAACTAAGTAGATGTGTGTATGTAATTCAGTAGATATGTGTGTATGTAACTCAGTAGATGTGTGTGTATGTAACTCAGTAGATGTGTGTATGTAACTTAGGAGATGTGTGTGTATGTAACTCAGTAGATGTGTGTGTATGTAACTCAGTAAATGTGCGTGTATGTAATTCAGTAGATGTGTGTATGTAACTTAGGAGATGTGTGTGTATGTAACTCAGTAGATGTGTGTGTATGTAACTCAGTAAATGTGCGTGTATGTAATTCAGTAGATGTGTGTATGTATCTCAGTAGATGCGTGTGTATGTAACTCAGTAGATGTGTGTGTATGTAATTCAGTAGATGTATGTATGTGGCTCAGTAGATGTGTGTATGTAACGCAGTAGATGTGTGTGTATGTAACTCCGTAGATGTGTGTATATCAATGTCAGTAGATGTGTGTGTATGTAACTCTGTAGATGTGTGTATGTATCTCAGTTGATGTGTGTGTATGTAACTCAATAGATGTGCGTGTATGTAACTCAGTAGATGTGTGTATGTAACTCAGTAGATGTGTGTATATGTAACTCAGTAGATGTGTGTATATGTAACTCAGTAGATGTGTGTGTATGTAACTCAGTAGATGTGTGTGTATGTAACTCAGTAGATGTGTATGTATGTAACTCAGTAGATGTGTGTGTATGTAACTCAGTAAATGTGTGTGTATGTAACTCAGCAGATGTGTGTATGTAACTCAGTAGATGCGTGTGTATGTAACTCAGTAGATGTGTATGTATGTAATTCAGTAGATGTATGTGTATGTAACTCAGTTGATCTGTGTATGTAACTCAGTAGGTGTATGTATGTGACTCAGTAGAGGTGTGTGTATGTAACACAGCAGATGTGTGTATATGTAACTCAGTAGATGTGTGTATGCAACTCAGTAGATGTGTGTATATGTAACTCAGTAGATGTGTGTGTAACTCAGTAGATGTGTGTGTATGTAACTCAGTAGATGTGTGTATGTAACTCAGTAGATGTGTATGTATGTGACTCAGTAGATGTGTGTGTTTGTTACTCAGTATATGTGTGTATGCAACTCGGGAGATATGTGTGTATGAAACACAGTAGATGTGAGTGTATGTAACTCAGTAGATGTGTGTGTATGTAACTCAGTAGATGTGTGTGTATATAACTCAGTAGATGTGTGTGTATGTAACTCAGTAGATATGTGTGTATGTAACTCAGTAGATGTATGTATGTAACTCACTAGATCTGTGTGTATGTAACTCAGCAGATGTGTGTGTATGTAACTCAGTAGATGTGTGTGTATGTAATTCAGTAGATGTATATATGTAACTCAGTAGATGTGTGTGTATGTGACACAGTAGATGTGTGTGTATGTAACTCAGTAGATATGTGTGTATGTAACTGAGTAGATGTGAGTGTATGTAACTCAGTAGATGTGAGTGTATGTAACTCAGTAGATGTATGTATGTAACTCAGTAGATGTGTGTGTATCTATCTCAGTAGATGTGTGTGTATGTAACTCAATAGATGTGCGTGTATGTAACTCAGTAGATGTGTGTATGTAATTCAGTAGATATGTGTGTATGTAACTCAGTAGATGTGTGTGTATGTAACTCAGTAGATGTGTGTATGTAACTTAGGAGATGTGTGTGTATGTAACTCAGTAGATGTGTGTGTATGTAACTCAGTAAATGTGCGTGTATGTAATTCAGTAGATGTGTGTATGTATCTCAGTAGATGCGTGTGTATGTAACTCAGTAGATGGGTGTGTATGTAATTCAGTAGATGTATGTATGTGGCTCAGTAGATGTGTGTATGTAACACGGTAGATGTGTGTGTATGTAACTCAGTAGATGTGTGTATATCAACGTCAGTAGATGTGTGTGTATGTAACTCTGTAGATGTGTGTATGTATCTCAGTTGATGTGTGTGTATGTAACTCAGTAGATTTGTGTGTATGTAACTCTGTAGATATGTGTATATGTAACTCAGTAGATGTGTGTATATGTAACTCAGTTGATGTGTGTATGTAACTCAGTAGATGCGTGTATATAACTCAGTAGAGGTGTGTGTATGTAGCTCAGTGGATGTGTGTATATGTAACTCAGTAGATGCGTGTGTATGTAACTCAGTAGATGTGTGTGTATGTTATTCAGTAGATGTATGTATGTGACTCAGTAGATGTGTGTGGATGTAACACAGTAGATGTGTGTGTATGTAACTCAGTAGATATTTGTGTATGTAACTCAGTAGATGTGTGTGTATGTAACTCAGTAGATGTGTGTGTATGTAACTCCGTAGATATGTGTTTATGTAACTCTGTAGATGTGTGTATGTAGCTCAGTAGATGTGTGTGTATGTAACACAGTAGATGTGTGTATATGTAACTCAGCAGATGTGTGTATGTAACTCAGTAGATGCGTGTGTATGTAACTCAGTAGATGTGTGTGTATGTAATTCAGTAGATGTATGTATGTGACTCAGTAGATGTGCGTGTATGTAATTCAGTAGATGTGTGTATGTAACTCAGTAGATGTGTGTGTATGTAACTCAGTAGATGTGTGTATGTAACTCACTAGATGTGTGTATATGTAACTCAGTAGATGTGTGTGTATGTAACTCAGTAGATGTATGTGTATGTAACTCAGTTGATGTGTGTGTATGTAACTCAGTAGATGTGTGTATGTAACTCAGTAGATGTGTGTGTATGTAACTCAGTAGATGTATGTATGTAACTCAGTAGATGTGTGTGTATCCATCTCAGTAGATCTGTGTGTATGTAACTCAATAGATGTGCGTGTATGTAACTCAGTAGATGTGTGTATGTAACTCAGTAGATATGTGTGTATGTAACTCAGTAGATGTGTGTGTATGTAACTCAGTAGATGTGTGTATGTAACTTAGGAGATGTGTGTGTATGTAACTCAGTAGATAAGTGTGTATGTAACTCAGTAAATGTGCGTGTATGTAATTCAGTAGATGTGTGTATATAACTCAGTAGATGCGTGTGTATGTAACTCAGTAGATGTGTGTGTATGTAATTCAGTAGATGTATGTATGTGACTCAGTAGATGTGTGTATGTAACACAGTAGATGTGTGTGTATGTAACTCGGTAGGTGTTTGTGTATGTAACTCAGTAGATGTGTGTGTATGTAACTCAGTAGATGTGTGTATATGAAAGTCAGTAGATGTGTGTGAATGTAACTCTGTAGATGTGTGTATGTATCTCAGTTGATGTGTGTGTATGTAACTCAGTAGATTTGTGTGTATGTAACTCATTAGATGTGTGTATATGTAACTCAGTAGATGTGTGTATATGTAACTCAGTAGATGTGTGTGTATGTAACTCAGTAGATGTGTGTGTATGTAACTCAGCAGATGTGTGTATGTAACTCAGTAGATGCGTGTTTATGTAACTCAGTAGATGTGTATGTATGTAATTCAGTAGATGTATGTGTATGTAACTCAGTTGATGTGTGTATGTAACTCACTAGATGTGTGTATGTAACTCAGTAGATGTGTGTATGTACCTCAGTAGATGTGTGTATATGTAACTAAGTAGATATGTCTGTATGTAGCTCATTAGAAGTGTGTATGTAACTCAGTAGATATGTGTGTATGTAACTCAGTAGATGTGAGTGTATGTAACACAGTAGATGTGAGTGTATATAACTCAGTAGATGTGTGTATGTAACTCAGTAGATATGTCTGTATGTAACTCAGTAGATGTGTGTGTATGTAACTCAGTAGATGTGTGTATATAACTTAGGAGATGTGTGTGTATGTAACTCAGTAGATGTGTGTGTATGTAACTCAGTAGATGTGCGTGTATGTAATTCAGTAGATGTGTGTATGTAACTCAGTAGATGCGTGTGTATGTAATTCAGTAGATGTACGTATGTGACTCAGTAGATGTGTGTGTATGTAACACAGTAGATGTGTGTATGTAACTCAGTAGATGTGTGTGTATGTAACTCAGTAGATGTGTGTGTATGTAATTCAGTAGATGTATGTATGTGACTCAGTAGATGTGTGTATGTAACTCAATAGATATGTGTGTACGTAACTCAGTAGATATGTGTGTATGTAACTCAGTAGATGTGTGTGTATGTAATTCAGTAGATGTATGTATGTGGCTCAGTACATGTGTGTATATGTAACTCAGTAATTGTGTGTGTGTATGTAACTCAGTAGATGTGTGTATGTAACTCAGTAGAGGTGTGTATGTAACTCAGTAGAGGTGTGTATGTAACTCAGTAGATGTGTGTATGTAACTCAATAGATGTGTGCATATGTAACTCAGTAGATGTGTGTGTATGTAACTCAGTAGATGTATGTGTATGTAACTCAGTTGATGTGTGTGTATGTAACTCAGTAGATGTGTGTATATGTAACTCAGTAGATGTGTGTGTATGTAACTCAGTAGATGTGTGTGTATGTAACTCAGTAGATGTGTGTGTATGTAACTCAGTAGATGTGTGTGTATGTAACTCAGTAGATGTGTGTATGTAACTTAGGAGATGTGTGTGTATGTAACTCATTAGATGTGTGTGTATGTAACTCAGTAAATGTGCGTGTATGTAATTCAGTGGATGTGTGTATGTAACTCAGTAGATGCGTGTGTATGTAACTCAGTTGATGTGTGCGTATGTAATTTAGTAGATGTATGTATGTGACTCAGTAGATCTGTGTGTATTTAACTCAGTAGATTTGTGTATGTAACTCAGTAGTTATGTGTATGTATCTCAGTAGATGTGTGTATATGTAACTCAGTAATTGTGTGTGTGTATTTAACTCAGTAGATGTGTGTATATGAAAGTCAGTAGATGTGTGTATGCAACTCAGTAGATGTGTGTATATGTAACTCAATAGATGTGTGTGTAACTCAGTAGATGTGTGTGTATGTAACTCAGTAGATGTGTGTGTATGTAACTCAGTAGATGTGTATGTATGTAACTCAGTAGATGTGTGTGTATGTAACTCAGTAGATGTGTGTGTATGTAACTCAGCAGATGTGTGTCTGTAACTCAGTTGATGTGTGTATGTAACTCAGTAGGTGTATGTATTTGACTCAGTAGAGGTGTGTGTATGTAACACAGCAGATGTGTGTATATGTAACTCAGTAGATGTGTGTATGCAACTCAGTAGATGTGTGTATATGTAACTCAATAGATGTGTGTGTAACTCAGTAGATGTGTGTGTATGTAACTCAGTAGATGTGTTTATGTAACTCAGTAGATGTGTGTATGTAACTTAGTAGATGTGTGTGTATGTAACTCAGTAGATGTGTGTGTATGTAACTCAGTAGATGTGTATGTATGTAACTCAGTAGAGGTGTGTGTATGTAACACAGTAGATGTGTGTATATGTAACTCAGTAGATGTGTGTATGCAACTCAGTAGATGTGTGTATATGTAACTCTGTAGATGTGTGTGTATATAACTCAGTAGATGTGAGCGTACGTAACTCAGTAGATGTATGTATGTAACTCAGTAGATGCGTGTGTATGTAACTCGGTAGATGTGTATGTATGTAATTCAGTAGATGTATGTGTATGTAACTCAGTTGATGTGTGTATATAACTCAGTAGGTGGATGTATGTGACTCAGTAGAGGTGTGTGTATGTAACACAGCAGATGTGTGTATATGTAACTCACTAGATGTGTGTATGCAACTCAGTAGATGTGTGTATATGTAACTCAGTAGATGGGTGTATATGTAACTCAGTAGATGTGTGTGTAACTCAGTAGGTGTGTGTGTATGTAACTCAGTAGATGTGTGTATGTAACTCAGTAGATGTGTGTATGTAACTTAGTAGACGTGTGTGTATGTAACTCAGTAGATGTGTGTGTATGTAACTCAGTAGATGTGAGCGTACGTAACTCAGTAGATGTATGTATGTAACTCAGTAGATGTGCGTGTATGTAACTCAGTGGATGTGTGTATGTAACTCAGTAGAGGTGTGTGTATGTAGCTCAGTGGATGTGTGTATGTAACTCAGTAGATGTGTGTATGTAACTCAGTAGAGGTGTGTGTATGTAACTCAGTAGATGTGTGTGTATGTAACTCAGTAGATGTGTGTATGTACCTCACTAGATGTGTGTATGTAACTCAGTAGATATGTGTGTACGTAACTCAGTAGATGTGAGTGTATGTAACTCAGTAGATGTGAGTGTATATAACTCAGTAGATGTGTGTATGTAACTCAGTAGATGTGTGTGTATGTAACACAGTAGATGTGTGTATATGTTACTCAGTAGATGTGTGTGTATGTAACTCAGTAGATGTGTGTGTATGTAACTCAGTAGATGTATGTATGTAACTCAGTAGATGTGTGTGTATGTAACTCAGTAGATGTGTGTATGTAACACAGTAGATGTGCGTGTATGTAACTCAGTAGATGTGTGTATGTAACTCAATAGATATGTCTGTATGTAAATCAGTAGATGTGTGTGTATGTAACTCAGTAGATGTGTGTATATAACTTAGGAGATGTGTGTGTATGTAACTCTGTAGATGTGTGTGTATGTAATTCAGTAGATGTATGTATGTGACTCAGTAGATGTGTGTGTATGTAACACAGTAGATGTGTATGTATGTAACTCAGTAGATGTCTGTGTATGTAACTCAGCAGTAGTGTGTATGTAACTCAGTAGATGTGTGTGTATGTAATTTAGTTGATGTATGTATGTGATTCAGTAGATGTGAGTGTATGTAACTCAGTAGATGTGTATGTATGCAACTCAGTAGATGTGTGTATGTAACTAAGTAGAGGTGTGTATGTAACTCAGTAGATATGTGTGTATGTAACTCAGTAGATGTGTGCATGTAACTCAGTAGGTGTGTGTGTATGTAACTCAGTAGATATGTGTATGTAACTCAGTAGATGTGAGTGTATGTAACTCAGTAGATGTGAGTGTATGTAACTCAGTAGATGTGAGTGTATGTAACTCAGGAGTAGTGTGCATGGAACTCAGTAGTTGTGTGTGTGTATGTAACTCAGTAGATATGTGTATGTAACTCGGTAGATATGTGTATATGTAACTCAGTAGATATGTGTGTATGTAACTCAGTAGATGTGTGTATGTAACTCAGTAGATGCGTGTGTATGTAACTCAGTAGATGTGTGTATGTAACTCAGTAGATGTGTGTCTGTAACTCAGTAGATGTGTGTGTATGTAGCTTAGTAGATGTGTATATGTAACTCAGTAGATGTGTCTGTATGTAACTCTGTAGATGTGTGTATGTATCTCAGTTGATGTGTGTGTATGTAACTCAGTAGATGTGTGTATATGTAATTCAGAAGATGTGTGTGTATGTAACTCAGTAGATGGTGTGTGTATGTAACTCAGTAGAGGTGTGTATGTAACTCAGTAGATGTGTCTGTATGTAACTGAGTAGATGTGTGTTTATATAACTCAGTAGATGTGTATGTATGTAACTCAGTAGAGGTGTGTGTATGTAACACAGTAGATGTGTGTATATGTAACTCAGTAGATGTGTGTATGCAACTCAGTAGATGTGTGTATATGTAACTCTGTAGATGTGTGTGTATGTAACTCAGTAGATGTGAGCGTACGTAACTCAGTAGATGTATGTAACTCAGTTGATGTGCGTGTATGTAACTCAGTGGATGTGTGTATGTAACTCAGTAGAGGTGTGTGTATGTAACTCAGTAGATGTGTGTGTATGTGACTCAATAGATGTGCGTGTATGTAACTCAGTAGATATGTGTGTATGTAACTCAGTAGATGTGTGCATGTAACTCAGTAGTTGTGTGTGTATATGTAACTGAGTAGATATGTGTTTGTAACTCAGTAGATATGTGTATATGTAACAACAGTAGTTGTATGTGTATATGTAGCTCAGTAGATGTGAGTATGTAACTCAGTAGATATGTGTATGTAACTCAGTAGATGTGTGTGTATGTAACTCAGTAGATGTGGGTATATGTAAGTCAGTAGATGTGTGTGTGTGTAACTCTGTAGATGTGTGTATGTATCTCAGTTGATGTGTGTGTATGTAACTCAGTAGATTTGTGTGTATGTAACTCAGTAGATCTGTGTATGTGTAACTCAGTAGATGTGTGTGTATGTAACTCAGTAGATGTGTGTGTATGTAACTCAGTAGATGTATGTATGTAACTCAGTAGATGTGCGTGTATGTAACTCAGTAGATGTGTGTATGTAACTCAGTAGAAGTGTGTGTATGTAGCTCAGTGGATGTGTGTATATGTAACTCAGTAGATGCGTGTGTATGTAACTCAGTAGATGTGTGTGTATGTTATTCAGTAGATGTATGTATGTTACTCAGTACATGTGTGTGTATGTAACACAGTAGATGTGTGTGTATGTAACTCAGTAGATGTTTGTGTATGTAACTCAGTAGATGTGTGTGTATGTAACTCAGTAGATGTGTGTGTGTATGTAACTCCGTAGATATGTGTTTATGTAACTCAGTAGATGTGTGTATGTAACTCAGTAGATGTGTGTGTATGTAACACAGTAGATGTGTGTATATGTAACTCAGTAGATGTGTGTATATGTAACTCAGTAGATGTGTGTGTATGTAACTCAGTAGATGTGTGTATGTAACTCAATAGATGTGTGTATATGTAACTCAGTAGATGTGTGTGTATGTAACTCAGTAGATGTATGTGTATGTAACTCAGTTGAAGTGTGTGTATGTAACTCAGTAGATGTGTGTATGTAACTCAGTAAATGTGTGTATATGTAACTCTGTAGATGTGTGTGTATGTAACTAAGTAGATGTGAGCGTATGTAACTCAGTAGATGTATGTATGTAACTCAGTAGATGTGCGTGTATGTAACTCAGTGGATGTGTGTATGTAACTCAGTAGAGGTGTGTGTATGTAACTCAGTAGATGTATGTAACTCAGTAGATGTGTGTGTATGTAACTCCGTAGATGTGCGTGTATATAACTCAGTAGATGTGTGCATGTAACTCAGTAGATATGTCTGTATGTAACTCAGTAGATGTGTGTGTATGTAACTCAGTAGATGTGTGTATATAACTTAGGAGATGTGTGTGTATGTAACTCAGTATATGTGTGTGTATGTAACTCAGTAGATGTGCGTGTATGTAATTCAGTAGATGTGTGTATGTAACTCAGTAGATGCGTGTGTATGTAACTCAGTAGATGTGTGTGTATGTAATTCAGTAGATGTATGTATGTGACTCAGTAGATGTGTGTGTATGTAACACAGTAGATGTGTGTGTATGTTACTCAGTAGATGTGTGTGTATGTAACTCAGTAGATGCGTGTGTATGTAACTCAGTAGATGTGTCTGTATGTAACTCAGTAGATGTGTGTATGTAAATCAGTAGATGTGTGTGTATGTAACTCAGTAGATGTGTGTGTATGTAATTCAGTAGATGTATGTATGTGACTCAGTAGATGTGTGTATGTAACTCAGTAGATGTGTGTGTATGTAACTCAGTAGATATGTGTGTATGTAACTCAGTAGATGTGTGTGTATGTAATTCAGTAGATGTATGTATGTGACTCAGTAGATGTGTGTGTATGTAACACAGTAGATGTGTGTATGTAACTCAGTAGATGTGTGTGTATGTAACTCAGTAGATGCGTGTGTATGTAACTCAGTAGATGTGTGTGTATGTTATTCAGTAGATGTATGTATGTGACTCAGTAGATGTGTGTGTATATAACACAGTAGATGTGTGTGTATGTAACTCAGTAGATGTTTGTGTATGTAACTCAGTAGATGTGTGTGTATGTAACTCAGTAGATGTGTGTGTGTATGTAACTCCGTAGATATGTGTTTATGTAACTCAGTAAATGTGTGTATGTAACTCAGTAGATGTGAGTGTATGTAACTCAGTAGATGTGAGTGTATGTAACTCAGTAGATGTGAGTGTATGTAACTCAGGAGTAGTGTGCATGGAACTCAGTAGTTGTGTGTGTGTATGTAACTCAGTAGATATGTGTATGTAACTCGGTAGATATGTGTATATGTAACTCAGTAGATATGTGTGTATGTAACTCAGTAGATGTGTGTATGTAACTCAGTAGATGCGTGTGTATGTAACTCAGTAGATGTGTGTATGTAACTCAGTAGATGTGTGTCTGTAACTCAGTAGATGTGTGTGTATGTAGCTTAGTAGATGTGTATATGTAACTCAGTAGATGTGTCTGTATGTAACTCTGTAGATGTGTGTATGTATCTCAGTTGATGTGTGTGTATGTAACTCAGTAGATGTGTGTATATGTAATTCAGAAGATGTGTGTGTATGTAACTCAGTAGATGGTGTGTGTATGTAACTCAGTAGAGGTGTGTATGTAACTCAGTAGATGTGTCTGTATGTAACTGAGTAGATGTGTGTTTATATAACTCAGTAGATGTGTATGTATGTAACTCAGTAGAGGTGTGTGTATGTAACACAGTAGATGTGTGTATATGTAACTCAGTAGATGTGTGTATGCAACTCAGTAGATGTGTGTATATGTAACTCTGTAGATGTGTGTGTATGTAACTCAGTAGATGTGAGCGTACGTAACTCAGTAGATGTATGTAACTCAGTTGATGTGCGTGTATGTAACTCAGTGGATGTGTGTATGTAACTCAGTAGAGGTGTGTGTATGTAACTCAGTAGATGTGTGTGTATGTGACTCAATAGATGTGCGTGTATGTAACTCAGTAGATATGTGTGTATGTAACTCAGTAGATGTGTGCATGTAACTCAGTAGTTGTGTGTGTATATGTAACTGAGTAGATATGTGTTTGTAACTCAGTAGATATGTGTATATGTAACAACAGTAGTTGTATGTGTATATGTAGCTCAGTAGATGTGAGTATGTAACTCAGTAGATATGTGTATGTAACTCAGTAGATGTGTGTGTATGTAACTCAGTAGATGTGGGTATATGTAAGTCAGTAGATGTGTGTGTGTGTAACTCTGTAGATGTGTGTATGTATCTCAGTTGATGTGTGTGTATGTAACTCAGTAGATTTGTGTGTATGTAACTCAGTAGATCTGTGTATGTGTAACTCAGTAGATGTGTGTGTATGTAACTCAGTAGATGTGTGTGTATGTAACTCAGTAGATGTATGTATGTAACTCAGTAGATGTGCGTGTATGTAACTCAGTAGATGTGTGTATGTAACTCAGTAGAAGTGTGTGTATGTAGCTCAGTGGATGTGTGTATATGTAACTCAGTAGATGCGTGTGTATGTAACTCAGTAGATGTGTGTGTATGTTATTCAGTAGATGTATGTATGTTACTCAGTACATGTGTGTGTATGTAACACAGTAGATGTGTGTGTATGTAACTCAGTAGATGTTTGTGTATGTAACTCAGTAGATGTGTGTGTGTATGTAACTCAGTAGATGTGTGTGTGTATGTAACTCCGTAGATATGTGTTTATGTAACTCAGTAGATGTGTGTATGTAACTCAGTAGATGTGTGTGTATGTAACACAGTAGATGTGTGTATATGTAACTCAGTAGATGTGTGTATATGTAACTCAGTAGATGTGTGTGTATGTAACTCAGTAGATGTGTGTATGTAACTCAATACATGTGTGTATATGTAACTCAGTAGATGTGTGTGTATGTAACTCAGTAGATGTATGTGTATGTAACTCAGTTGAAGTGTGTGTATGTAACTCAGTAGATGTGTGTATGTAACTCAGTAAATGTGTGTATATGTAACTCTGTAGATGTGTGTGTATGTAACTAAGTAGATGTGAGCGTATGTAACTCAGTAGATGTATGTATGTAACTCAGTAGATGTGCGTGTATGTAACTCAGTGGATGTGTGTATGTAACTCAGTAGAGGTGTGTGTATGTAACTCAGTAGATGTATGTAACTCAGTAGATGTGTGTGTATGTAACTCCGTAGATGTGCGTGTATATAACTCAGTAGATGTGTGCATGTAACTCAGTAGATATGTCTGTATGTAACTCAGTAGATGTGTGTGTATGTAACTCAGTAGATGTGTGTATATAACTTAGGAGATGTGTGTGTATGTAACTCAGTAGATGTGTGTGTATGTAACTCAGTAGATGTGCGTGTATGTAATTCAGTAGATGTGTGTATGTAACTCAGTAGATGCGTGTGTATGTAACTCAGTAGATGTGTGTGTATGTAATTCAGTAGATGTATGTATGTGATTCAGTAGATGTGTGTGTATGTAACACAGTAGATGTGTGTGTATGTTACTCAGTAGATGTGTGTGTATGTAACTCAGTAGATGCGTGTGTATGTAACTCAGTAGATGTGTCTGTATGTAACTCAGTAGATGTGTGTATGTAAATCAGTAGATGTGTGTGTATGTAACTCAGTAGATGTGTGTGTATGTAATTCAGTAGATGTATGTATGTGACTCAGTAGATGTGTGTATGTAACTCAGTAGATGTGTGTGTATGTAACTCAGTAGATATGTGTGTATGTAACTCAGTAGATGTGTGTGTATGTAATTCAGTAGATGTATGTATGTGACTCAGTAGATGTGTGTGTATGTAACACAGTAGATGTGTGTATGTAACTCAGTAGATGTGTGTGTATGTAACTCAGTAGATGCGTGTGTATGTAACTCAGTAGATGTGTGTGTATGTTATTCAGTAGATGTATGTATGTGACTCAGTAGATGTGTGTGTATATAACACAGTAGATGTGTGTGTATGTAACTCAGTAGATGTTTGTGTATGTAACTCAGTAGATGTGTGTGTATGTAACTCAGTAGATGTGTGTGTGTATGTAACTCCGTAGATATGTGTTTATGTAACTCAGTAAATGTGTGTATGTAACTCAGTAGATGTGTGTGTATGTAACACAGTAGATGTGTGTATATGTAACTCAGTAGATGTGTGTATATGTAACTCAGTAGATGTATGTGTATGTAACTCAGTAGATGTGTGTATGTTACTCAATAGATGTGTGTATATGTAACTCAGTAGATGTGTGTGTATGTAACTCAGTAGATGTCTGTGTATGTAACTCAGTTGAAGTGTGTGTATGTAACTCAGTAGATGTGTGTATGTAACTCAGTAAATGTGTGTATATGTAACTCTGTAGATGTGTGTGTATGTAACTAAGTAGATGTGAGCGTATGTAACTCAGTAGATGTATGTATGTAACTCAGTAGATGTGCGTGTATGTAACTCAGTGGATGTGTGTATGTAACTCAGTAGAGGTGTGTGTATGTAACTCAGTAGATGTGTGTGTATGTAACTCAGTATATGTGTGTATGTAACTCACTAGAAGTGTGTATGTAACTCAGTAGTTATGTGTGTATGTAGCTCATTAGATGTGTGTATGTAACTCAGTAGATGTGTGTGTATGTAACTCAGTAGATGTCTGTGTATGTAACTCAGTTGAAGTGTGTGTATGTAACTCAGTAGATGTGTGTATGTAACTCAGTAAATGTGTGTATATGTAACTCTGTAGATGTGTGTGTATGTAACTAAGTAGATGTGAGCGTATGTAACTCAGTAGATGTAAGTATGTAACTCAGTAGATGTGCGTGTATGTAACTCAGTAGATGTGTGTATGTAACTCAGTAGATGTGTGTGTATGTAAAACAGTAGATGTGTGTATATGTAACTCAGTAGATGTGTGTGTATGTAACTCAGTAGATGTGTGTGTATGTAACTCAGTAGATGTATGTAACTCAGTAGATGTGTGTGTATGTAACTCCGTAGATGTGCGTGTATATAACTCAGTAGATGTGTGTATGTAACTCAGTAGATATGTCTGTATGTAACTCAGTAGATGTGTGCGTATGTAACTCAGTAGATGTGTGTATATAAATTAGGAGATGTGTGTGTATGTAACTCAGTAGATGTGTGTGTATGTAACTCAGTAGATGTGCGTGTATGTAATTCAGTAGATGTGTGTATGTAACTCAGTAGATGTGTGTGTATGTAATTCAGTAGATATATGTATGTGACCCAGTAGATGTGTGTGTATGTAACACAGTAGATGTGTGTGTATGTTACTCAGTAGATGTGTGTGTATGTAACTCAGTAGATGTGTGTGTATGTAACTCAGTAGATGTGTCTGTATGTAACTCAGTAGATGTGTGTATGTAAATCAGTAGATGTGTGTGTATGTAACTCAGTACATGTGTGTGTATGTAATTCAGTAGATGTATGTATGTGACTCAGTAGATGTGTGTATGTAACTCAGTAGATGTGTGTGTATGTAACTCAGTAGATATGTCTGTATGTAACTCAGTAGATGTGTGTGTATGTAATTCAGTAGATGTATGTATGTGACTCAGTAGATGTGTGTGTATGTAACACAGTAGATGTGTGTATGTAACTCAGTAGTTATGTGTATGTATCTCAGTAGATGTGTGTATATGTAACTCAGAAGATGTGTGTATGTAAATCAGTAGAGGTGTGTATGTATCTCAGTAGATGTGTATATGTAACTCAATAGATGTGTGTATATGTAACACAGTAGATGTGTGTGTATGTAACTCAGTAGATGTATGTGTATGTAACTCAGTTGATGTGTGTGTATGTAACTCAGTAGATGTGAGTGTATGTAACTCAGTAGATGTGAGTGTATGTAACTCAGGAGTAGTGTGCATGGAACTTAGTAGTTGTGTGTGTGTATGTAACTCAGTAGATATGTGTATGTAACTCGGTAGATATGTGTATATGTAACTCAGTAGATATGTGTGTATGTAACTCAGTAGATGTGTGTATGTAACTCAGTAGATGTGTGTGTATGTAACTCAGTAGATGTGTGTATGTAACTCAGTAGATGTGTGTCTGTAACTCAGTAGATGTGTCTCTATGTAACTCTGTAGATGTGTGTATGTATCTCAGTTGATGTGTGTGTATGTAACTCAGTAGATGTGTTTATATGTAATTCAGAAGATGTGTGTGTATGTAACTCAGTAGATGGTGTGTGTATGTAACTCAGTAGAGGTGTGTATGTAACTCAGTAGAAGTGTCTGTATGTAACTCAGTAGATGTGTGTTTATATAACTCAGTAGATGTGTATGTATGTAACTCAGTAGAGGTGTGTGTATGTAACACAGTAGATGTGTGTATATGTAACTCAGTAGATGTGTGTATGCAAATCAGTAGATGTGTGTATATGTAACTCTGTAGATGTGTGTGTATGTAACTCAGTAGATGTGAGCGTACGTAACTCAGTAGATGTATGTATGTAACTAAGTAGATGTGAGTGTATGTAACTCAGTGGATGTGTGTATGTAACTCCGTAGATGTGCGTGTATATAACTCAGTAGATGTGTGTATGTAACTCAGTAGATATGTCTGTATGTAACTCAGTAGATGTGTGTGTATGTAACTCAGTAGATGTGTGTATATAACTTAGGAGATGTGTGTGTATGTAACTCAGTAGATGTGTGTATGTAACTCAGTAGTTATGTGTATGTATCTCAGTAGATGTGTGTATATGTAACTCAGTAGATGTGTGTATGTAACTCAGTAGAGTTGTGTATGTATCTCAGTAGATGTGTGTATGTAACTCAGTAGATGTGTGTGTATGTAAAACAGTAGATGTGTGTATATGTAACTCAGTAGATGTGTGTATGTAACTCAGTAGATGTGTGTGTATGTAACTCAGTAGATGTATGTAACTCAGTAGATGTGTGTGTATGTAACTCTGTAGATGTGCGTGTATATAACTCAGTAGATGTGTGTATGTAACTCAGTAGATATGTCTGTATGTAACTCAGTAGATGTGTGTGTATGTAACTCAGTAGATGTGTGTATATAACTTAGGAGATGTGTGTGTATGTAACTCAGTAGATGTGTGTGTATGTAACTCAGTAGATGTGCGTGTATGTAATTCAGTAGATGTGTGTATGTAACTCAGTAGATGCGTGTGTATGTAACTCAGTAGATGTGTGTGTATGTAATTCAGTAGATGTATTTATGTGACTCAGTAGATGTGTGTGTATGTAACACAGTAGATGTGTGTGTATGTTACTCAGTAGATGTGTGTGTATGTAACTCAGTAGATGTGTGTGTATGTAACTCAGTAGATGTGTCTGTATGTAACTCAGTAGATGTGTGTATGTAAATCAGTAGATGTGTGTGTATGTAACTCAGTAGATGTGTGTGTGTGTAATTCAGTAGATGTATGTATGTGACTCAGTAGATGTGTGTATGTAACTCAGTAGATGTGTGTGTATGTAACTCAGTAGATATGTGTGTATGTAACTCAGTAGATGTGTGTGTATGTAATTCAGTAGATGTATGTATGTGACTCAGTAGATGTGTGTGTATGTAACACAGTAGATGTGTGTATGTAACTCAGTAGTTATGTGTATGTATCTCAGTAGATGTGTGTATATGTAACTCAGTAGATGTGTGTATGTAACTCAGTAGAGGTGTGTATGTATCTCAGTAGATGTGTGTATGTAACTCAATAGATGTGTGTATATGTAACACAGTAGATGTGTGTGTATGTAACTCAGTAGATGTATGTGTATGTAACTCAGTTGATGTGTGTGTATGTAACTCAGTAGATGTGTGTATATGTAACTCAGTAGATGTGTGTGTATGTAACTCAGTAGATGTGTGTGTATGTAACTCAGTAGATGTGTGTGTATGTAACTCAGTAGATGCGTGTGTATGTAACTCAGTAGATGTGTGTATGTAACTTAGGAGATGTGTGTGTATGTAACTCAGTAGATGTGTGTGTATGTAACTCAGTAAATGTGCGTGTATGTAATTCAGTAGATGTGTGTATGTAACTCAGTAGATGCGGGTGTATGTAACTCAGTCGATGTGTGTGTATGTAATTCAGTAGATGTATGTATGTGACTCAGTAGATGTGTGTATGTAACACAGTAGATGTGTGTGTATGTAACTCGGTAGGTGTTTGTGTATGTAACTCAGTAGATGTGTGTGTATTTAACTCAGTAGATGTGTGTATATGAAAGTCAGTAGATGTGTGTGTATGTAACTCTGTAGATGTGTGTATGTATCTCAGTTGATGTGTGTGTATGTAACTCAGTAGATTTGTGTGTATGTAACTCAGTAGATGTGTGTATATGTAACTCAGTAGATGTGTGTATATGTAACTCAGTAGATGTGTATGTATGTAACTCAGTAGATGTGTGTGTATGTAACTCAGTAGATGTGTGTGTATGTAACTCAGCAGATGTGTGTATGTATCTCAGTTAATGTGTGTGTATGTAACTCAGTAGATTTGTGTGTATGTAACTCAGTAGATGTGTGTATATGTAACTCAGTAGATGTGTGTATATGTAACTCAGTAGATGTGTGTGTATGTAACTCAGTAGATGTGTGTGTATGTAACTCAGTAGATGTGTATGTATGTAACTCAGTAGATGTGTGTGTATGTAACTCAGTAGATGTGTGTGTATGTAACTCAGCAGATGTGTGTATGTAACTCAGTAGATGCGTGTGTATGTAACTCAGTAGATGTGTATGTATGTAATTCAGTAGATGTATGTGTATGTAACTCAGTTGATGTGTGTATGTAACTCAGTAGGTGTATGTAAGTGACTCAGTAGAGATGTGTGTATGTAACACAGCAGATGTGTGTATATGTAACTCAGTAGATGTGTGTATGCAACTCAGTAGATATGTGTATATGTAACTCAATAGATGTGTGTGTAACTCAGTAGATGTGTGTGTATGTAACTCAGTAGATGTGTGTATGTAACTCAGTAGATGTGTGTATGTAACTTAGTAGATGTGTGTGTATGTAACTCAGTAGATGTGTGTGTATGTAACTCAGTAGATGTGTATGTATGTAACTCAGTAGAGGTGTGTGTATGTAACACAGTAGATGTGTGTATATGTAACTCAGTAGATGTGTGTATGCAACTCAGTAGATGTGTGTATATGTAACTCTGTAGATGTGTGTGTATGTAACTCAGTAGATGTGAGCGTACGTAACTCAGTAGATGTATGTATGTAACTCAGTAGATGTGCGTGTATGTAACTCAGTGGATGTGTGGATGTAACTCAGTAGAGGTGTGTGTATGTAGCTCAGTGGATGTGTGTATGTAACTCAGTAGATGTGTGTATGTAACTCGGTAGAGGTGTGTGTATGTAGCTCAGTGGATGTGTGTATGTAACTCAGTAGAGGTGCGTGAATGTAACTCAGTAGAGGTGTGTGTATGTAACTCAGTGGATGTGTGTATGTAACTCAGTAGAGGTGTGTGTATGTAACTCAGTAGATGTGTGTGTATGTAACTCAGTAGATGTGTGTATGTAACTCACTAGATGTGTGTATGTAACTCAGTAGATATGTGTGTATGTAGCTCATTAGATGTGTGTATGTAACTCAGTAGATATGTGTGTACGTAACTCAGTAGATGTGAGTGTATGTAACTCAGTAGATGTGAGTGTATATAACTCAGTAGATGTGTGTATGTAACTCAGTAGATGTGTGTGTATGTAACACAGTAGATGTGTGTATATGTTACTCAGTAGATGTGTGTGTATGTAACTCAGTAGATGTGTGTATGTAACTCAGTAGATGTGTGTGTATGTAACTCAGTAGATGTGTGTATGTAACTCAGTAGATGTGCGTGTATGTAACTCAGTAGATGTGTGTATGTAACTCAATAGATATGTCTGTATGTAAATCAGTAGATGTGTGTGTATGTAACTCTGTAGATGTGTGTATATAACTTAGGAGATGTGTGTGTATGTAACTCAGTAGATGTGTGTGTATGTAATTCAGTAGATGTATGTATGTGACTCAGTAGATGTGTGTGTATGTAACACAGTAGATGTGTATGTATGTAACTCAGTAGATGTCTGTGTATGTAACTCAGCAGTAGTGTATGTAACTCAGTAGATGCGTGTGTATGTAACTCAGTAGATGTGTGTGTATGTAATTTAGTTGATGTATGTATGTGATTCAGTAGATGTGTGTGTATGTAACTCAGTAGATGTGAGTATATGTAACTCAGTAGATGTGTATGTATGCAACTCAGTAGATGTGTGTATGTAACTAAGTAGAGGTGTGTATGTAACTCAGTAGATATGTGTGTATGTAACTCAGTAGATGTGTGCATGTAACTCAGTAGGTGTGTGTGTATGTAACTCAGTAGATATGTGTATGTAACTCAGTAGATGTGTGTGTATGTAACTCAGTAGATGTGAGTGTATGTAACTCAGTAGATGTGAGTGTATGTTACTCAGGAGTAGTGTGCATGGAACTCAGTAGTTGTGTGTGTATGTAATTTAGTTGATGTATGTATGTGATTCAGTAGATGTGTGTGTATGTAACTCAGTAGATGTGAGTGTATGTAACTCAGTAGATGTGTATGTATGCAACTCAGTAGATGTGTGTATGTAACTAAGTAGAGGTGTGTATGTAACTCAGTAGATTTGTGTGTATGTAACTCAGTAGATGTGTGTATATGTAACTCAGTAGATGTGTGTATATGTAACTCAGTAGATGTGTGTGTATGTAACTCAGTAGATGTGTGTGTATGTAACTCAGTAGATGTGTATGTATGTAACGCAGTAGATGTGTGTGTATGTAACTCAGTAGATGTGTGTGTATGTAACTCAGCAGATGTGTGTATGTAACTCAGTAGATGCGTGTGTATGTAACTCAGTAGATGTGTATGTATGTAATTCAGTAGATGTATGTGTATGTAACTCAGTATATGTGTGTATGTAACTCACTAGAAGTGTGTATGTAACTCAGTAGATATGTGTGTATGTAGCTCATTAGATGTGTGTATGTAACTCAGTAGATGTGTGTGTATGTAACTCAGTAGATGTCTGTGTATGTAACTCAGTTGAAGTGTGTGTATGTAACTCAGTAGATGTGTGTATGTAACTCAGTAAATGTGTGTATATGTAACTCTGTAGATGTGTGTGTATGTAACTAAGTAGATGTGAGCGTATGTAACTCAGTAGATGTAAGTATGTAACTCAGTAGATGTGCGTTTATGTAACTCAGTAGATGTGTGTATGTAACTCAGTAGATGTGTGTGTATGTAAAACAGTAGATGTGTGTATATGTAACTCAGTAGATGTGTGTGTATGTAACTCAGTAGATGTGTGTGTATGTAACTCAGTAGATGTATGTAACTCAGTAGATGTGTGTGTATGTAACTCCGTAGATGTGCGTGTATATAACTCAGTAGATGTGTGTATGTAACTCAGTAGATATGTCTGTATGTAACTCAGTAGATGTGTGTGTATGTAACTCAGTAGATGTGTGTATATAAATTAGGAGATGTGTGTGTATGTAACTCAGTAGATGTGTGTGTATGTAACTCAGCAGATGTGCGTGTATGTAATTCAGTAGATGTGTGTATGTAACTCAGTAGATGTGTGTGTATGTAATTCAGTAGATATATGTATGTGACCCAGTAGATGTGTGTGTATGTAACACAGTAGATGTGTGTGTATGTTACTCAGTAGATGTGTGTGTATGTAACTCAGTAGATGTGTGTGTATGTAACTCAGTAGATGTGTCTGTATGTAACTCAGTAGATGTGTGTATGTAAATCAGTAGATGTGTGTGTATGTAACTCAGTAGATGTGTGTGTATGTAATTCAGTAGATGTATGTATGTGACTCAGTAGATGTGTGTATGTAACTCAGTAGATGTGTGTGTATGTAACTCAGTAGATATGTCTGTATGTAACTCAGTAGATGTGTGTGTATGTAATTCAGTAGATGTATGTATGTGACTCAGTAGATGTGTGTGTATGTAACACAGTAGATGTGTGTATGTAACTCAGTAGTTATGTGTATGTATCTCAGTAGATGTGTGTATATGTAACTCAGAAGATGTGTGTATGTAACTCAGTAGAGGTGTGTATGTATCTCAGTAGATGTGTGTATGTAACTCAATAGATGTGTGTATATGTAACACAGTAGATGTGTGTGTATGTAACTCAGTAGATGTATGTGTATGTAACTCAGTTGATGTGTGTGTATGTAACTCAGTAGATGTGAGTGTATGTAACTCAGTAGATGTGAGTGTATGTAACTCAGGAGTAGTGTGCATGGAACTTAGTAGTTGTGTGTGTGTATGTAACTCAGTAGATATGTGTATGTAACTCGGTAGATATGTGTATATGTAACTCAGTAGATATGTGTGTATGTAACTCAGTAGATGTGTGTATGTAACTCAGTAGATGTGTGTGTATGTAACTCAGTAGATGTGTGTATGTAACTCAGTAGATGTGTGTCTGTAACTCAGTAGATGTGTCTCTATGTAACTCTGTAGATGTGTGTATGTATCTCAGTTGATGTGTGTGTATGTAACTCAGTAGATGTGTTTATATGTACTTCAGAAGATGTGTGTGTATGTAACTCAGTAGATGGTGTGTGTATGTAACTCAGTAGAGGTGTGTATGTAACTCAGTAGAAGTGTCTGTATGTAACTCAGTAGATGTGTGTTTATATAACTCAGTAGATGTGTATGTATGTAACTCAGTAGAGGTGTGTGTATGTAACACAGTAGATGTGTGTATATGTAACTCAGTAGATGTGTGTATGCAAATCAGTAGATGTGTGTATATGTAACTCTGTAGATGTGTGTGTATGTAACTCAGTAGATGTGAGCGTACGTAACTCAGTAGATGTATGTATGTAACTCAGTAGATGTGCGTGTATGTAACTCAGTGGATGTGTGTATGTAACTCAGTAGAGGTGTGTGTATGTAACTCAGTAGATGTGTGTGTATGTAACTCAGTATATGTGTGTATGTAACTCACTAGAAGTGTGTATGTAACTCAGTAGATATGTGTGTATGTAGCTCATTAGATGTGTGTATGTAACTCAGTAGATATGTGTGTATGTAACTCAGTAGATGTGAGTGTATGTAACTCAGTAAATGTATGTAGCTCAGTAGATGTGTGTGTATGTAACTCCGTAGCTGTGTGTGTATGTAACTCAGTAGATGTGTGTATGTAACTCAGTAGATGTGTGTGTATGTAAAACAGTAGATGTGTGTATATGTAACTCAGTAGATGTGTGTGTATGTAACTCAGTAGATGTGTGTGTATGTAACTCAGTAGATGTATGTAACTCAGTAGATGTGTGTGTATGTAACTCCGTAGATGTGCGTGTATATAACTCAGTAGATGTGTGTATGTAACTCAGTAGATATGTCTGTATGTAACTCAGTAGATGTGTGTGTATGTAACTCAGTAGATGTGTGTATATAACTTAGGAGATGTGTGTGTATGTAACTCAGTAGATGTGTGTATGTAACTCAGTAGAGTTGTGTATGTATCTCAGTAGATGTGTGTATGTAACTCAGTAGATGTGTGTGTATGTAAAACAGTAGATGTGTGTATATGTAACTCAGTAGATGTGTGTGTATGTAACTCAGTAGATGTGTGTGTATGTAACTCAGTAGATGTATGTAACTCAGTAGATGTGTGTGTATGTAACTCCGTAGATGTGCGTGTATATAACTCAGTAGATGTGTGTATGTAACTCAGTAGATATGTCTGTATGTAACTCAGTAGATGTGTGTGTATGTAACTCAGTAGATGTGTGTATATAACTTAGGAGATGTGTGTGTATGTAACTCAGTAGATGTGTCTGTATGTAACTCAGTAGATGTGTGTATGTAAATCAGTAGATGTGTGTGTATGTAACTCAGTAGATGTGTGTGTATGTAATTCAGTAGATGTATGTATGTGACTCAGTAGATGTGTGTATGTAACTCAGTAGATGTGTGTGTATGTAACTCAGTAGATATGTCTGTATGTAACTCAGTAGATGTGTGTGTATGTAATTCAGTAGATGTATGTATGTAACTCAGTAGATGTGTGTGTATGTAACACAGTAGATGTGTGTATGTAACTCAGTAGTTATGTGTATGTATCTCAGTAGATGTGTGTATATGTAACTCAGAAGATGTGTGTATGTAACTCAGTAGAGGTGTGTATGTATCTCAGTAGATGTGTGTATGTAACTCAATAGATGTGTGTATATGTAACACAGTAGATGTGTGTGTATGTAACTCAGTAGATGTATGTGTATGTAACTCAGTTGATGTGTGTGTATGTAACTCAGTAGATGTGAGTGTATGTAACTCAGTAGATGTGAGTGTATGTAACTCAGGAGTAGTGTGCATGGAACTTAGTAGTTGTGTGTGTGTATGTAACTCAGTAGATATGTGTATGTAACTCGGTAGATATGTGTATATGTAACTCAGTAGATATGTGTGTATGTAACTCAGTAGATGTGTGTATGTAACTCAGTAGATGTGTGTGTATGTAACTCAGTAGATGTGTGTATGTAACTCAGTAGATGTGTGTCTGTAACTCAGTAGATGTGTCTCTATGTAACTCTGTAGATGTGTGTATGTATCTCAGTTGATGTGTGTGTATGTAACTCAGTAGATGTGTTTATATGTAATTCAGAAGATGTGTGTGTATGTAACTCAGTAGATGGTGTGTGTATGTAACTCAGTAGAGGTGTGTATGTAACTCAGTAGAAGTGTCTGTATGTAACTCAGTAGATGTGTGTTTATATAACTCAGTAGATGTGTATGTATGTAACTCAGTAGAGGTGTGTGTATGTAACACAGTAGATGTGTGTATATGTAACTCAGTAGATGTGTGTATGCAAATCAGTAGATGTGTGTATATGTAACTCTGTAGATGTGTGTGTATGTAACTCAGTAGATGTGAGCGTACGTAACTCAGTAGATGTATGTATGTAACTCAGTAGATGTGCGTGTATGTAACTCAGTGGATGTGTGTATGTAACTCTGTAGAGGTGTGTGTATGTAACTCAGTAGATGTGTGTGTATGTAACTCAGTATATGTGTGTATGTAACTCACTAGAAGTGTGTATGTAACTCAGTAGATATGTGTGTATGTAGCTCATTAGATGTGTGTATGTAACTCAGTAGATATGTGTGTATGTAACTCAGTAGATGTGAGTGTATGTAACTCAGTAAATGTATGTAGCTCAGTAGATGTGTGTGTATGTAACTCCGTAGCTGTGTGTGTATGTAACTCAGTAGATGTGTGTATGTAACTCAGTAGATGTGTGTGTATGTAAAACAGTAGATGTGTGTATATGTAACTCAGTAGATGTGTGTGTATGTAACTCAGTAGATGTGTGTGTATGTAACTCAGTAGATGTATGTAACTCAGTAGATGTGTGTGTATGTAACTCAGTAGATGTGTGTATATAACTTAGGAGATGTGTGTGTATGTAACTCAGTAGATGTGTGTATGTAACTCAGTAGTTATGTGTATGTATCTCAGTAGATGTGTGTATATGTAACTCAGTAGATGTGTGTATGTAACTCAGTAGAGTTGTGTATGTATCTCAGTAGATGTGTGTATGTAACTCAGTAGATGTGTGTGTATGTAAAACAGTAGATGTGTGTATATGTAACTCAGTAGATGTGTGTGTATGTAACTCAGTAGATGTGTGTGTATGTAACTCAGTAGATGTATGTAACTCAGTAGATGTGTGTGTATGTAACTCAGTAGATATGTCTGTATGTAACTCAGTAGATGTGTGTGTATGTAACTCAGTAGATGTGTGTATATAACTTAGGAGATGTGTGTGTATGTAACTCAGTAGATGTGTGTGTATGTAACTCAGTAGATGTGCGTGTATGTAATTCAGTAGATGTGTGTATGTTACTCAGTAGATGTGTGTGTATGTAACTCAGTAGATGTGTGTGTATGTAACTCAGTAGATGTGTCTGTATGTAACTCAGTAGATGTGTGTATGTAAATCAGTAGATGTGTGTGTATGTAACTCAGTAGATGTGTGTGTATGTAATTCAGTAGATGTATGTATGTGACTCAGTAGATGTGTGTATGTAACTCAGTAGATGTGTGTGTATGTAACTGAGTAGATATGTGTGTATGTAACTCAGGAGATGTGTGTGTATGTAATTCAGTAGATGTATGTATGTGACTCAGTAGATGTGTGTGTATGTAACACAGTAGATGTGTGTATGTAACTCAGTAGTTATGTGTATGTATCTCAGTAGATGTGTGTATATGTAACTCAGTAGATGTGTGTATGTAACTCAGTAGAGGTGTGTATGTATCTCAGTAGATGTGTGTATGTAACTCAATAGATGTGTGTATATGTAACACAGTAGATGTGTGTGTATGTAACTCAGTAGATGTATGTGTATGTAACTCAGTTGATGTGTGTGTATGTAACTCAGTAGATGTGTGTATATGTAACTCAGTAGATGTGTGTGTATGTAACTCAGTAGATGTGTGTGTATGTAACTCAGTAGATGTGTGTGTATGTAACTCAGTAGATGCGTGTGTATGTAACTCAGTAGATGTGTGTATGTAACTTAGGAGATGTGTGTGTATGTAACTCAGTAGATGTGTGTGTATGTAACTCAGTAAATGTGCGTGTATGTAATTAAGTAGATGTGTGTATGTAACTCAGTAGATGCGGGTGTATGTAACTCAGTCGATGTGTGTGTATGTAATTCAGTAGATGTATGTATGTGACTCAGTAGATGTGTGTATGTAACACAGTAGATGTGTGTGTATGTAATTCGGTAGGTGTTTGTGTATGTAACTCAGTAGATGTGTGTGTATTTAACTCAGTAGATGTGTGTATATGAAAGTCAGTAGATGTGTGTGTATGTAACTCTGTAGATGTGTGTATGTATCTCAGTTGATGTGTGTGTATGTAACTCAGTAGATTTGTGTGTATGTAACTCAGTAGATGTGTGTATATGTAACTCAGTAGATGTGTGTATATGTAACTCAGTAGATGTGTGTGTATGTAACTCAGTAGATGTGTGTGTATGTAACTCAGTAGATGTGTATGTATGTAACTCAGTAGATGTGTGTGTATGTAACTCAGTAGATGTGTGTGTATGTAACTCAGCAGATGTGTGTATGTATCTCAGTTAATGTGTGTGTATGTAACTCAGTAGATTTGTGTGTATGTAACTCAGTAGATGTGTGTATATGTAACTCAGTAGTTGTGTGTATATGTAACTCAGTAGATGTGTGTGTATGTAACTCAGTAGATGTGTGTGTATGTAACTCAGTAGATGTGTATGTATGTAACTCAGTAGATGTGTGTGTATGTAACTCAGTAGATGTGTGTGTATGTAACTCAGCAGATGTGTGTATGTAACTCAGTAGATGCGTGTGTATGTAACTCAGTAGATGTGTATGTATGTAATTCAGTAGATGTATGTGTATGTAACTCAGTTGATGTGTGTATGTAACTCAGTAGGTGTATGTAAGTGACTCAGTAGAGATGTGTGTATGTAACACAGTAGATGTGTGTATATGTAACTCAATAGATGTGTGTGTAACTCAGTAGATGTGTGTGTATGTAACTCAGTAGATGTGTGTATGTAACTTAGTAGATGTGTGTGTATGTAACTCAGTAGATGTGTGTGTATGTAACTCAGTAGATGTGTATGTATGTAACTCAGTAGAGGTGTGTGTATGTAACACAGTAGATGTGTGTATATGTAACTCAGTAGATGTGTGTATGCAACTCAGTAGATGTGTGTATATGTAACTCTGTAGATGTGTGTGTATGTAACTCAGTAGATGTGAGCGTACGTAACTCAGTAGATGTATGTATGTAACTCAGTAGATGTGCGTGTATGTAACTCAGTGGATGTGTGTATGTAACTCAGTAGTTATGTGTATGTATCTCAGTAGATGTGTGTATATGTAACTCAGTAGATGTGTGTATGTAACTCAGTAGAGTTGTGTATGTATCTCAGTAGATGTGTGTATGTAACTCAGTAGATGTGTGTGTATGTAAAACAGTAGATGTGTGTATATGTAACTCAGTAGATGTGTGTGTATGTAACTCAGTAGATGTGTGTGTATGTAACTCAGTAGATGTATGTAACTCAGTAGATGTGTGTGTATGTAACTCAGTAGATATGTCTGTATGTAACTCAGTAGATGTGTGTGTATGTAACTCAGTAGATGTGTGTATATAACTTAGGAGATGTGTGTGTATGTAACTCAGTAGATGTGTGTGTATGTAACTCAGTAGATGTGCGTGTATGTAATTCAGTAGATGTGTGTATGTTACTCAGTAGATGTGTGTGTATGTAACTCAGTAGATGTGTGTGTATGTAACTCAGTAGATGTGTCTGTATGTAACTCAGTAGATGTGTGTATGTAAATCAGTAGATGTGTGTGTATGTAACTCAGTAGATGTGTGTGTATGTAATTCAGTAGATGTATGTATGTGACTCAGTAGATGTGTGTATATAACTCAGTAGATGTGTGTGTATGTAACTGAGTAGATATGTGTGTATGTAACTCAGGAGATGTGTGTGTATGTAATTCAGTAGATGTATGTATGTGACTCAGTAGATGTGTGTGTATGTAACACAGTAGATGTGTGTATGTAACTCAGTAGTTATGTGTATGTATCTCAGTAGATGTGTGTATATGTAACTCAGTAGATGTGTGTATGTAACTCAGTAGAGGTGTGTATGTATCTCAGTAGATGTGTGTATGTAACTCAATAGATGTGTGTATATGTAACACAGTAGATGTGTGTGTATGTAACTCAGTAGATGTATGTGTATGTAACTCAGTTGATGTGTGTGTATGTAACTCAGTAGATGTGTGTATATGTAACTCAGTAGATGTGTGTGTATGTAACTCAGTAGATGTGTGTGTATGTAACTCAGTAGATGTGTGTGTATGTAACTCAGTAGATGCGTGTGTATGTAACTCAGTAGATGTGTGTATGTAACTTAGGAGATGTGTGTGTATGTAACTCAGTAGATGTGTGTGTATGTAACTCAGTAAATGTGCGTGTATGTAATTAAGTAGATGTGTGTATGTAACTCAGTAGATGCGGGTGTATGTAACTCAGTCGATGTGTGTGTATGTAATTCAGTAGATGTATGTATGTGACTCAGTAGATGTGTGTATGTAACACAGTAGATGTGTGTGTATGTAATTGGGTAGGTGTTTGTGTATGTAACTCAGTAGATGTGTGTGTATTTAACTCAGTAGATGTGTGTATATGAAAGTCAGTAGATGTGTGTGTATGTAACTCTGTAGATGTGTGTATGTATCTCAGTTGATGTGTGTGTATGTAACTCAGTAGATTTGTGTGTATGTAACTCAGTAGATGTGTGTATATGTAACTCAGTAGATGTGTGTATATGTAACTCAGTAGATGTGTGTGTATGTAACTCAGTAGATGTGTGTGTATGTAACTCAGTAGATGTGTATGTATGTAACTCAGTAGATGTGTGTGTATGTAACTCAGTAGATGTGTGTGTATGTAACTCAGCAGATGTGTGTATGTATCTCAGTTAATGTGTGTGTATGTAACTCAGTAGATTTGTGTGTATGTAACTCAGTAGATGTGTGTATATGTAACTCAGTAGTTGTGTGTATATGTAACTCAGTAGATGTGTGTGTATGTAACTCAGTAGATGTGTGTGTATGTAACTCAGTAGATGTGTATGTATGTAACTCAGTAGATGTGTGTGTATGTAACTCAGTAGATGTGTGTGTATGTAACTCAGCAGATGTGTGTATGTAACTCAGTAGATGCGTGTGTATGTAACTCAGTAGATGTGTATGTATGTAATTCAGTAGATGTATGTGTATGTAACTCAGTTGGTGTGTGTATGTAACTCAGTAGGTGTATGTAAGTGACTCAGTAGAGATGTGTGTATGTAACACAGTAGATGTGTGTATATGTAACTCAATAGATGTGTGTGTAACTCAGTAGATGTGTGTGTATGTAACTCAGTAGATGTGTGTATGTAACTTAGTAGATGTGTGTGTATGTAACTCAGTAGATGTGTGTGTATGTAACTCAGTAGATGTGTATGTATGTAACTCAGTAGAGGTGTGTGTATGTAACACAGTAGATGTGTGTATATGTAACTCAGTAGATGTGTGTATGCAACTCAGTAGATGTGTGTATATGTAACTCTGTAGATGTGTGTGTATGTAACTCAGTAGATGTGAGCGTACGTAACTCAGTAGATGTATGTATGTAACTCAGTAGATGTGCGTGTATGTAACTCAGTGGATGTGTGGATGTAACTCAGTAGAGGTGTGTGTATGTAGCTCAGTGGATGTGTGTATGTAACTCAGTAGATGTGTGTATGTAACTCGGTAGAGGTGTGTGTATGTAGCTCAGTGGATGTGTGTATGTAACTCAGTAGAGGTGCGTGAATGTAACTCAGTAGAGGTGTGTGTATGTAACTCAGTGGATGTGTGTATGTAACTCAGTAGAGGTGTGTGTATGTAACTCAGTAGATGTGTGTGTATGTAACTCAGTAGATGTGTGTATGTAACTCACTAGATGTGTGTATGTAACTCAGTAGATATGTGTGTATGTAGCTCATTATATGTGTGTATGTAACTCAGTAGATATGTGTGTACGTAACTCAGTAGATGTGAGTGTATGTAACTCAGTAGATGTGAGTGTATATAACTCAGTAGATGTGTGTATGTAACTCAGTAGATGTGTGTGTATGTAACACAGTAGATGTGTGTATATGTTACTCAGTAGATGTGTGTGTATGTAACTCAGTAGATGTGTGTATGTAACTCAGTAGATGTGTGTGTATGTAACTCAGTAGATGTGTGTATGTAACTCAGTAGATGTGCGTGTATGTAACTCAGTAGATGTGTGTATGTAACTCAATAGATATGTCTGTATGTAAATCAGTAGATGTGTGTGTATGTAACTCTGTAGATGTGTGTATATAACTTAGGAGATGTGTGTGTATGTAACTAAGTAGATGTGTGCGTATGTAATTCAGTAGATGTATGTATGTGACTCAGTAGATGTGTGTGTATGTAACACAGTAGATGTGTATGTATGTAACTCAGTAGATGTCTGTGTATGTAACTCAGCAGTAGTGTATGTAACTCAGTAGATGCGTGTGTATGTAACTCAGTAGATGTGTGTGTATGTAATTTAGTTGATGTATGTATGTGATTCAGTAGATGTGTGTGTATGTAACTCAGTAGATGTGAGTATATGTAACTCAGTAGATGTGTATGTATGCAACTCAGTAGATGTGTGTATGTAACTAAGTAGAGGTGTGTATGTAACTCAGTAGATATGTGTGTATGTAACTCAGTAGATGTGTGCATGTAACTCAGTAGGTGTGTGTGTATGTAACTCAGTAGATATGTGTATGTAACTCAGTAGATGTGTGTGTATGTAACTCAGTAGATGTGAGTGTATGTAACTCAGTAGATGTGAGTGTATGTTACTCAGGAGTAGTGTGCATGGAACTCAGTAGTTGTGTGTGTATGTAATTTAGTTGATGTATGTATGTGATTCAGTAGATGTGTGTGTATGTAACTCAGTAGATGTGAGTGTATGTAACTCAGTAGATGTGTATGTATGCAACTCAGTAGATGTGTGTATGTAACTAAGTAGAGGTGTGTATGTAACTCAGTAGATTTGTGTGTATGTAACTCAGTAGATGTGTGTATATGTAACTCAGTAGATGTGTGTATATGTAACTCAGTAGATGTGTGTGTATGTAACTCAGTAGATGTGTGTGTATGTAACTCAGTAGATGTGTATGTATGTAACTCAGTAGATGTGTGTGTATGTAACTCAGTAGATGTGTGTGTATGTAACTCAGCAGATGTGTGTATGTAACTCAGTAGATGCGTGTGTATGTAACTCAGTAGATGTGTATGTATGTAATTCAGTAGATGTATGTGTATGTAACTCAGTTGATGTGTGTATGTAACTCAGTAGGTGTATGTATGTGACTCAGTAGAGATGTGTGTATGTAACACAGCAGATGTGTGTATATGTAACTCAGTAGATGTGTGTATGCAACTCAGTAGATATGTGTATATGTAACTCAATAGATGTGTGTGTAACTCAGTAGATGTGTGTGTATGTAACTCAGTAGATGTGTGTATGTAACTCAGTAGATGTGTGTATGTAACTTAGTAGATGTGTGTGTATGTAACTCAGTAGATGTGTGTGTATGTAACTCAGTAGATGTGTATGTATGTAACTCAGTAGAGGTGTGTGTATGTAACACAGTAGATGTGTGTATATGTAACTCAGTAGATGTGTGTATGCAACTCAGTAGATGTGTGTATATGTAACTCTGTAGATGTGTGTGTATGTAACTCAGTAGATGTGAGCGTACGTAACTCAGTAGATGTATGTATGTAACTCAGTAGATGTGCCTGTATGTAACTCAGTGGATGTGTGTATGTAACTCAGTAGAGGTGTGTGTATGTAGCTCAGTGGATGTGTGTATGTAACTCAGTAGATGTGTGTATGTAACTCGGTAGAGGTGTGTGTATGTAGCTCAGTGGATGTGTGTATGTAACTCAGTAGAGGTGTGTGTATGTAACTCAGTAGAGGTGTGTGTATGTAACTGAGTGGATGTGTGTATGTAACTCAGTAGATGTGTGTGTATGTAACTCAGTAGATGTGTGTGTATGTAACTCAGTAGATGTGTGTATGTAACTCACTAGATGTGTGTATGTAACTCAGTAGATATGTGTGTATGTAGCTCATTAGATGTGTGTATGTAACTCAGTAGATATGTGTGTACGTAACTCAGTAGATGTGAGTGTATGTAACTCAGTAGATGTGACTGTATATAACTCAGTAGATGTGTGTATGTAACTCAGTAGATGTGTGTGTATGTAATTCAGTAGATGTATGTATGTGACTCAGTAGATGTGTGTGTATGTAACACAGTAGATGTGTATGTATGTAACTCAGTAGATGTGTGTGTATGTAATTTAGTTGATGTATGTATGTGATTCAGTAGATGTGTGTGTATGTAACTCAGTAGATGTGAGTGTATGTAACTCAGTAGATGTGTATGTATGCAACTCAGTAGATGTGTGTATGTAACTAAGTAGAGGTGTGTATGTAACTCAGTAGATATGTGTGTATGTAACTCAGTAGATGTGTGCATGTAACTCAGTAGGTGTGTGTGTGTATGTAACTCAGTAGATATGTGTATGTAACTCAGTAGATGTGTGTGTATGTAACTCAGTAGATGTGAGTGTATGTAACTTAGTAGATGTGAGTGTATGTAACTCAGGAGTAGTGTGCATGGAACTCAGTAGTTGTGTGTGTGTATGTAACTCAGTAGATATGTGTATGTAACTCGGTAGATATGTGTATATGTAACTCAGTAGATATGTGTGTATGTAACTCAGTAGATGTGTGTATGTAACTCAGTAGATGTGTGTGTATGTAACTCAGTAGATGTGTGTATGTAACTCAGTAGATGTGTGTCTGTAACTCAGTAGATGTGTGTGTATGTAGCTTAGTAGATGTGTATATGTAACTCAGTAGATGTGTCTGTATGTAACTCTGTAGATGTGTGTATGTATCTCAGTTGATGTGTGTGTATGTAACTCAGTAGATGTGTGTATATGTAATTCAGAAGATGTGTGTGTATGTAACTCAGTAGATGGTGTGTGTATGTAACTCAGTAGAGGTGTGTATGTAACTCAGTAGATGTGTCTGTATGTAACTCAGTAGATGTGTGTTTATATAACTCAGTAGATGTGTATGTATGTAACTCAGTAGAGGTGTGTGTATGTAACACAGTAGATGTGTGTATATGTAACTCAGTAGATGTGTGATTGCAACTCAGTAGATGTGTGTATATGTAACTCTGTAGATGTGTGTGTATGTAACTCAGTAGATGTGAGCGTACGTTACACAGTAGATGTATGTATGTAACTCAGTAGATGTGCGTGTATGTAACTCAGTGTATGTGTGTATGTAACTCAGTAGAGGTGTGTGTATGTAACTCAGTAGATGTGTGTGTATGTAACTCAGTAGATGTGTGTATGTAACTCACTAGATGTGTGTATGTAACTCAGTAGATTTGTGTGTATGTAGCTCATTAGATGTGTGTGTATGTAACTCAGTAGATGTGTGTATGTAACTCAGTAGAGGTGTGTGTATGTAGCTCAGTGGATGTGTGTATGTAACTTAGTAGAGGTTGTGTATGTAACTCAGTGGATGTGTGTATGTAACTCAGTAGAGGTGTGTGTATGTAGCTCAGTGGATGTGTGTATGTAACTCAGTAGATGTGTGTGTATGTAACTCAGTACATGTGTCTATATAACTTAGGAGATGTGTGTGTATGTAACTCAGTAGATGTGTGTGTATGTAACTCAGTAGTTGTGCGTGTATGTAATTCAGTAGATGTGTGTATGTAAGTCAGTAGATGCGTGTGTATGTAACTCAGTAGATGTATGTATGTGACTCAGTAGATGTGTGTGTATGTAACACAGTAGATGTGTGTGTATGTAACTCAGTAGATGTGTGTGTATGCAACTCAGTAGATGTGTGTATGTAACTAAGTAGAGGTGTGTATGTAACTCAGTAGATATGTGTGTATGTAACTCAGTAGATGTGTGTATGTAACTCAGTAGAGGTGTGTGTATGTAGCTCAGTGGATGTGTGTATGTAACTCAGTAGAGGTGTGTGTATGTAACTCAGTGGATGTGTGTATGTAACTCAGTAGATGTGTGTGTATGTAACTCAGTAGATGTGTGTGTATGTAACTCAGTAGATGTGTGTATGTAACTCACTAGATGTGTGTATGTAAGTCAGTAGATATGTGTGTATGTAGCTCATTAGATGTGTGTATGTAACTCAGTAGATATGTGTGTACGTAACTCAGTAGATGTGAGTGTATGTAACTCAGTAGATGTGAGTGTATATAACTCAGTAGATGTGTGTATGTAACTCAGTAGATGTGTGTGTATGTAACACAGTAGATGTGTGTATATGTTACTCAGTAGATGTGTGTGTATGTAACTCAGTAGATGTGTGTGTGTGTAACTCAGTAGATGTATGTATGTAACTCAGTAGATGTGTGTGTATGTAACTCAGTAGATGTGTGTATGTAACTCAGTAGATGTACGTGTATGTAACTTAGTAGATATGTCTGTATGTAACTCAGTAGATGTGTGTGTATGTAACTCAGTAGATGTGTGTATAAAACTTAGGAGATGTGTGTGTATGTAACTCAGTAGATGCGTGTGTATGTAACTCAGTAGATGTGAGTGTATATAACTCAGTAGATGTGTGTATGTAACTCAGTAGATGCGTGTGTATGTAACTCAGTAGATGTGAGTGTATGTAACTCAGTAGATGTGTATGTATGCAACTCAGTAGATGTGTGTATGTAACTAAGTAGAGGTGCGTATGTAACTCAGTAGATACGTGTGTATGTAACACAGTAGATGTGTGCATGTAACTCAGTAGTTGTGTGTGTATGTAACTCAGTAGATATGTGTATGTAACTCAGTAGATGTGTGTGTATGTAAATCAGTAGATGTGAGTGTATGTAACTCAGTAGATGTGAGTGTATGTAACTCAGGAGTAGTGTGTATGGAACTCAGAAGTTGTGTGTGTGTATATAACTCAGTAGATATGTGTATGTAACTCGGTAGATATGTGTTTATGTAACTCAGTAGATATGTGTGTATGTAACTCAGTAGATGTGTGTATGTAACTCAGTAGATGTGTGTGTATGTAACTCAGTAGATGTGTGTATGTAACTCAGTATATGTGTGTCTGTAACTCAGTAGATGTGTGTGTATGTAGCTTAGTAGATGTGTATATGTAACTCAGTAGATGGGTCTGTATGTAACACTGTAGATGTGTGTATGTATCTCAGTTGATGTGTGTGTATGTAACTCAGTAGATGTGTGTATATGTAATTCAGAAGATGTGTGTGTATGTAACTCAGTAGATGGTGTGTGTATGTAACTCAGTAGATGTGTGTGTATGTAACTCAGTAGTTGTGCGTGTATGTAATTCAGTAGATGTGTGTATGTAAGTCAGTAGATGCGTGTGTATGTAACTCAGTAGATGTGTGTGTATGTAATTCAGTAGAAGTATGTATGTGACTCAGTAGATGTGTGTGTATGTAACACAGTAGATGTGTGTGTATGTAACTCAGTAGATGTGTGTGTATGCAACTCAGTAGATGTGCGTATGTAACTAAGTAGAGGTGTGTATGTAACTCAGTAGATATGTGTGTATGTAACTCAGTAGATGTGTGTATGTAACTCAGTAGAGGTGTGTGTATGTAGCTCAGTGGATGTGTGTATGTAACTCAGTAGAGGTGTGTGTATGTAACTCAGTGGATGTGTGTATGTAACTCAGTAGAGGTGTGTGTATGTAACTCAGTAGATGTGTGTGTATGTAACTCAGTAGATGTGTGTATGTAACTCACTAGATGTGTGTATGTAACTCAGTAGATATGTGTGTATGTAGCTCATTAGATGTGTGTATGTAACTCAGTAGATATGTGTGTACGTAACTCAGTAGATGTGAGTGTATGTAACTCAGTAGATGTGAGTGTATATAACTCAGTAGATGTGTGTATGTAACTCAGTAGATGTGTGTGTATGTAACACAGTAGATGTGTGTATATGTTACTCAGTAGATGTGTGTGTATGTAACTCAGTAGATGTGTGTGTGTATAACTCAGTAGATGTATGTATGTAACTCAGTAGATGTGTGTGTATGTAACTCAGTAGATGTGTGTATGTAACTCAGTAGATGTACGTGTATGTAACTCAGTAGATGTGTGTATGTAACTCAGTAGATATGTTTGTATGTAACTCAGTAGATGTGAGTGTATATAACTCAGTAGATGTGTGTATGTAACTCAGTAGATGCGTGTGTATGTAACTCAGTAGATGTGAGTGTATGTAACTCAGTAGATGTGTATGTATGCAACTCAGTAGATGTGTGTATGTAACTAAGTAGAGGTGCGTATGTAACTCAGTAGATACGTGTGTATGTAACTCAGTAGATGTGTGCATGTAACTCAGTAGTTGTGTGTGTATGTAACTCAGTAGATATGTGTATGTAACTCAGTAGATGTGTGTGTATGTAACTCAGTAGATGTGAGTGTATGTAACTCAGTAGATGTGAGTGTATGTAACTCAGGAGTAGTGTGCATGGAACTCAGTAGTTGTTTGTGTGTATGTAACTCAGTAGATATGTGTATGTAACTCGGTAGATATGTGTATATGTAACTCAGTAGATATGTGTGTATGTAACTCAGTAGATGTGTGTATGTAACTCAGTAGATGTGTGTGTATGTAACTCAGTAGATGTGTGTATGTAACTCAGTATATGTGTGTCTGTAACTCAGTAGATGTGTGTGTATGTAGCTTAGTAGATGTGTATATGTAACTCAGTAGATGGGTCTGTATGTAACTCTGTAGATGTGTGTATGTATCTCAGTTGATGTGTGTGTATGTAACTCAGTAGATGTGTGTATATGTAATTCAGAAGATGTGTGTGTATGTAACTCAGTAGATGGTGTGTGTATGTAACTCAGTAGAGGTGTGTATGTAACTCAGTAGATGTGTCTGTATGTAACTCAGTAGATGTGTGTTTATATAACTCAGTAGATGTGTATGTATGTAACTCAGTAGATGTATGTATGTAACTCAGTAGATGTGCGTGTATGTAACTCATTAGATGTGTGTGTATGTAACTCAGTAGAGTTGTGTGTATGTAACTCAGTAGATGTGTGTATGTAACTTAGTAGATGTGTGTGTATGTAACTCAGTAGATGTGTGTGTATGTAACTCAGTAGATGTGTATGTATGTAACTCAGTAGAGGTGTGTGTATGTAACACAGTAGATGTGTGTATATGTAACTCACTAGATGTGTGTATGCAACTCAGTAGATGTGTGTATATGTAACTCTGTAGATGTGTGTGTATGTAACTCAGTAGATGTGAGCGTACGTAACTCAGTAGATGTATGTATGTAACTCAGTAGATGTGCGTGTATGTAACTCAGTGGATGTGTGTATGTAACTCAGTAGAGGGGTGTGTGTATGTAACTCAGTAGATGTGTGTGTATGTAACTCAGTAGATGTGTGTATGTAACACACTAGATGTGTGTATGTAACTCAGTAGATATGTGTGTATGTAGCTCATTAGATGTGTGTATGTAACTCAGTAGATATGTCTGTATGTAACTCAGTAGATGTGAGTGTATGTAACTCAGTAGATGTGAGTGTATATAATTCAGTAGATGTGTGTATGTAACTCAGTAGATGTGTGTGTATGTAACACAGTAGATGTGTGTATATGTAACTCAGTAGATGTGTGTGTATGTAACTCAGTAGATGTGTGTGTATGTAACTCAGTAGATGTATGTATGTAACTCAGTAGATGTGCGTGTATGTAAGTCAGTAGATGTGTGTATGTAACTCAGTAGATATGTGTGTATGTAACTCAGTAGATGTGTGTGTATGTAACTCAGTAGATGTGTGTATATAACTTAGGAGATGTGTGTGTATGTAACTCAGTAGATGTGTGTGTATGTAACTCAGTAGATGTGCGTGTATGTAATTCAGTAGATGTGTGTATGTAAGTCAGTAGATGCGTGTGTATGTAACTCAGTAGATGTGTGTGTATGTAATTCAGTAGATGTATGTATGGGACTCAGTAGATGTGTGTGTATGTAACACAGTAGATGTGTGTGTATGTAACTCAGTAGATGTGTGTGTATGTAGCTCAGTGGATGTGTGTATGTAACTCAGAAGATGTGTGTGTATGTAACTCAGTAGATGGTGTGTGTATGTAACTCAGTAGAGGTGTGTATGTAACTCAGTAGATGTGTCTGTATGTAACTCAGTAGATGTGTGTTTATATAACTCATTAGATGTGTATGTATGTAACTCAGTAGATGTATGTATGTAACTCAGTAGATGTGCGTGTATGTAACTCATTGGATGTGTGTGTATGTAACTCAGTAGAGTTGTGTGTATGTAACTCAGTAGATATGTGTATGTAACTTAGTAGATGTGTGTGTATGTAACTCAGTAGAGGTGTGTGTATGTAACACAGTAGATGTGTGTATATGTAACTCACTAGATGTGTGTATGCAACTCAGTAGATGTGTGTATATGTAACTCTGTAGATGTGTGTGTATGTAACTCAGTAGATGTGAGCGTACGTAACTCAGTAGATGTATGTATGTAACTCAGTGGATGTGTGTATGTAACTCAGTAGAGGGGTGTGTGTATGTAACTCAGTAGATGTGTGTGTATGTAACTCAGTAGATGTGTGTATGTAACTCATTAGATGTGTGTATGTAACTCAGTAGATATGTCTGTATGTAACTCAGTAGATGTGTGTGTATGTAACTCAGTAGATGTGTGTATATAACTTAGGAGATGTGTGTGTATGTAACTCAGTAGATGTGTGTGTATGTAACTCAGTAGATGTGCGTGTATGTAATTCAGTAGATGTGTGTATGTAACTCAGTAGATGCGTGTGTATGTAACTCAGTAGATGTGTGTGTATGTAATTCAGTAGATGTATGTATGTGACTCAGTAGATGTGTGTGTATGTAACACATTAGATGTGTGTGTATGTAACTCAGTAGATGTGTGTGTATGTAGCTCAGTGGATGTGTGTATGTAACTCAGTAGAGCTGTGTATATGTAACTCAGTAGAGGTGTGTGTATGTAACTCAGTGGATGTGTGTATGTAACTCAGAAGAGGTGTGTGTATGTAATTCAGTAGATGTGTGTGTATGTAACTCAGTAGATGTGTGTATGTAGCTCACTAGATGTGTGTATGTAACTCAGTAGATATGTGTGTATGTAGCTCATTAGATGTGTGTATGTAACTCAGTAGATATGTGTGTACGTAACTCAGTAGATGTGAGTGTATGTAACTCAGTAGATGTGAGTGTATATAACTCAGTAGATGTGTGTATGTAACTCAGTAGATGTGTGTGTATGTAACACAGTAGATGTGTGTATATGTTACTCAGTAGATGTGTGTGTATGTAACTCAGTAGATGTGTGTGTATGTAACTCAGTAGATGTATGTATGTAACTCAGTAGATGTGTGTGTATGTAACTCAGTAGATGTGTGTATGTAACTCAGTAGATGTGCGTGTATGTAACTCAGTAGATGTGTGTATGTAACTCAGTAGATATGTCTGTATGTAACTCAGTAGATGTGTGTGTATGTAACTCAGTACATGTGTGTATATAACTTAGAAGATGTGTGTGTATGTAACTCAGTAGATGTGTGTGTATGTAACTCAGTAGATGTGCGTGTATGTAATTCAGTAGATGTGTGTATGTAACTCAGTAGATGCGTGTGTATGTAACTTAGTAGATGTGTGTGTATGTAATTCAGTAGATGTATGTATGTGACTTAGTAGATGTGTGTGTATGTAACACAGTAGATGTGTGTGTATGTAACTCAGTAGATGTGTGTGTATGTAACTCAGCAGTAGTGTGTATGTAACTCAGTAGATGCGTGTGTATGTAACTCAGTAGATGTGTGTGAATGTAATTTAGTTGATGTATGTATGTGATTCAGTAGATGTGTGTGTATGTAACTCAGTAGATGTGAGTGTATGTAACTCAGTAGATGTGTATGTATGCAACTCAGTAGATGTGTGTATGTAACTAAGTAGAGGTGTGTATGTAACTCAGTAGATATGTGTGTATGTAACTCAGTGGATGTGTGCATGTAACTCAGTAGTTGTGTGTGTATGTAACTCAGTAGGTATGTGTATGTAACTCAGTAGATGTGTGTGTATGTAACTCAGTAGATGTGAGTGTATGTAACTCAGTAGATGTGAGTGTATGTAACTCAGGAGTAGTGTGCATGGAACTCAGTAGTTGTGTGTGTGTATGTAACTCAGTAGATATGTGTATGTAACTCGGTAGATATGTGTATATGTAACTCAGTAGATATGTGTGTATGTAACTCAGTAGATGTGTGTATGTAACTCAGTAGATGTGTGTGTATGTAACTCAGTAGATGTGTGTATGTAACTCAGTAGATGTGTGTCTGTAACTCAGTAGATGTGTGTGTATGTAGCTTAGTAGATGTGTATATGTAACTCAGTAGATGTGTCTGTAGGTAACTCTGTAGATGTGTGTATGTATCTCAGTAGATGTGTGTATATGTAATTCAGAAGATATGTGTGTATGTAACTCAGTAGAGGTGTGTATGTAACTCAGTAGATGTGTCTGTATGTAACTCAGTAGATGTGTGTTTATATAACTCAGTAGATGTGTATGTATGTAACTCAGTAGATGTATGTATGTAACTCAGTAGATGTGCGTGTATGTAACTCATTAGATGTGTTTGTATGTAACTCAGTAGATTTGTGTGTATGTAACTCAGTAGATGTGTGTATGTAACTTAGTAGATGTGTGTGTATGTAACGCAGTAGATGTGTGTGTATGTAACTCAGTAGAGGTGTGTGTATGTAACACAGTAGATGTGTGTATATGTAACTCAGTAGATGTGTGTATGCAACTCAGTAGATGTGTGTAAATGTAACTCTGTAGATGTGTGTGTATGTAACTCAGTAGATGTGAGCGTACGTAACTCAGTAGATGTATGTATGTAACTCAGTAGATGTGCGTGTATGTATCTCAGTGGATGTGTGTATGTAACTCAGTAGAGGTGTGTGTATGTAACTCAGTAGATGTGTGTGTATGTAACTCAGTAGATGTGTGTATGTAACTCACTAGATGTGTGTATGTAACTCAGTAGATATGTGTGTATGTAGCTCATTAGATGTGTGTATGTAACTCAGTAGATATGTGTGTATGTAACTCAGTAGATGTGAGTGTATGTAACTCAGTAGATGTGAGTGTATATAACTCAGTAGATGTGTGTAAGTAACTCAGTAGATGTGTGTGTATGTAACACAGTAGATGTGTGTATATGTAACTCAGTAGATGTGTGTGTATGTAACTCAGTAGATGTGTGTGTATGTAACTCAGTAGATGTATGTATGTAACTCAGTAGATGTGTGTGTATGTAACTCAGTAGATGTGTGTATGTAACTCAGTAGATGTGCGTGTTTGTAACTCAGTAGATGTGTGTATGTAACTCAGTAGATATGTCTGTATGTAACTCAGTAGATGTGGGTGTATGTAACTCAGTAGATGTGTGTATATAACTTAGGAGATGTATGTGTATGTAACTCAGAAGATGTGTGTGTATGTAACTCAGTAGATGGTGTGTGTATGTAACTCAGTAGAGGTGTGTATGTAACTCAGTAGATGTGTCTGTATGTAACTCAGTAGATGTGTGTTTATATAACTCAGTAGATGTGTATGTATGTAACTCAGTAGATGTATGTATGTAACTCAGTAGATGTGCGTGTATGTAACTCATTAGATGTGTGTGTATGTAACTCAGTAGAGTTGTGTGTATGTAACTCAGTAGATGTGTGTATGTAACTTAGTAGATGTGTGTGTATGTAACTCAGTAGATGTGTGTGTATGTAACTCAGTAGATGTGTATGTATGTAACTCAGTAGAGGTGTGTGTATGTAACACAGTAGATGTGTGTATATGTAACTCACTAGATGTGTGTATGCAACTCAGTAGATGTGTGTATATGTAACTCTGTAGATGTGTGTGTATGTAACTCAGTAGATGTGAGCGTACGTAACTCAGTAGATGTATGTATGTAACTCACTAGATGTGCGTGTATGTAACTCAGTGGATGTGTGTATGTAACTCAGTAGAGGGGTGTGTGTATGTAACTCGGTAGATGTGTGTGTATGTAACTCAGTAGATATGTGTGTCTGTAACTCACTAGATGTGTGTATGTAACTCAGTAGATGTGAGTGTATATAACTCAGTAGATGTGTGTATGTAACTCAGTAGATGTGTGTGTATGTAACACAGTAGATGTGTGTATATGTAACTCAGTAGATGTGTCTGTATGTAACTCAGTAGATGTGTGTGTATGTAACTCAGTAGATGTATGTATGTAACTCAGTAGATGTGTGTGTATGTAACTCAGTAGATGTGTGTATGTAACTCAGTAGATATGTCTGTATGTAACTCAGTAGATGTGTGTGTATGTAACTCAGTAGATGTGTGTATATAACTTAGGAGATGTGTGTGTATGTAACTCAGTAGATGTGTGTGTGTATGTAACTCAGTAGATGTGCGTGTATGTAATTCAGTAGATGTGTGTATGTAACTCAGTAGATGCGTGTGTATGTAACTCAGTAGATGTGTGTGTATGTAATTCAGTAGATGTATGTATGTGACTCAGTAGATGTGTGTGTATGTAACACATTAGATGTGTGTGTATGTAACTCAGTAGATGTGTGTGTATGTAGCTCAGTGGATGTGTGTATGTAACTCAGTAGAGCTGTGTGTATGTAACTCAGTAGAGGTGTGTGTATGTAACTCAGTGGATGTGTGTATGTAACTCAGAAGAGGTGTCTGTATGTAATTCAGTAGATGTGTGTGTATGTAACTCAGTAGATGTGTGTATGTAGCTCACTAGATGTGTGTATGTAACTCAGTAGATATGTGTGTATGTAGCTCATTAGATGTGTGTATGTAACTCAGTAGATATGTGTGTACGTAACTCAGTAGATGTGCGTGTATGTAACTCATTAGATGTGTGTGTATGTAACTCAGTAGATTTGTGTGTATGTAACTCAGTAGATGTGTGTATGTAACTTAGTAGATGTGTGTGTATGTAACTCAGTAGATGTGTGTGTATGTAACTCAGTAGATGTGTATGTATGTAACTCAGTAGAGGTGTGTGTATGTAACACAGTAGACGTGCGTATATGTAACGCAGTAGATGTGTGTATGCAACTCAGTAGATGTGTGTATATGTAACTCTGTAGATGTGTGTGTATGTAACTCAGTAGATGTGAGAGTACGTAACTCAGTAGATGTATGTATGTAACTCAGTAGATGTGCGTGTATGTAACTCAGTGGATGTGTGTATGTAACTCAGTAGAAGTGTGTGTATGTAACTCAGTAGATGTGTGTGTATGTAACTCAGTAGATGTGTGTATGTAACTCAGTAGATATGTCTGTATGTAACTCAGTAGATGTGGGTGTATGTAACTCAGTAGATGTGTGTATATAACTTAGGAGATGTATGCGTATGTAACTCAGAAGATGTGTGTGTATGTAACTCAGTAGATGGTGTGTGTATGTAACTCAGTAGAGGTGTGTATGTAACTCAGTAGATGTGTCTGTATGTAACTCAGTAGATGTGTGTTTATATAACTCAGTAGATGTGTATGTATGTAACTCAGTAGATGTATGTATGTAACTCAGTAGATGTGCGTGTATGTAACTCATTAGATGTGTGTGTATGTAACTCAGTAGAGTTGTGTGTATGTAACTCAGTAGATGTGTGTATGTAACTTAGTAGATGTGTGTGTATGTAACTCAGTAGATGTGTGTGTATGTAACTCAGTAGATGTGTATGTATGTAACTCAGTAGAGGTGTGTGTATGTAACACAGTAGATGTGTGTATATGTAACTCACTAGATGTGTGTATGCAACTCAGTAGATGTGTGTATATGTAACTCTGTAGATGTGTGTGTATGTAACTCAGTAGATGTGAGCGTACGTAACTCAGTAGATGTATGTATGTAACTCACTAGATGTGCGTGTATGTAACTCAGTGGATGTGTGTATGTAACTCAGTAGAGGGGTGTGTGTATGTAACTCGGTAGATGTGTGTGTATGTAACTCAGTAGATATGTGTGTCTGTAACTCACTAGATGTGTGTATGTAACTCAGTAGATGTGAGTGTATATAACTCAGTAGATGTGTGTATGTAACTCAGTAGATGTGTGTGTATGTAACACAGTAGATGTGTGTATATGTAACTCAGTAGATGTGTCTGTATGTAACTCAGTAGATGTGTGTGTATGTAACTCAGTAGATGTATGTATGTAACTCAGTAGATGTGTGTGTATGTAACTCAGTAGATGTGTGTATGTAACTCAGTAGATATGTCTGTATGTAACTCAGTAGATGTGTGTGTATGTAACTCAGTAGATGTGTGTATATAACTTAGGAGATGTGTGTGTATGTAACTCAGTAGATGTGTGTGTGTATGTAACTCAGTAGATGTGCGTGTATGTAATTCAGTAGATGTGTGTATGTAACTCAGTAGATGCGTGTGTATGTAACTCAGTAGATGTGTGTGTATGTAATTCAGTAGATGTATGTATGTGACTCAGTAGATGTGTGTGTATGTAACACATTAGATGTGTGTGTATGTAACTCAGTAGATGTGTGTGTATGTAGCTCAGTGGATGTGTGTATGTAACTCAGTAGAGCTGTGTGTATGTAACTCAGTAGAGGTGTGTGTATGTAACTCAGTGGATGTGTGTATGTAACTCAGAAGAGGTGTCTGTATGTAATTCAGTAGATGTGTGTGTATGTAACTCAGTAGATGTGTGTATGTAGCTCACTAGATGTGTGTATGTAACTCAGTAGATATGTGTGTATGTAGCTCATTAGATGTGTGTATGTAACTCAGTAGATATGTGTGTACGTAACTCAGTAGATGTGCGTGTATGTAACTCATTAGATGTGTGTGTATGTAACTCAGTAGATTTGTGTGTATGTAACTCAGTAGATGTGTGTATGTAACTTAGTAGATGTGTGTGTATGTAACTCAGTAGATGTGTGTGTATGTAACTCAGTAGATGTGTATGTATGTAACTCAGTAGAGGTGTGTGTATGTAACACAGTAGACGTGCGTATATGTAACGCAGTAGATGTGTGTATGCAACTCAGTAGATGTGTGTATATGTAACTCTGTAGATGTGTGTGTATGTAACTCAGTAGATGTGAGAGTACGTAACTCAGTAGATGTATGTATGTAACTCAGTAGATGTGCGTGTATGTAACTCAGTGGATGTGTGTATGTAACTCAGTAGAAGTGTGTGTATGTAACTCAGTAGATGTGTGTGTATGTAACTCAGTAGATGTGTGTATGTAACTCACTAGATGTGTGTATGTAACTCAGTAGATATGTGTGTATGTAGCTCATTAGATGTGTGTATGTAACTCAGTAGATATGTGTGTATGTAACTCAGTATATGTGAGTGTATGTAACTCAGTAGATGTGAGTGTATATAACTCAGTAGATGTGTGTAAGTAACTCAGTAGATGTGTGTGTATGTAACACAGTAGATGTGTGTATATGTAACTCAGTAGATGTGTGTGTATGTAACTCAGTAGATGTGTGTGTATGTAACTCAGTAGATGTATATATGTAACTCAGTAGATGTGTGTGTATGTAACTCAGTAGATGTGAGTGTATGTAACTCAGTAGATGTGAGTGTATGTAACTCAGGAGTAGTGTGCATGGAACTCAGTAGTTGTGTGTGTGTATGTAATTCGGTAGATATGTGTATATGTAACTCAGTAGATATGTGTGTATGTAACTCAGTTGATGTGTGTATGTAACTCAGTAGATGTGTGTGTATGTAACTCAGTAGATGTGTGTATGTAACTCATTAGATGTGTCTGTATGTAACTCTGTAGATGTGTGTATGTATCTCAGTTGATGTGTGTGTATGTAACTCAGTAGATGGTGTGTGTATGTAACTCAGTAGAGGTGTGTATGTAACTCAGTAGATGTGTCTGTATGTAACTCAGTAGATGTGTGTTTATGTAACTCAGTAGATGTGTATGTATGTAACTCAGTAGATGTATGTATGTAACTCAGTAGATGTGTGTGTATGTAACTCAGTAGATGTGTGTATGTAACTCAGTAGATGTGTGTCTGTAACTCAGTAGATGTGTGTATATGTAGCTTAGTAGATGTGTATATGTAACTCAGTAGATGTGTCTGTATGTAACTCTGTAGATGTGTGTATGTATCTCAGTTGATGTGTGTGTGTATGTAACTCAGTAGATGTGTGTATATGTAACTCAGTAGATGTGCGTGTATGTAACTCATTAGATGTGTGTGTAGGTAACTCAGTAGATTTGTGTGTATGTAACTCAGTAGATGTGTGTATATGTAACACAGTAGATGTCGGTGTATGTAACTAAGTAGATGTGTGTGTATGTAGCTCAGTAGGTGTATGTATGTAACTCAGTAGATGTGCGTGTATGTAACTCAGTAGATGTGTGTATGTCACTCAGTAGAGGTGTGTGTATGTAACTCAGTGGATGTGTGTATATGTAATGCAGTAGATGTGTGTGTATTTAACTCAGTAGATGTGTGTGTATGTAACTAAGTAGATGTGTATGTATGTAACTCAGTGGATGTGTGTGTATGTAACTCAGTAGATGTGTGTGTATCTAACTCAGCAGATGTGTGTATGTAACTTAGTAGATGCGTGTGTATGTAACTCAGTAGATGTGTGTGTACGTAATTCAGTAGATGTGTGTATGTAACTCAGTAGATGTGTATGTATTTGACACAGTAGATGTGTGTGTATGTAACTCAATAGATGTGTGTGTATGTAACTCAGTAGATATGTGTGTATATAACTCAGTAGATGTGTGTGTATGTAACTCAGTAGATGTGTGTATGTAATACAGTAGATGTGAGTGTTTGTAACTCAGTAGACGTGTGTATGTAACTCAGTAGATGTGAGTGTATGTAACTCAGTAGTTGTGAGCGTACGTAATTCAGTAGATGTGTATGTATGTAACTCACTAGATGTGTGTATGTAACTCAGTAGATATGTGTATATGTAGCTCATTAGATGTGTGTATGTAACTCAGTAGATATGTGTGTATGTAACTCAGTAGATGTGAGTGTATGTAACTCAGTAGATGTGAGTGTATATAACTCAGTAGATGTGTGTAAGTAACTCAGTAGATGTGCGTGTATGTAACACAGTTGATGTGTGTATATGTAACTCAGTAGATGTGTGTGTATGTAACTCAGTAGATGTGTGTGTATGTAACTCAGTAGATGTGTGTATGTAACTCAGTAGATGTGCGTGTATGTAACTCAGTAGATGTGTGTATGTAACTCAGTAGATATGTCTGTATGTAACTCAGTAGATGTGTGTGTATGTAACTCAGTAGATGTGTGTATATAACTTAGGAGATGTGTGTGTATGTAACTCAGTAGATGTGTGTGTATGTAACTCAGTAGATGTGCGTGTATGTAATTCAGTAGATGTGTGTATGTAACTCAGTAGATGCGTGTGTATGTAACTCATAGATGTGTGTGTATGTAATTCAGTAGATGTATGTATGTGACTCAGTAGATGTGTGTGTATGTAACTCAGTAGATGTGTGTGTATGCAACTCAGTAGATGTGTGTATGTAACTAAGTAAAGGTGTGTATGTAACTCAGTAGATATGTGTGTATGTAACTCAGTAGATGTGTGCATGTAACTCAGTAGTTGCGTGTGTATGTAACTCAGTAGATATGTGTATGTAACTCAGTAGATGTGTGTGTATGTAACTCAGTAGATGTGAGTGTATGTAACTCAGTAGATGTGAGTGTATGTAACTCAGTAGTTGTGTGTGTATGTAATTCGGTAGATATGTGTATATGTAACTCAGTAGATATGTGTGTATGTAACTCAGTTGATGTGTGTATGTAACTCAGTAGATGTGTGTGTATGTAACTCAGTAGATGTGTGTATGTAACTCAGTAGATGTGTCTGTATGTAACTCTGTAGATGTGTGTATGTATCTCAGTTGATGTGTGTGTATGTAACTCAGTAGATGGTGTGTGTATGTAACTCAGTAGAGGTGTGTATGTAACTCAGTAGATGTGTCTGTATGTAACTCAGTAGATGTGTGTTTATGTAACTCAGTAGATGTGTATGTATGTAACTCAGTAGATGTATGTATGTAACTCAGTAGATGTGTGTGTATGTAACTCAGTAGATGTGTGTATGTAACTCAGTAGATGTGTGTCTGTAACTCAGTAGATGTGTGTATATGTAGCTTAGTAGATGTGTATATGTAACTCAGTAGATGTGTCTGTATGTAACTCTGTAGATGTGTGTGTGTATCTCAGTTGATGTGTGTGTGTATGTAACTCAGTAGATGTGTGTATATGTAACTCAGTAGATGTGCGTGTATGTAACTCATTAGATGTGTGTGTAGGTAACTCAGTAGATTTGTGTGTATGTAACTCAGTAGATGTGTGTATATGTAACACAGTAGATGTCGGTGTATGTAACTAAGTAGATGTGTGTGTATGTAGCTCAGTAGGTGTATGTATGTAACTCAGTAGATGTGCGTGTATGTAACTCAGTAGATGTGTGTATGTCACTCAGTAGAGGTGTGTGTATGTAACTCAGTGGATGTGTGTATATGTAACGCAGTAGATGTGTGTGTATTTAACTCAGTAGATGTGTGTGTATGTAACTAAGTAGATGTGTATGTATGTAACTCAGTGGATGTGTGTGTATGTAACTCAGTAGATGTGTGTGTATCTAACTCAGCAGATGTGTGTATGTAACTTAGTAGATGCGTGTGTATGTAACTCAGTAGATGTGTGTGTACGTAATTCAGTAGATGTGTGTATGTAACTCAGTAGATGTGTATGTATTTGACACAGTAGATGTGTGTGTATGTAACTCAATAGATGTGTGTGTATGTAACTCAGTAGATATGTGTGTATATAACTCAGTAGATGTGTGTGTATGTAACTCAGTAGATGTGTGTATGTAATACAGTAGATGTGAGTGTGTGTAACTCAGTAGACGTGTGTATGTAACTCAGTAGATGTGAGTGTATGTAACTCAGTAGTTGTGAGCGTACGCAATTCAGTAGATGTGTATGTATGTAACTCAGTAGATGTGTGTATGTAACTCAGTAGATGTGTGTGTATGTAACTCAGTAGATGTGTGTGTATATAACTCAGTAGATGTTTGTGTATGTAACTCAGTAGATTTGTGTGTATGTAACTCAGTAGATGTGTGTGTATGTAACTTAATAGATGTGTATGTATGTAACTCAGTAGATGTGTGTATGTAACTTAGGAGATGTGTGTGTATGTAACTCAGTAGATGTGTGTGTATGTAACTCAGTAAATGTGCGTGTATGTAATTCAGTAGATGTGTGTATGTAACTCAGTAGATGCGTGTGTATGTAACTCAGTCGATGTGTGTGTATGTAATTCAGTAGATGTATGTATGTGACTCAGTAGATGTGTGTATGTAACACAGTAGATGTGTGTGTATGTAACTCGGTAGGTGTTTGTGTATGTAACTCAGTAGATGTGTGTGTATGTAACACAGTAGATGTGCGTATATGTAACGCAGTAGATGTGTGTATGCAACTCAGTAGATGTGTGTATATGTAACTCTGTAGATGTGTGTGTATGTAACTCAGTAGATGTGAGCGTACGTAACTCAGTAGATGTATGTATGTAACTCAGTAGATGTGCGTGTATGTAACTCAGTGGATGTGTGTATGTAACTCAGTAGAAGTGTGTGTATGTAACTCAGTAGATGTGTGTGTATGTAACTCAGTAGATGTGTGTATGTAACTCACTAGATGTGTGTATGTAACTCAGTAGATATGTGTGTATGTAGCTCATTAGATGTGTGTATGTAACTCAGTAGATATGTGTGTATGTAACTCAGTAGATGTGAGTGTATGTAACTCAGTAGATGTGAGTGTATATAACTCAGTAGATGTGTGTAAGTAACTCAGTAGATGTGTGTGTATGTAACACAGTAGATGTGTGTATATGTAACTCAGTAGATGTGTGTGTATGTAACTCAGTAGATGTATATATGTAACTCAGTAGATGTGTGTGTATGTAACTCAGTAGATGTGTGTATGTAACTCAGTAGATGTGCGTGTATGTAACTCAGTAGATGTGTGTATGTAACTCAGTAGATATGTCTGTATGTAACTCAGTAGATGTGTGTGTATGTAACTCAGTAGATGTGTGTATATAACTTAGGAGATGTGTGTGTATGTAACTCAGTAGATGTGTGTGTATGTAACTCAGTAGATGTGCGTGTATGTAATTCAGTAGATGTGTGTATGTAACTCAGTAGATGCGTGTGTATGTAACTCATAGATGTGTGTGTATGTAATTCAGTAGATGTATGTATGTGACTCAGTAGATGTGTGTGTATGTAACTCAGTAGATGTGTGTGTATGCAACTCAGTAGATGTGTGTATGTAACTAAGTAGAGGTGTGTATGTAACTCAGTAGATATGTGTGTATGTAACTCAGTAGATGTGTGCATGTAACTCAGTAGTTGTGTGTGTATGTAACTCAGTAGATATGTGTATGTAACTCAGTAGATGTGTGTGTATGTAACTCAGTAGATGTGAGTGTATGTAACTCAGTAGATGTGAGTGTATGTAACTCAGGAGTAGTGTGCATGGAACTCAGTAGTTGTGTGTGTGTATGTAATTCGGTAGATATGTGTATATGTAACTCAGTAGATATGTGTGTATGTAACTCAGTTGATGTGTGTATGTAACTCAGTAGATGTGTGTGTATGTAACTCAGTAGATGTGTGTATGTAACTCAGTAGATGTGTCTGTATGTAACTCTGTAGATGTGTGTATGTATCTCAGTTGATGTGTGTGTATGTAACTCAGTAGATGGTGTGTGTATGTAACTCAGTAGAGGTGTGTATGTAACTCAGTAGATGTGTCTGTATGTAACTCAGTAGATGTGTGTTTATGTAACTCAGTAGATGTGTATGTATGTAACTCAGTAGATGTATGTATGTAACTCAGTAGATGTGTGTGTATGTAACTCAGTAGATGTGTGTATGTAACTCAGTAGATGTGTGTCTGTAACTCAGTAGATGTGTGTATATGTAGCTTAGTAGATGTGTATATGTAACTCAGTAGATGTGTCTGTATGTAACTCTGTAGATGTGTGTATGTATCTCAGTTGATGTGTGTGTGTATGTAACTCAGTAGATGTGTGTATATGTAACTCAGTAGATGTGCGTGTATGTAACTCATTAGATGTGTGTGTAGGTAACTCAGTAGATTTGTGTGTATGTAACTCAGTAGATGTGTGTATATGTAACACAGTAGATGTCGGTGTATGTAACTAAGTAGATGTGTGTGTATGTAGCTCAGTAGGTGTATGTATGTAACTCAGTAGATGTGCGTGTATGTAACTCAGTAGATGTGTGTATGTCACTCAGTAGAGGTGTGTGTATGTAACTCAGTGGATGTGTGTATATGTAACGCAGTAGATGTGTGTGTATTTAACTCAGTAGATGTGTGTGTATGTAACTAAGTAGATGTGTATGTATGTAACTCAGTGGATGTGTGTGTATGTAACTCAGTAGATGTGTGTGTATCTAACTCAGCAGATGTGTGTATGTAACTTAGTAGATGCGTGTGTATGTAACTCAGTAGATGTGTGTGTACGTAATTCAGTAGATGTGTGTATGTAACTCAGTAGATGTGTATGTATTTGACACAGTAGTTGTGTGTGTATGTAACTCAATAGATGTGTGTGTATGTAACTCAGTAGATATGTGTGTATATAACTCAGTAGATGTGTGTGTATGTAACTCAGTAGATGTGTGTATGTAATACAGTAGATGTGAGTGTGTGTAACTCAGTAGACGTGTGTATGTAACTCAGTAGATGTGAGTGTATGTAACTCAGTAGTTGTGAGCGTACGCAATTCAGTAGATGTGTATGTATGTAACTCAGTAGATGTGTGTATGTAACTCAGTAGATGTGTGTGTATGTAACTCAGTAGATGTGTGTGTATATAACTCAGTAGATGTTTGTGTATGTAACTCAGTAGATTTGTGTGTATGTAACTCAGTAGATGTGTGTGTATGTAACTTAATAGATGTGTATGTATGTAACTCAGTAGATGTGTGTATGTAACTTAGGAGATGTGTGTGTATGTAACTCAGTAGATGTGTGTGTATGTAACTCAGTAAATGTGCGTGTATGTAATTCAGTAGATGTGTGTATGTAACTCAGTAGATGCGTGTGTATGTAACTCAGTCGATGTGTGTGTATGTAATTCAGTAGATGTATGTATGTGACTCAGTAGATGTGTGTATGTAACACAGTAGATGTGTGTGTATGTAACTCGGTAGGTGTTTGTGTATGTAACTCAGTAGATGTGTGTGTATGTAACACAGTAGATGTGCGTATATGTAACGCAGTAGATGTGTGTATGCAACTCAGTAGATGTGTGTATATGTAACTCTGTAGATGTGTGTGTATGTAACTCAGTAGATGTGAGCGTACGTAACTCAGTAGATGTATGTATGTAACTCAGTAGATGTGCGTGTATGTAACTCAGTGGATGTGTGTATGTAACTCAGTAGAAGTGTGTGTATGTAACTCAGTAGATGTGTGTGTATGTAACTCAGTAGATGTGTGTATGTAACTCACTAGATGTGTGTATGTAACTCAGTAGATATGTGTGTATGTAGCTCATTAGATGTGTGTATGTAACTCAGTAGATATGTGTGTATGTAACTCAGTAGATGTGAGTGTATGTAACTCAGTAGATGTGAGTGTATATAACTCAGTAGATGTGTGTAAGTAACTCAGTAGATGTGTGTGTATGTAACACAGTAGATGTGTGTATATGTAACTCAGTAGATGTGTGTGTATGTAACTCAGTAGATGTGTGTGTATGTAACTCAGTAGATGTATATATGTAACTCAGTAGATGTGTGTGTATGTAACTCAGTAGATGTGTGTATGTAACTCAGTAGATGTGCGTGTATGTAACTCAGTAGATGTGTGTATGTAACTCAGTAGATATGTCTGTATGTAACTCAGTAGATGTGTGTGTATGTAACTCAGTAGATGTGTGTATATAACTTAGGAGATGTGTGTGTATGTAACTCAGTAGATGTGTGTGTATGTAACTCAGTAGATGTGCGTGTATGTAATTCAGTAGATGTGTGTATGTAACTCAGTAGATGCGTGTGTATGTAACTCATAGATGTGTGTGTATGTAATTCAGTAGATGTATGTATGTGACTCAGTAGATGTGTGTGTATGTAACTCAGTAGATGTGTGTGTATGCAACTCAGTAGATGTGTGTATGTAACTAAGTAGAGGTGTGTATGTAACTCAGTAGATATGTGTGTATGTAACTCAGTAGATGTGTGCATGTAACTCAGTAGTTGTGTGTGTATGTAACTCAGTAGATATGTGTATGTAACTCAGTAGATGTGTGTGTATGTAACTCAGTAGATGTGAGTGTATGTAACTCAGTAGATGTGAGTGTATGTAACTCAGGAGTAGTGTGCATGGAACTCAGTAGTTGTGTGTGTGTATGTAATTCGGTAGATATGTGTATATGTAACTCAGTAGATATGTGTGTATGTAACTCAGTTGATGTGTGTATGTAACTCAGTAGATGTGTGTGTATGTAACTCAGTAGATGTGTGTATGTAACTCAGTAGATGTGTCTGTATGTAACTCTGTAGATGTGTGTATGTATCTCAGTTGATGTGTGTGTATGTAACTCAGTAGATGGTGTGTGTATGTAACTCAGTAGAGGTGTGTATGTAACTCAGTAGATGTGTCTGTATGTAACTCAGTAGATGTGTGTTTATGTAACTCAGTAGATGTGTATGTATGTAACTCAGTAGATGTATGTATGTAACTCAGTAGATGTGTGTGTATGTAACTCAGTAGATGTGTGTATGTAACTCAGTAGATGTGTGTCTGTAACTCAGTAGATGTGTGTATATGTAGCTTAGTAGATGTGTATATGTAACTCAGTAGATGTGTCTGTATGTAACTCTGTAGATGTGTGTATGTATCTCAGTTGATGTGTGTGTGTATGTAACTCAGTAGATGTGTGTATATGTAACTCAGTAGATGTGCGTGTATGTAACTCATTAGATGTGTGTGTAGGTAACTCAGTAGATTTGTGTGTATGTAACTCAGTAGATGTGTGTATATGTAACACAGTAGATGTCGGTGTATGTAACTAAGTAGATGTGTGTGTATGTAGCTCAGTAGGTGTATGTATGTAACTCAGTAGATGTGCGTGTATGTAACTCAGTAGATGTGTGTATGTCACTCAGTAGAGGTGTGTGTATGTAACTCAGTGGATGTGTGTATATGTAACGCAGTAGATGTGTGTGTATTTAACTCAGTAGATGTGTGTGTATGTAACTAAGTAGATGTGTATGTATGTAACTCAGTGGATGTGTGTGTATGTAACTCAGTAGATGTGTGTGTATCTAACTCAGCAGATGTGTGTATGTAACTTAGTAGATGCGTGTGTATGTAACTCAGTAGATGTGTGTGTACGTAATTCAGTAGATGTGTGTATGTAACTCAGTAGATGTGTATGTATTTGACACAGTAGTTGTGTGTGTATGTAACTCAATAGATGTGTGTGTATGTAACTCAGTAGATATGTGTGTATATAACTCAGTAGATGTGTGTGTATGTAACTCAGTAGATGTGTGTATGTAATACAGTAGATGTGAGTGTATGTAACTCAGTAGACGTGTGTATGTAACTCAGTAGATGTGAGTGTATGTAACTCAGTAGTTGTGAGCGTACGTAATTCAGTAGATGTGTATGTATGTAACTCAGTAGATGTGTGTATGTAACTCAGTAGATGTGTGTATATGTAACTCAGTAGATGTGTGTGTATGTAACTCAGTAGATGTGTGTGTATATAACTCAGTAGATGTTTGTGTATGTAACTCAGTAGATTTGTGTGTATGTAACTCAGTAGATGTGTGTGTATGTAATTTAATAGATGTGTATGTATGTAACTCAGTAGATGTGTGTATGTAACTTAGGAGATGTGTGTGTATGTAACTCAGTAGATATGTGTGTATGTAACTCAGTAAATGTGCGTGTATGTAATTCAGTAGATGTGTGTATGTAACTCAGTAGATGCGTGTGTATGTAACTCAGTCGATGTGTGTGTATGTAATTCAGTAGATGTATGTATGTGACTCAGTAGATGTGTGTATGTAACACAGTAGATGTGTGTGTATGTAACTCGGTAGGTGTTTGTGTATGTAACTCAGTAGATGTGTGTGTATTTAACTCAGTAGATGTGTGTATATGAAAGTCCGTAGATGTGTGTGTATGTAACTCTGTAGATGTGTGTATGTATCTCAGTTGATGTGTGTGTATGTAACTCAGTAGATTTGTGTGTATGTAACTCAGTAGATGTGTGTACATGTAACTCAGTAGATGTGTGTATATGTAACTCAGTAGATGTGTGTGTATGTAACTCAGTAGATGTGTGTGTATGTAACTCAGTAGATGTGTATGTATGTAACTCAGTAGATGTGTGTGTGTATGTAACTCAGTAGATGTGTGTGTATGTAACTCAGTAGATGTGTATGTATGTAATTCAGTAGATGTATGTGTATGTAACTCAGTTGATGTGTGTATGTAACTCAGTAGGTGTATGTATGTTACGCAGTAGAGGCGTGTGTATGTAACACAGCAGATGTGTGTATATGTAACTCAGTAGATGTGTGTATGCAACTCAGTAGATGTGTGTATATGTAACTCAGTAGATGTGTGTGTAACTCAGTAGATGTGTGTGTATGTAACTCAGTAGATGTGTGTATGTAACTCAGTAGATGTGTGTATGTAACTTAGTAGATGTGTGTGTATGTAACTCAGTAGATGTGTGTGTATGTAACTCAGTAGATGTGTATGTATGTAACTCAGTAGAGGTGTGTGTATGTAACACAGTAGATGTGTGTATATGTAACTCAGTAGATGTGTGTATGCAACTCAGTAAATGTGTGTATATGTAACTCTGTAGATGTGTGTGAATGTAACTCAGTAGATGTGAGCGTACGTAACTCAGTAGATGTATGTATGTAACTCAGTAGATGTGCGTGTATGTAACTCACTGGATGTGTGTATGTAACTCAGTAGATGCGTGTGTGTGTAACTCAGTAGATGTGTATGTATGTAATTCAGTAGATGTATGTGTATGTAACTCAGTTGATGTGTGTATATAACTCAGTAGATGTGTGTATGTAACTCAGTAGAGGTGTGTGTATGTAACTCAGTGGATGTGTGTATGTAACTCAGTAGAGGTGTGTGTATGTAACTCAGTAGATGTGTGTGTATGTAACTCAGTAGATGTGTGTATGTAACTCACTAGATGTGTGTATGTAACTCAGTAGATATGTGTGTACGTAACTCAGTAGATGTGAGTGTATGTAACTCAGTAGATGTGAGTGTATATAACTCAGTAGATGTGTGTATGTAACTCAGTAGATGTGTGTGTATGTAACACAGTAGATGTGTGTATATGTAACTCAGTAGATGTGTGTGTATGTAACTCAGTAGATGTGTGTGTATGTAACTCAGTAGATGTATGTATGTAACTCAGTAGATGTGTGTGTATGTAACTCAGTAGATGTGTGTATGTAACTCAGTAGATGTGCGTGTATTTAACTCAGTAGATGTGTGTATGTAACTCAGTAGATATGTCTGTATGTAACTCAGTAGATGTGTGTGTATGTAACTCAGTAGATGTGTGTATATAACTTAGGAGATGTGTGTGTATGTAACTCAGTAGATGTGTGTGTATGTAACTCAGTAGATGTGCGTGTATGTAATTCAGTAGATGTATGTATGTGACTCAGTAGATGTGTGTGTATGTAACACAGTAGATGTGTGTGTATGTAACTCAGTAGATGTGTGTGTATGTAACTCAGCAGTAGTGTGTATGTAACTCAGTAGATGCGTGTGTATGTAACTCAGTAGATGTGTTTGTATGTAATTTAGTTGATGTATGTATGTGATTCAGTAGATGTGTGTGTATGTAACTCAGTAGATGTGAGTGTATGTAACTCAGTAGATGTATATGTATGCAACTCAGTAGATGTGTGTATGTAACTAAGTAGAGGTGTGTATGTAACTCAGAAGATATGTGTGTATGTAACTCAGTAGATGTGTGCATGTAACTCAGTAGTTGTGTGTGTATGTACCTCAGTAGATATGTGTATGTAACTCAGTAGATGTGTGTGTATGTAACTCAGTAGATGTGAGTGTATGTACTCAGTAGATGTGAGTGTATGTAACTCAGGAGTAGTGTGCATGGAACTCAGTAGTTGTGTGTGTGTATGTAACTCAGTAGATATGTGTATGTAACTCGGTAGATATGTGTATATGTAACTCAGTAGATATGTGTGTATGTAACTCAGTAGATGTGTGTATGTAACTCAGTAGATGTGTGTGTATGTAACTCAGTAGATGTGTGTATGTAACTCAGTAGATGTGTGTCTGTAACTCAGTAGATGTGTGTGTATGTAGCTTAGTAGATGTGTATATGTAACTCAGTAGATGTGTCTGTATGTAACTCTGTAGATGTGTGTATGTATCTCAGTTGATGTGTGTGTATGTAACTCAGTAGATGTGTGTATATGTAATTCAGAAGATGTGTGTGTATGTAACTCAGTAGATGGTGTGTGTATGTAACTCAGTAGAGGTGTGTATGTAACTCAGTAGATGTGTCTGTATGTAACTCAGTAGATGTATGTATGTAACTCAGTAGATGTGCGTGTATGTAACTCATTAGATGTGTGTGTATGTAACTCAGTAGATTTGTGTGTATGTAACTCAGTAGATGTGTGTATGTAACTTAGTAGATGTGTGTGTATGTAACTCAGTAGATGTGTGTGTATGTAACTCAGTAGATGTGTATGTATGTAACTCAGTAGAGATGTGTGTATGTAACACAGTAGATGTGTGTATATGTAACTCAGTAGATGTGTGTATCCAACTCAGTAGAGGTGTGTATATGTAACTCTGTAGATGTGTGTGTATGTAACTCAGTAGATGTGAGCGTACGTAACTCAGTAGATGTATGTATGTAACTCAGTAGATGTGCGTATATGTAACTCAGTGGATGTGTGTATGTAACTCAGTAGAGGTGTGTGTATGTAACTCAGTAGATGTGTGTGTATGTAACTCAGTAGATGTGTGTATGTAACTCACTAGATGTGTGTATGTAACTCAGTAGATATGTGTGTATGTAGCTCATTAGATGTGTGTATGTAACTCAGTAAATATGTGTGTATGTAACTCAGTAGATGTGTGTGTATGTAACTCAGTAGATGTGTGTATGTAACTCAGTAGATGTGTGTCTGTAACTCAGTAGATGTGTGTATATGTAGCTTAGTAGATGTGTATATGTAACTCAGTAGATGTGTCTGTATGTAACTCTGTAGATGTGTGTATGTATCTCAGTTGATGTGTGTGTATGTAACTCAGTAGATGGTGTGTGTATGTAACTCAGTAGAGGTGTGTATGTAACTCAGTAGATGTGTCTGTATGTAACTCAGTAGATGTGTGTTTATATAACTCAGTAGATGTGTATGTATGTAACTCAGTAGATGTATGTATGTAACTCAGTAGATGTGTGTGTATGTAACTCAGTAGATGTGTGTATGTAACTCAGTAGATGTGTGTCTGTAACTCAGTAGATGTGTGTATATGTAGCTTAGTAGATGTGTATATGTAACTCAGTAGATGTGTCTGTATGTAACTCTGTAGATGTGTGTATGTATCTCAGTTGATGTGTGTGTATGTAACTCAGTAGATGTGTGTATATGTAATTCAGAAGATGTGCGTGTATGTAACTCATTAGATGTGTGTGTAGGTAACTCAGTAGATTTGTGTGTATGTAACTCAGTAGATGTGTGTATATGTAACACAGTAGATGTCGGTGTATGTAACTAAGTAGATGTGTGTGTATGTAGCTCAGTAGGTGTATGTATGTAACTCAGTAGATGTGCGTGTATGTAACTCAGTAGATGTGTGTATGTCACTCAGTAGAGGTGTGTGTATGTAACTCAGTGGATGTGTGTATATGTAACGCAGTAGATGTGTGTGTATTTAACTCAATAGATGTGTGTGTATGTAACTAAGTAGATGTGTATGTATGTAACTCAGTTGATGTGTGTGTATGTAACTCAGTAGATGTGTGTGTATCTAACTCAGCAGATGTGTGTATGTAACTCAGTAGATGCGTGTGTATGTAACTCAGTAGATGTGTGTGTACGTAATTCAGTAGATGTGTGTATGTAACTCAGTAGATGTGTATGTATTTGACACAGTAGATGTGTGTGTATGTAACTCAATAGATGTGTGTGTATGTAACTCAGTAGATATGTGTGTATATAACTCAGTAGATGTGTGTGTATGTAACTCAGTAGATGTGTGTATGTAATTCAGTAGATGTGAGTGTATGTAACTCTGTAGATGTGTGTATGTAACTCAGTAGATGTGAGTGTATGTAACTCAGTAGATGTGAGCGTACGTAACTCAGTAGATGTGTATGTATGTAACTCAGTAGATGTGTGTATGTAACTCAGTAGATGTGTGTATATGTAACTCAGTAGATGTGTGTGTATGTAACTCAGTAGATGTGTGTGTATATAACTCAGTAGATGTTTGTGTATGTAACTCAGTAGATTTGTGTGTATGTAACTCAGTAGATGTGTGTGTATGTAACTCAATAGATGTGTATGTATGTAACTCAGAAGATGTGTGTATGTAACTTAGTAGATGTGTGTGTATGTAACTCAGTAGATGTGTGTGTATGTAACTCAGTAAATGTGCGTGTATGTAATTCAGTAGATGTGTGTATGTAACTCAGTAGATGCGTGTGTATGTAACTCAGTCGATGTGTGTGTATGTAACTCGGTAGGTGTTTGTGTATGTAACTCAGTAGATGTGTGTGTATTTAACTCAGTAGATGTGTGTATATGAAAGTCAGTAGATGTGTGTGTATGTAACTCTGTAGATGTGTGTATGTATCTCAGTTGATGTGTGTGTATGTAACTCAGTAGATTTGTGTGTATGTAACTCAGTAGATGTGTGTATATGCAACTCAGTAGATGTGTGTATATGCAACTCAGTAGATGTGTGTGTATGTAACTCAGTAGATGTGTGTGTATGTAACTCAGTAGATGTGTATGTATGTAACTCAGTAGATGTGTGTGTATGTAACTCAGCAGATGTGTGTATGTAACTCAGTAGATGCGTGTGTATGTAACTCAGTAGATGTGTATGTATGTAATTCAGTAGATGTATGTGTATGTAACTCAGTTGATGTGTGTATGTAACTCAGTAGGTGTATGTATGTGACTCAGTAGATGTGTGTGTATGTAACACAGCAGATGTGTGTATATGTAACTCAGTAGATGTGTGTATGCAACTCAGTAGATGTGTGTATATGTAACTCAGTAGATGTGTGTGTAACTCAGTAGATGTGTGTGTATGAAACTCAGTAGATGTGTGTATGTAACTCAGTAGATGTGTGTGTATGTAACTCAGTAGATGTGTATGTATGTAACTCAGTAGAGGTGTGTGTATGTAACACAGTAGATGTGTGTATATGTAACTCAGTAGATGTGTGTATGCAACTCAGTAGATGTGTGTATATGTAACTCTGTAGATGTGTGTGAATGTAACTCAGTAGATGTGAGCGTACGTAACTCAGTAGATGTATGTATGTAACTCAGTAGATGTGCGTGTATGTAACTCACTGGATGTGTGTATGGAACTCAGTAGATGCGTGTGTATGTAACTCAGTAGATGTGTATGTATGTAATTCAGTAGATGTATGTGTATGTAACTCAGTTGATGTGTGTATATAACTCAGTAGATGTGTGTATGTAACTGAGTAGAGGTGTGTGTATGTAGCTCAGTGGATGTGTGTATCTAACTCAGTAGAGGTGTGTGTATGTAACTCAGTAGAGGTGTGTGTATGTAACTCAGTGGATGTGTGTATGTAACTCAGTAGAGGTGTGTGTATGTAACTCAGTAGATGTGTGTGTATGTAACTCAGTAGATGTGTGTATGTAACTCACTAGATGTGTGTATGTAACTCAGTAGATATGTGTGTACGTAACTCAGTAGATGTGAGTGTTTGTAACTCAGTAGATGTGAGTGTATATAACTCAGTAGATGTGTGTATGTAACTCAGTAGATGTGTGTGTATGTAACACAGTAGATGTGTGTATATGTAACTCAGTAGATGTGTGTGTATGTAACTCAGTAGATGTGTGTGTATGTAACACAGTAGATGTATGTATGTAACTCAGTAGATGTGTGTGTATGTAACTCAGTAGATGTGTGTATGTAACTCAGTAGATGTGCGTGTATGTAACTCAGTAGATGTGTGTATTTAACTCAGTAGATATGTCTGTATGTAACTCAGTAGATGTGTGTGTATGTAACTCAGTAGATGTGTGTATATAACTTAGGAGATGTGCGTGTATGTAACTCAGTAGATGTGTGTGTATGTAACTCAGTAGATGTGCGTGTATGTAATTTAGTAGATGTATGTATGTGACTCAGTAGATGTGTGTGTATGTAATACAGTAGATGTGTGTGTATGTAACTCAGTAGATGTGTGTGTATGTAACTCAGCAGTAGTGTGTATGTAACTCAGTAGATGCGTGTGTATGTAACTCAGTAGATGTGTGTGTATGTAATTTAGTTGATGTATGTATGTGATTCAGTAGATGTGTGTGTATGTAACTCAGTAGATGTGAGTGTATGTAACTCAGTAGATGTGTATGTATGCAACTCAGTAGCTGTGTGTATGTAACTAAGTAGAGGTGTGTATGTAACTCAGTAGATATGTGTGTATGTAACTCAGTAGATGTGTGCATGAAACTCAGTAGTTGTGCGTGTATGTAACTCAGTAGATGTGAGTGTATGTACTCAGTAGATGTGAGTGTATGTAACTCAGGAGTAGTGTGCATGGAACTCAGTAGTTGTGTGTGTGTATGTAACTCAGTAGATATGTGTATGTAACTCGGTAGATATGTGTATATGTAACTCAGTAGATATGTGTGTATTTAACTCAGTAGATGTGTGTATGTAACTCAGTAGATGTGTGTGTATGTAACTCAGTAGATGTGTGTATGTAACTCAGTAGATGTGTGTCTGTAACTCAGTAGATGTGTGTGTATGTAGCTTAGTAGATGTGTATATGTAACTCAGTAGATGTGTCTGTATGTAACTCTGTAGATGTGTGTATGTATCTCAGTTGATGTGTGTGTATGTAACTCAGTAGATGTGTGTATATGTAATTCAGAAGATGTGTGTGTATGTAACTCAGTAGATGGTGTGTGTATGTAACTCAGTAGAGGTGTGTATGTAACTCAGTAGATGTGTCTGTATGTAACTCAGTAGATGTATGTATGTAACTCAGTAGATGTGCGTGTATGTAACTCATTAGATATGTGTGTATGTAACTCAGTAGATTTGTGTGTATGTAACTCAGTAGATGTGTGTATGTAACTTAGTAGATGTGTGTGTATGTAACTCAGTAGATGTGTGTGTATGTAACTCAGTAGATGTGTATGTATGTAACTCAGTAGAGGTGTGTGTATGTAACACAGTAGATGTGTGTATATGTAACTCAGTAGATGTGTGTATCCAACTCAGTAGATGTGTGTATATGTAACTCTGTAGATGTGTGTGTATGTAACTCAGTAGATGTGCGCGTACGTAACTCAGTAGATGTATGTATGTAACTCAGTAGATGTGCGTGTATGTAACACAGTGGATGTGTGTATGTAACTCAGTAGAGGTGTGTGTATGTAACTCAGTAGATGTGTGTGTATGTAACTCAGTAGATGTGTGTATGTAACTCACTAGATGTGTGTATGTAACTCATTAGATATGTGTGTATGTAGCTCATTAGATGTGTGTATGTAACTCAGTAGATATGTGTGTATGTAACTCAGTAGATGTGAGTGTATGTAACTCAGTAGATGTGAGTGTATATAACTCAGTAGATGTGTGTATGTAACTCAGTAGATGTGTGTGTATGTAACACAGAAATGTGTGTATATGTAACTCAGTAGATGTGTTTGTATGTAACTCAGTAGATGTGTGTGTATGTAACTCAGTAGATGTATGTATGTAACTCAGTAGATGTGTGTGTATATAACTCAGTAGATGTGTGTATGTAACTCAGTAGATGTGCGTGTATGTAACTCAGTAGATGTGTGTATGTAACTCAGTAGATATGTCTGTATGTAACTCAGTAGATGTGTGTGTATGTAACTCAGTAGATGTGTGTGTATGTAACTCAGTAGATGTGCGTGTATGTAATTCAGTAGATGTGTGTATGTAACTCAGTAGATGCGTGTGTATGTAACTCAGTAGATGTGTGTGTATGTAATTCAGTAGATGTATGTATGTGACTCAGTAGATGTGTGTGTATGTAACACAGTAGATGTGTGTGTATGTAACTCAGTAGATGTGTGTGTATGCAACTCAGTAGATGTGTGTATGTAACTCAGTAGATATGTGTGTATGTAACTCAGTAGATGTGTGCATGTAACTCAGTAGTTGTGTGTGTATGTAACTCAGTAGATATGTGTATGTAACTCAGTAGATGTGTGTGTATGTAACTCAGTAGATGTGAGTGTATGTAACTCAGTAGATGTGAGTGTATGTAACTCAGGAGTAGTGTGCATGGAACTCAGTAGTTGTGTGAGTGTATGTAACTCAGTAGATATGTGTATGTAACTCGGTAGATATGTGTATATGTAACTCAGTAGATGTGTGTGTATGTAACTCAGTAGATGTGTGTATGTAACTCAGTAGATGTGTGTCTGTATCTCAGTAGATGTGTGTGTATGTAGCTTAGTAGATGTGTATATGTAACTCAGTAGATGTGTCTGTATGTAACTCTGTAGATGTGTGTATGTATCTCAGTTGATGTGTGTGTATGTAACTCAGTAGATGTGTGTATATGTAATTCAGAAGATGTGTGTGTATGTAACTCAGTAGATGGTGTGTGTATGTAACTCAGTAGAGGTGTGTATGTAACTCAGTAGATGTGTCTGTATGTAACTCAGTAGATGTATGTATGTAACTCAGTAGATGTGCGTGTATGTAACTCATTAGATGTGTGTGTATGTAACTCAGTAGATTTGTGTGTATGTAACTCAGTAGATGTGTGTATGTAACTTAGTAGATGTGTGTGCATGTAACTCAGTAGATGTGTGTGTATGTAACTCAGTAGATGTGTATGTATGTAACTCAGTAGAGGTGTGTGTATGTAACACAGTAGATGTGTGTATATGTAACTCAGTAGATGTGTGTATCCAACTCAGTGGAGGTGTGTATATGTAACTCTGTAGATGTGTGTGTATGTAACTCAGTAGATGTGAGCGTATGTAACTCAGTAGATGTATGTATGTAACTCAGTAGATGTGCGTGTATGTAACTCAGTAGATGTGTGTGTATGTAACTCAGTAGATGTGTGTATGTAACTCACTAGATGTGTGTATGTAACTCAGTAGATATGTGTGTATGTAGCTCATTAGATGTGTATATGTAACTCAGTAAATATGTGTGTATGTAACTCAGTAGATGTGTGTGTATGTAACTCAGTAGATGTGTGTATGTAACTCAGTAGATGTGTGTCTGTAACTCAGTAGATGTGTGTATATGTAGCTTAGTAGATGTGTATATGTAACTCAGTAGATGTGTCTGTATGTAACTCTGTAGATGTGTGTATGTATCTCAGTTGATGTGTGTGTATGTAACTCAGTAGATGGTGTGTGTATGTAACTCAGTAGATGTGTCTGTATGTAACTCAGTAGATGTGTGTTTATATAACTCTGTAGATGTGTATGTATGTAACTCAGTAGATGTATGTATGTAACTCAGTAGATGTGTGTGTATGTAACTCAGTAGATGTGTGTATGTAACTCAGTAGATGTGTGTCTGTAACTCAGTAGATGTGTGTATATGTAGCTTAGTAGATGTGTATATGTAACTCAGTAGATGTGTCTGTATGTAACTCTGTAGATGTGTGTATGTATCTCAGTTGATGTGTGTGTATGTAACTCAGTAGATGTGTGTATATGTAATTCAGAAGATGTGCGTGTATGTAACTCATTAGATGTGTGTGTAGGTAACTCAGTAGATTTGTGTGTATGTAACTCAGTAGATGTGTGTATATGTAACACAGTAGATGTCGGTGTATGTAACTAAGTAGATGTGTGTGTATGTAACTAAGTAGATGTGTATGTATGTAACTCAGTGGATGTGTGTGTATGTAACTCAGTAGATGTGTGTGTATCTAACTCAGTAGCTGTGCGTGTATGTAACTCAGTAGATGTGTGTATGTCACTCAGTAGAGGTGTGTGTATGTAACTCAGTGGATGTGTGTATATGTAACGCAGTAGATGTGTGTGTATTTAACTCAGTAGATGTGTGTGTATGTAACTAAGTAGATGTGTATGTATGTAACTCAGTGGATGTGTGTGTATGTAACTCAGTAGATGTGTGTGTATCTAACTCAGCAGATGTGTGTATGTAACTCAGTAGATGCGTGTGTATGTAACTCAGTAGATGTGTGTGTACGTAATTCAGTAGATGTGTGTATGTAACTCAGTAGATGTGTATGTATTTGACACAGTAGATGTGTGTGTATGTACCTCAATAGATGTGTGTGTATGTAACTCAGTAGATATGTGTGTATATAACTCAGTAGATGTGTGTGTATGTAACTCAGTAGATGTGTGTATGTAATTCAGTAGATGTGAGTGTATGTAACTCAGTAGATGTGTGTATGTAACTCAGTAGATGTGAGTGTATGTAACTCAGTAGATGTGAGCGTACGTAACTCAGTAGATGTGTATGTATGTAACTCAGTAGATGTGTGTATGTAACTCAGTAGATGTGTGTATATGTAACTCAGTAGATGTGTGTGTATGTAACTCAGTAGATGTGTGTGTATATAACTCAGTAGATGTTTGTGTATGTAACTCAGTAGATTTGTGTGTATGTAACTCAGTAGATGTGTGTGTATGTAACTCAATAGATGTGTATGTATGTAACTCAGTAGATGTGTGTATGTAACTTAGGAGATGTGTGTGTATGTAACTCAGTAGATGTGTGTGTATGTAACTCAGTAAATGTGCGTGTATGTAATTCAGTAGATGTGTGTATGTAACTCAGTAGATGCGTGTGTATGTAACTCAGTCGATATGTGTGTATGTAATTCAGTAGATGTATGTATGTGACTCAGTAGATGTGTGTATGTAACTCAGTAGATGTGAGTGTATGTAACTCAGTAGTTGTGAGCGTACGCAATTCAGTAGATGTGTATGTATGTAACTCAGTAGATGTGTGTATGTAACTCAGTAGATGTGTGTGTATGTAACTCAGTAGATGTGTGTGTATATAACTCAGTAGATGTTTGTGTATGTAACTCAGTAGATTTGTGTGTATGTAACTCAGTAGATGTGTGTGTATGTAACTTAATAGATGTGTATGTATGTAACTCAGTAGATGTGTGTATGTAACTTAGGAGATGTGTGTGTATGTAACTCAGTAGATGTGTGTGTATGTAACTCAGTAAATGTGCGTGTATGTAATTCAGTAGATGTGTGTATGTAACTCAGTAGATGCGTGTGTATGTAATTCAGTAGATGTATGTATGTGACTCAGTAGATGTGTGTATGTAACACAAAAGATGTGTGTGTATGTAACTCGGTAGGTGTTTGTGTATGTAACTCAGTAGATGTGTGTGTATGTAACACAGTAGATGTGCGTATATGTAACGCAGTAGATGTGTGTATGCAACTCAGTAGATGTGTGTATATGTAACTCTGTAGATGTGTGTGTATGTAACTCAGTAGATGTGAGCGTACGTAACTCAGTAGATGTATGTATGTAACTCAGTAGATGTGCGTGTATGTAACTCAGTGGATGTGTGTATGTAACTCAGTAGAAGTGTGTGTATGTAACTCAGTAGATGTGTGTGTATGTAACTCAGTAGATGTGTGTATGTAACTCACTAGATGTGTGTATGTAACTCAGTAGATATGTGTGTATGTAGCTCATTAGATGTGTGTATGTAACTCAGTAGATGTGAGTGTATATAACTCAGTAGATGTGTGTAAGTAACTCAGTAGATGTGTGTGTATGTAACACAGTAGATGTGTGTATATGTAACTCAGTAGATGTGTGTGTATGTAACTCAGTAGATGTGTGTGTATGTAACTCAGTAGATGTATATATGTAACTCAGTAGATGTGTGTGTATGTAACTCAGTAGATGTGTGTATGTAACTCAGTAGATGTGCGTGTATGTAACTCAGTAGATGTGTGTATGTAACTCAGTAGATATGTCTGTATGTAACTCAGTAGATGTGTGTGTATGTAACTCAGTAGATGTGTGTATATAACTTAGGAGATGTGTGTGTATGTAACTCAGTAGATGTGTGTGTATGTAACTCAGTAGATGTGCGTGTATGTAATTCAGTAGATGTGTGTATGTAACTCAGTAGATGCGTGTGTATGTAACTCATAGATGTGTGTGTATGTAATTCAGTAGATGTATGTATGTGACTCAGTAGATGTGTGTGTATGTAACTCAGTAGATGTGTGTGTATGCAACTCAGTAGATGTGTGTATGTAACTAAGTAGAGGTGTGTATGTAACTCAGTAGATATGTGTGTATGTAACTCAGTAGATGTGTGCATGTAACTCAGTAGTTGTGTGTGTATGTAACTCAGTAGATATGTGTATGTAACTCAGTAGATGTGTGTGTATGTAACTCAGTAGATGTGAGTGTATGTAACTCAGTAGATGTGAGTGTATGTAACTCAGGAGTAGTGTGCATGGAACTCAGTAGTTGTGTGTGTATGTAATTCGGTAGATATGTGTATATGTAACTCAGTAGATATGTGTGTATGTAACTCAGTTGATGTGTGTATGTAACTCAGTAGATGTGTGTGTATGTAACTCAGTAGATGTGTGTATGTAACTCAGTAGATGTGTCTGTATGTAACTCTGTAGATGTGTGTATGTATCTCAGTTGATGTGTGTGTATGTAACTCAGTAGATGGTGTGTGTATGTAACTCAGTAGAGGTGTGTATGTAACTCAGTAGATGTGTCTGTATGTAACTCAGTAGATGTGTGTTTATGTAACTCAGTAGATGTGTATGTATGTAACTCAGTAGATGTATGTATGTAACTCAGTAGATGTGTGTGTATGTAACTCAGTAGATGTGTGTATGTAACTCAGTAGATGTGTGTCTGTAACTCAGTAGATGTGTGTATATGTAGCTTAGTAGATGTGTATATGTAACTCAGTAGATGTGTCTGTATGTAACTCTGTAGATGTGTGTATGTATCTCAGTTGATGTGTGTGTGTATGTAACTCAGTAGATGTGTGTATATGTAACTCAGTAGATGTGCGTGTATGTAACTCATTAGATGTGTGTGTAGGTAACTCAGTAGATTTGTGTGTATGTAACTCAGTAGATGTGTGTATATGTAACACAGTAGATGTCGGTGTATGTAACTAAGTAGATGTGTGTGTATGTAGCTCAGTAGGTGTATGTATGTAACTCAGTAGATGTGCGTGTATGTAACTCAGTAGATGTGTGTATGTCACTCAGTAGAGGTGTGTGTATGTAACTCAGTGGATGTGTGTATATGTAACGCAGTAGATGTGTGTGTATTTAACTCAGTAGATGTGTGTGTATGTAACTAAGTAGATGTGTATGTATGTAACTCAGTGGATGTGTGTGTATGTAACTCAGTAGATGTGTGTGTATCTAACTCAGCAGATGTGTGTATGTAACTTAGTAGATGCGTGTGTATGTAACTCAGTAGATGTGTGTGTACGTAATTCAGTAGATGTGTGTATGTAACTCAGTAGATGTGTATGTATTTGACACAGTAGTTGTGTGTGTATGTAACTCAATAGATGTGTGTGTATGTAACTCAGTAGATATGTGTGTATATAACTCAGTAGATGTGTGTGTATGTAACTCAGTAGATGTGTGTATGTAATACAGTAGATGTGAGTGTATGTAACTCAGTAGACGTGTGTATGTAACTCAGTAGATGTGAGTGTATGTAACTCAGTAGTTGTGAGCGTACGTAATTCAGTAGATGTGTATGTATGTAACTCAGTAGATGTGTGTATGTAACTCAGTAGATGTGTGTATATGTAACTCAGTAGATGTGTGTGTATGTAACTCAGTAGATGTGTGTGTATATAACTCAGTAGATGTTTGTGTATGTAACTCAGTAGATTTGTGTGTATGTAACTCAGTAGATGTGTGTGTATGTAATTTAATAGATGTGTATGTATGTAACTCAGTAGATGTGTGTATGTAACTTAGGAGATGTGTGTGTATGTAACTCAGTAGATATGTGTGTATGTAACTCAGTAAATGTGCGTGTATGTAATTCAGTAGATGTGTGTATGTAACTCAGTAGATGCGTGTGTATGTAACTCAGTCGATGTGTGTGTATGTAATTCAGTAGATGTATGTATGTGACTCAGTAGATGTGTGTATGTAACACAGTAGATGTGTGTGTATGTAACTCAGTAGATGTGTGTATATGTAATTCAGAAGATGTGTGTGTATGTAACTCAGTAGATGGTGTGTGTATGTAACTCAGTAGAGGTGTGTATGTAACTCAGTAGATGTGTCTGTATGTAACTCAGTAGATGTATGTATGTAACTCAGTAGATGTGCGTGTATGTAACTCATTAGATATGTGTGTATGTAACTCAGTAGATTTGTGTGTATGTAACTCAGTAGATGTGTGTATGTAACTTAGTAGATGTGTGTGTATGTAACTCAGTAGATGTGTGTGTATGTAACTCAGTAGATGTGTATGTATGTAACTCAGTAGAGGTGTGTGTATGTAACACAGTAGATGTGTGTATATGTAACTCAGTAGATGTGTGTATCCAACTCAGTAGATGTGTGTATATGTAACTCTGTAGATGTGTGTGTATGTAACTCAGTAGATGTGCGCGTACGTAACTCAGTAGATGTATGTATGTAACTCAGTAGATGTGCGTGTATGTAACACAGTGGATGTGTGTATGTAACTCAGTAGAGGTGTGTGTATGTAACTCAGTAGATGTGTGTGTATGTAACTCAGTAGATGTGTGTATGTAACTCACTAGATGTGTGTATGTAACTCATTAGATATGTGTGTATGTAGCTCATTAGATGTGTGTATGTAACTCAGTAGATATGTGTGTATGTAACTCAGTAGATGTGAGTGTATGTAACTCAGTAGATGTGAGTGTATATAACTCAGTAGATGTGTGTATGTAACTCAGTAGATGTGTGTGTATGTAACACAGAAATGTGTGTATATGTAACTCAGTAGATGTGTTTGTATGTAACTCAGTAGATGTGTGTGTATGTAACTCAGTAGATGTATGTATGTAACTCAGTAGATGTGTGTGTATATAACTCAGTAGATGTGTGTATGTAACTCAGTAGATGTGCGTGTATGTAACTCAGTAGATGTGTGTATGTAACTCAGTAGATATGTCTGTATGTAACTCAGTAGATGTGTGTGTATGTAACTCAGTAGATGTGTGTGTATGTAACTCAGTAGATGTGCGTGTATGTAATTCAGTAGATGTGTGTATGTAACTCAGTAGATGCGTGTGTATGTAACTCAGTAGATGTGTGTGTATGTAATTCAGTAGATGTATGTATGTGACTCAGTAGATGTGTGTGTATGTAACACAGTAGATGTGTGTGTATGTAACTCAGTAGATGTGTGTGTATGCAACTCAGTAGATGTGTGTATGTAACTCAGTAGATATGTGTGTATGTAACTCAGTAGATGTGTGCATGTAACTCAGTAGTTGTGTGTGTATGTAACTCAGTAGATATGTGTATGTAACTCAGTAGATGTGTGTGTATGTAACTCAGTAGATGTGAGTGTATGTAACTCAGTAGATGTGAGTGTATGTAACTCAGGAGTAGTGTGCATGGAACTCAGTAGTTGTGTGAGTGTATGTAACTCAGTAGATATGTGTATGTAACTCGGTAGATATGTGTATATGTAACTCAGTAGATGTGTGTGTATGTAACTCAGTAGATGTGTGTATGTAACTCAGTAGATGTGTGTCTGTATCTCAGTAGATGTGTGTGTATGTAGCTTAGTAGATGTGTATATGTAACTCAGTAGATGTGTCTGTATGTAACTCTGTAGATGTGTGTATGTATCTCAGTTGATGTGTGTGTATGTAACTCAGTAGATGTGTGTATATGTAATTCAGAAGATGTGTGTGTATGTAACTCAGTAGATGGTGTGTGTATGTAACTCAGTAGAGGTGTGTATGTAACTCAGTAGATGTGTCTGTATGTAACTCAGTAGATGTATGTATGTAACTCAGTAGATGTGCGTGTATGTAACTCATTAGATGTGTGTGTATGTAACTCAGTAGATTTGTGTGTATGTAACTCAGTAGATGTGTGTATGTAACTTAGTAGATGTGTGTGTATGTAACTCAGTAGATGTGTGTGTATGTAACTCAGTAGATGTGTATGTATGTAACTCAGTAGAGGTGTGTGTATGTAACACAGTAGATGTGTGTATATGTAACTCAGTAGATGTGTGTATCCAACTCAGTGGAGGTGTGTATATGTAACTCTGTAGATGTGTGTGTATGTAACTCAGTAGATGTGAGCGTATGTAACTCAGTAGATGTATGTATGTAACTCAGTAGATGTGCGTGTATGTAACTCAGTAGATGTGTGTGTATGTAACTCAGTAGATGTGTGTATGTAACTCACTAGATGTGTGTATGTAACTCAGTAGATATGTGTGTATGTAGCTCATTAGATGTGTATATGTAACTCAGTAAATATGTGTGTATGTAACTCAGTAGATGTGTGTGTATGTAACTCAGTAGATGTGTGTATGTAACTCAGTAGATGTGTGTCTGTAACTCAGTAGATGTGTGTATATGTAGCTTAGTAGATGTGTATATGTAACTCAGTAGATGTGTCTGTATGTAACTCTGTAGATGTGTGTATGTATCTCAGTTGATGTGTGTGTATGTAACTCAGTAGATGGTGTGTGTATGTAACTCAGTAGATGTGTCTGTATGTAACTCAGTAGATGTGTGTTTATATAACTCTGTAGATGTGTATGTATGTAACTCAGTAGATGTATGTATGTAACTCAGTAGATGTGTGTGTATGTAACTCAGTAGATGTGTGTATGTAACTCAGTAGATGTGTGTCTGTAACTCAGTACATGTGTGTATATGTAGCTTAGTAGATGTGTATATGTAACTCAGTAGATGTGTCTGTATGTAACTCTGTAGATGTGTGTATGTATCTCAGTTGATGTGTGTGTATGTAACTCAGTAGATGTGTGTATATGTAATTCAGAAGATGTGCGTGTATGTAACTCATTAGATGTGTGTGTAGGTAACTCAGTAGATTTGTGTGTATGTAACTCAGTAGATGTGTGTATATGTAACACAGTAGATGTCGGTGTATGTAACTAAGTAGATGTGTGTGTATGTAACTAAGTAGATGTGTATGTATGTAACTCAGTGGATGTGTGTGTATGTAACTCAGTAGATGTGTGTGTATCTAACTCAGTAGCTGTGCGTGTATGTAACTCAGTAGATGTGTGTATGTCACTCAGTAGAGGTGTGTGTATGTAACTCAGTGGATGTGTGTATATGTAACGCATTAGATGTGTGTGTATTTAACTCAGTAGATGTGTGTGTATGTAACTAAGTAGATGTGTATGTATGTAACTCAGTGGATGTGTGTGTATGTAACTCAGTAGATGTGTGTGTATCTAACTCAGCAGATGTGTGTATGTAACTCAGTAGATGCGTGTGTATGTAACTCAGTAGATGTGTGTGTACGTAATTCAGTAGATGTGTGTATGTAACTCAGTAGATGTGTATGTATTTGACACAGTAGATGTGTGTGTATGTACCTCAATAGATGTGTGTGTATGTAACTCAGTAGATATGTGTGTATATAACTCAGTAGATGTGTGTGTATGTAACTCAGTAGATGTGTGTATGTAATTCAGTAGATGTGAGTGTATGTAACTCAGTAGATGTGTGTATGTAACTCAGTAGATGTGAGTGTATGTAACTCAGTAGATGTGAGCGTACGTAACTCAGTAGATGTGTATGTATGTAACTCAGTAGATGTGTGTATGTAACTCAGTAGATGTGTGTATATGTAACTCAGTAGATGTGTGTGTATGTAACTCAGTAGATGTGTGTGTATATAACTCAGTAGATGTTTGTGTATGTAACTCAGTAGATTTGTGTGTATGTAACTCAGTAGATGTGTGTGTATGTAACTCAATAGATGTGTATGTATGTAACTCAGTAGATGTGTGTATGTAACTTAGGAGATGTGTGTGTATGTAACTCAGTAGATGTGTGTGTATGTAACTCAGTAAATGTGCGTGTATGTAATTCAGTAGATGTGTGTATGTAACTCAGTAGATGCGTGTGTATGTAACTCAGTCGATGTGTGTGTATGTAATTCAGTAGATGTATGTATGTGACTCAGTAGATGTGTGTATGTAACACAGTAGATGTGTGTGTATGTAACTCGGTAGGTGTTTGTGTATGTAACTCAGTAGATGTGTGTGTATTTAACTCAGTAGATGTGTGTATATGAAAGTCAGTAGATGTGTGTGTATGTAACTCAGTAGATGTGTGTTTATATAACTCAGTAGATGTGTATGTATGTAACTCAGTAGATGTATGTATGTAACTCAGTAGATGTGTGTGTATGTAACTCAGTAGATGTGTGTATGTAACTCAGTAGATGTGTGTCTGTAACTCAGTAGATGTGTGTATATGTAGCTTAGTAGATGTGTATATGTAACTCAGTAGATGTGTCTGTATGTAACTCTGTAGATGTGTGTATGTATCTCAGTTGATGTGTGTGTATGTAACTCAGTAGATGTGTGTATATGTAATTCAGAAGATGTGCGTGTATGTAACTCATTAGATGTGTGTGTAGGTAACTCAGTAGATTTGTGTGTATGTAACTCAGTAGATGTGTGTATATGTAACACAGTATATGTCGGTGTATGTAACTAAGTAGATGTGTGTGTATGTAACTAAGTAGATGTGTATGTATGTAACTCAGTGGATGTGTGTGTATGTAACTCAGTAGATGTGTGTGTATCTAACTCAGTAGATGTGCGTGTATGTAACTCAGTAGATGTGTGTATGTCACTCAGTAGAGGTGTGTGTATGTAACTCAGTGGATGTGTGTATATGTAACGCAGTAGATGTGTGTGTATTTAACTCAGTAGATGTGTGTGTATGTAACTAAGTAGATGTGTATGTATGTAACTCAGTGGATGTGTGTGTATGTAACTCAGTAGATGTGTGTGTATCTAACTCAGCAGATGTGTGTATGTAACTCAGTAGATGCGTGTGTACGTAATTCAGTAGATGTGTGTATGTAACTCAGTAGATGTGTATGTATTTGACACAGTAGATGTGTGTATATGTAACACAATAGATGTGTGTGTATGTAACTCAGTAGATATGTGTGTATATAACTCAGTAGATGTGTGTGTATGTAACTCAGTAGATGTGTGTATGTAACTCAGTAGATGTGTGTATATGTAACTCAGTAGATGTGTGTGTATGTAACTCAGTAGATGTGTGTGTATATAACTCAGTAGATGTTTGTGTATGTAACTCAGTAGATTTGTGTGTATGTAACTCAGTAGATGTGTGTGTATGTAACTCATTAGATGTGTATGTATGTAACTCAGTAGATGTGTGTATGTAACTTAGGAGATGTGTGTGTATGTAACTCAGTAGATGTGTGTGTATGTAACTCAGTATATGTGCGTGTATGTAATTCAGTAGATGTGTGTATGTAACTCAGTAGATGCGTGTGTATGTAACTCAGTCGATGTGTGTGTATGTAATACAGTAGATGTATGTATCTGACTCAGTAGATGTGTGTATGTAACACAGTAGATGTGTGTGTATGTAACTCGGTAGGTGTTTGTGTATGTAACTCAGTAGATGTGTGTGTATTTAACTCAGTAGATGTGTGTATATGAAAGTCAGTAGATGTGTGTGTATGTAACTCTGTAGATGTGTGTATGTATCTCAGTTGATGTGTGTGTATGTAACTCAGTAGATTTGTGTGTATGTAACTCAGTAGATGTGTGTATATGTAACTCAGTAGATGTGTGTATATGCAACTCAGTAGATGTGTGTGTATGTAACTCAGTAGATGTGTGTGTATGTAACTCAGTAGATGTGTATGTATGTAACTCAGTAGATGTGTGTGTATGTAACTCAGTAGATGTGTGTGTATGTAACTCAGCAGCTGTGTGTATGTAACTCAGTAGATGCGTGTGTATGTAACTCAGTAGATGTGTATGTATGTAACTCAGTAGATGTATGTGTATGTAACTCAGTTGATGTGTGTATGTAACTCAGTAGGTGTATGTATGTGACTCAGTAGAGGTGTGTGTATGTAACACAGCAGATGTGTGTATATGTAACTCAGTAGATGTGTGTGTAACTCAGTAGATGTGTGTGTATGTAACTCAGTAGATGTGTGTATGTAACTCAGTAGATGTGTGTATGTAACTTAGTAGATGTGTGTGTATGTAACTCAGTAGATGTGTGTGTATGTAACTCAGTAGATGTGTATGTATGTAACTCAGTAGAGGTGTGTGTATGTAACACAGTAGATGTGTGTATATGTAACTCAGTAGATGTGTGTATGCACCTCAGTAGATGTGTGTATATGTAACTCTGTAGATGTGTGTGAATGTAACTCAGTAGATGTGAGCGTACGTAACTCAGTAGATGTATGTATGTAACTCAGTAGATGTGCGTGTATGTAACTCACTGAATGTGTGTATGTAACTCAGTAGATGCGTGTGTATGTAACTCAGTAGATGTGTATGTATGTAATTCAGTAGATGTATGTGTATGTAACTCAGTTGATGTGTGTATATAACTCAGTAGATGTGTGTATGTAACTGAGTAGAGGTGTGTGTATGTAGCTCAGTGGATGTGTGTATGTAACTCAGTAGAGGTGTGTGTATGTAACTCAGTAGAGTTGTGTGTATGTAACTCAGTGGATGTGTGGATGTAACTCAGTAGAGGTGTGTGTATGTAACTCAGTAGATGTGTGTGTATGTAACTCAGTAGATGTGTGTATGTAACTCACTAGATGTGTGTATGTAACTCAGTAGATATGTGTGTACGTTACTCAGTAGATGTGAGTGTATGTAACTCAGTAGATGTGAGTGTATATAACTCAGTAGATGTGTGTATGTAACTCAGTAGATGTGTGTGTATGTAACACAGTAGATGTGTGTATGTGTAACTCAGTAGATGTGTGTGTATGTACCTCAGTAGATGTGTGTGTATGTAACTCAGTAGATGTATGTATGTAACTCAGTAGATGTGTGTGTATGTAACTCAGTAGATGTGTGTATGTAACTCAGTAGATGTGCGTGTATGTAACTCAGTAGATGTGTGTATGTAACTCAGTAGATATGTCTGTATGTAACTCAGTAGATGTGTGTGTATGTAACTCAGTAGATGTGTGTATATAACTTAGGAGATGTGTGTGTATGTAACTCAGTAGATGTGTGTGTATGTAACTCAGTAGATGTGCGTGTATGTAATTCAGTAGATGTATGTATGTGACTCAGTAGATGTGTGTGTATGTAACACAGTAGATGTGTGTGTATGTAACTCAGTAGATGTGTGTGTATGTAACTCAGCAGTAGTGTGTATGTAACTCAGTAGATGCGTGTGTATGTAACTCAGTAGATGTGTGTGTATGTAATTTAGTTGATGTATGTATGTGATTCAGTAGATGTGTGTGTATGTAACTCAGTAGATGTGAGTGTATGTAACTCAGTAGATGTGTATGTATGCAACTCAGTAGATGTGTGTATGTAACTAAGTAGAGGTGTGTATGTAACTCAGTAGATATGTGTGTATGTAACTCAGTAGATGTGTGCATGTAACTCAGTAGTTGTGTGTGTATGTAACTCAGTAGATATGTGTATGTAACTCAGTAGATGTGTGTGTATGTAACTCAGTAGATGTGAGTGTATGTACTCAGTAGATGTGAGTGTATGTAACTCAGGAGTAGTGTGCATGGAACTCAGTAGTTGTGTGTGTGTATGTAACTCAGTAGATATGTGTATGTAACTCGGTAGATATGTGTATATGTAACTCAGTAGATATGTGTGTATGTAACTCAGTAGATGTGTGTATGTAACTCAGTAGATGTGTATGTATGTAACTCAGTAGATGTGTGTGTATGTAACTCAGTAGATGTGTGTGTATGTAACTCAGCAGCTGTGTGTATGTAACTCAGTAGATGCGTGTGTATGTAACTCAGTAGATGTGTATGTATGTAATTCAGTAGATGTATGTGTATGTAACTCAGTTGATGTGTGTATGTAACTCAGTAGGTGTATGTATGTGACTCAGTAGAGGTGTGTGTATGTAACACAGCAGATGTGTGTATATGTAACTCAGTAGATGTGTGTATGCAACTCAGTAGATGTGTGTATATGTAACTCAGTAGATGTGTGTGTAACTCAGTAGATGTGTGTATGTAACTCAGTAGATGTGTGTATGTAACGTAGTAGATGTGTGTGTATGTAACTCAGTAGATGTGTGTGTATGTAACTCAGTAGATGTGTATGTATGTAACTCAGTAGATGTGTGTATGTAACTCAGTAGATGTGTGAATGTAACGTAGTAGATGTGTGTGTATATAACTCAGTAGATGTTTGTGTATGTAATTCAGTAGATTTGTGTGTATGTAACTCAGTAGATGTGTGTGTATGTAACTCAATAGATGTGTATGTATGTAACTCAGTAGATGTGTGTATGTAACTTAGGAGATGTGTGTGTATGTAACTCAGTAGATGTGTGTGTATGTAACTCAGTAAAAGTGCGTGTATGTAATTCAGTAGATGTGTGTATGTAACTCAGTAGATGCGTGTGTATGTAACTCAGTCGATGTGTGTGTATGTAATTCAGTAGATGTATGTATGTGACTCAGTAGATGTGTGTATGTAACACAGTAGATGTGTGTGTATGTAACTCGGTAGGTGTTTGTGTATGTAACTCAGTAGATGTGTGTGTATTTAACTCAGTAGATGTGAGTATATGAAAGTCAGTAGATGTGTGTGTATGTAACTCTGTAGATGTGTGTATGTATCTCAGTTGATGTGTGTGTATGTAACTCAGTAGATTTGTGTGTATGTAACTCAGTAGATGTGTGTATATGTAACTCAGTAGATGTGTGTATATGCAACTCAGTAGATGTGTGTGTATGTAACTCAGTAGATGTGTGTGTATGTAACTCAGTAGATGTGTATGTATGTAACTCAGTAGATGTGTGTGTATGTAACTCAGTAGATGTGTGTGTATGTAACTCAGCAGCTGTGTGTATGTAACTCAGTAGATGCGTGTGTATGTAACTCAGTAGATGTGTATGTATGTAATTCAGTAGATGTATGTGTATGTAACTCAGTTGATGTGTGTATGTAACTCAGTAGGTGTATGTATGTGACTCAGTAGAGGTGTGTGTATGTAACACAGCAGATGTGTGTATATGTAACTCAGTAGATGTGTGTATGCAACTCAGTAGATGTGTGTATATGTAACTCAGTAGATGTGTGTGTAACTCAGTAGATGTGTGTGTATGTAACTCAGTAGATGTGTGTATGTAACTCAGTAGATGTGTGTATGTAACTTAGTAGATGTGTGTGTATGTAACTCAGTAGATGTGTGTGTATGTAACTCAGTAGATGTGTATGTATGTAACTCAGTAGAGGTGTGTGTCTGTAACACAGTAGATGTGTGTATATGTAACTCAGTAGATGTGTGTATGCAACTCAGTAGATGTGTGTATATGTAACTCTGTAGATGTGTGTGAATGTAACTCAGTAGATGTGAGCGTACGTAACTCAGTAGATGTATGTATGTAACTCAGTAGATGTGCGTGTATGTAACTCACTGGATGTGTGTATGTAACTCAGTAGATGCGTGTGTATGTAACTCAGTAGATGTGTATGTATGTAATTCAGTAGATGTATGTGTATGTAATTCAGTAGATGTATGTGTATGTAACTCAGTTGATGTGTGTATATAACTCAGTAGATGTGTGTATGTAACTGAGTAGAGGTGTGTGTATGTAGCTCAGTGGATGTGTGTATGTAACTCAGTAGAGGTGTGTGTATGTAACTCAGTAGAGGTGTGTGTATGTAACTCAGTGGATGTGTGTATGTAACTCAGTAGAGGTGTGTGTATGTAACTCAGTAGATGTGTGTGTATGTAACTCAGTAGATGTGTGTATGTAACTCACTAGATGTGTGTATGTAACTCAGTAGATATGTGTGTACGTTACTCAGTAGATGTGAGTGTATGTAACTCAGTAGATGTGAGTGTATATAACTCAGTAGATGTGTGTATGTAACTCAGTAGATGTGTGTGTATGTAACACAGTAGATGTGTGTATATGTAACTCAGTAGATGTGTGTGTATGTAACTCAGTAGATGTGTGTGTATGTAACTCAGTAGATGTATGTATGTAACTCAGTAGATGTGTGTGTATGTAACTCAGTAGATGTGTGTATGTAACTCAGTAGATGTGCGTGTATGTAACTCAGTAGATGTGTGTATGTAACTCAGTAGATATGTCTGTATGTAACTCAGTAGATGTGTGTGTATGTAACTCAGTAGATGTGTGTATATAACTTAGGAGATGTGTGTGTATGTAACTCAGTAGATGTGTGTGTATGTAACTCAGTAGATGTGCGTGTATGTAATTCAGTAGATGTATGTATGTGACTCAGTAGATGTGTGTGTATGTAACACAGTAGATGTGTGTGTATGTAACTCAGTAGATGTGTGTGTATGTAACTCAGCAGTAGTGCGTATGTAACTCAGTAGATGCGTGTGTATGTAACTCAGTAGATGTGTGTGTATGTAATTTAGTTGATGTATGTATGTGATTCAGTAGATGTGTGTGTATGTAACTCAGTAGATGTGAGTGTATGTAACTCAGTAGATGTGTATGTATGCAACTCAGTAGATGTGTGTATGTAACTAAGTAGAGGTGTGTATGTAACTCAGTAGATATGTGTGTATGTAACTCAGTAGATGTGTGCATGTAACTCAGTAGTTGTGTGTGTATGTAACTCAGTAGATATGTGTATGTAACTCAGTAGATGTGTGTGTATGTAACTCAGTAGATGTGAGTGTATGTACTCAGTAGATGTGAGTGTATGTAACTCAGGAGTAGTGTGCATGGAACTCAGTAGTTGTGTGTGTGTATGTAACTCAGTAGATATGTGTATGTAACTCGGTAGATATGTGTATATGTAACTCAGTAGATATGTGTGTATGTAACTCAGTAGATGTGTGTATGTAACTCAGTAGATGTGTATGTATGTAACTCAGTAGATGTGTGTGTATGTAACTCAGTAGATGTGTGTGTATGTAACTCAGCAGCTGTGTGTATGTAACTCAGTAGATGCGTGTGTATGTAACTCAGTAGATGTGTATGTATGTAATTCAGTAGATGTATGTGTATGTAACTCAGTTGATGTGTGTATGTAACTCAGTAGGTGTATGTATGTGACTCAGTAGAGGTGTGTGTATGTAACACAGCAGATGTGTGTATATGTAACTCAGTAGATGTGTGTATGCAACTCAGTAGATGTGTGTATATGTAACTCAGTAGATGTGTGTGTAACTCAGTAGATGTGTGTGTATGTAACTCAGTAGATGTGTGTATGTAACTCAGTAGATGTGTGTATGTAACGTAGTAGATGTGTGTGTATGTAACTCAGTAGATGTGTGTGTATGTAACTCAGTAGATGTGTATGTATGTAACTCAGTAGAGGTGTGTGTATGTAACACAGTAGATGTGTGTATATGTAATTCAGTAGATGTGTGTATGCAACTCAGTAGATGTGTGTATATGTAACTCTGTAGATGTGTGTGAATGTAACTCAGTAGATGTGAGCGTACGTAACTCAATAGATGTATGTATGTAACTCAGTAGATGTGCGTGTATGTAACTCACTGGATGTGTGTATGTAACTCAGTAGATGCGTGTGTATGTAACTCAGTAGATGTGTATGTATGTAATTCAGTAGATGTATGTGTATGTAACTCAGTTGATGTGTGTATATAACTCAGTAGATGTGTGTATGTAACTGAGTAGAGGTGTGTGTATGTAGCTCAGTGGATGTGTGTATGTAACTCAGTAGAGGTGTGTGTATGTAACTCAGTAGAGGTGTGTGTATGTAACTCAGTGGATGTGTGTATGTAACTCAGTAGAGGTGTGTGTATGTAACTCAGTAGATGTGTGTGTATGTAACTCAGTAGATGTGTGTATGTAACTCACTAGATGTGTGTATGTAACTCAGTAGATATGTGTGTACGTTACTCAGTAGATGTGAGTGTATGTAACTCAGTAGATGTGAGTGTATATAACTCAGTAGATGTGTGTATGTAACTCAGTAGATGTGTGTGTATGTAACACAGTAGATGTGTGTATATGTAACTCAGTAGATGTGTGTGTATGTAACTCAGTAGATGTGTGTGTATGTAACTCAGTAGATGTATGTATGTAACTCAGTAGATGTGTGTGTATGTAACTCAGTAGATGTGTGTATGTAACTCAGTAGATGTGCGTGTATGTAACTCAGTAGATGTGTGTATGTAACTCAGTAGATATGTCTGTATGTAACTCAGTAGATGTGTGTGTATGTAACTCAGTAGATGTGTGTATATAACTTAGGAGATGTGTGTGTATGTAACTCAGTAGATGTGTGTGTATGTAACTCAGTAGATGTGCGTGTATGTAATTCAGTAGATGTATGTATGTGACTCAGTAGATGTGTGTGTATGTAACACAGTAGATGTGTGTGTATGTAACTCAGTAGATGTGTGTGTATGTAACTCAGCAGTAGTGTGTATGTAACTCAGTAGATGCGTGTGTGTATATAACTCAGTAGATGTGTGTGTATGTAATTTAGTTGATGTATGTATGTGATTCAGTAGATGTGTGTGTATGTAACTCAGTAGATGTGAGTGTATGTAACTCAGTAGATGTGTATGTATGCAACTCAGTAGATGTGTGTATGTAACTAAGTAGAGGTGTGTATGTAACTCAGTAGATATGTGTGTATGTAACTCAGTAGATGTGTGCATGTAACTCAGTAGTTGTGTGTGTATGTAACTCAGTAGATATGTGTATGTAACTCAGTAGATGTGTGTGTATGTAACTCAGTAGATGTGAGTGTATGTACTCAGTAGATGTGAGTGTATGTAACTCAGGAGTAGTGTGCATGGAACTCAGTAGTTGTGTGTGTGTATGTAACTCAGTAGATATGTGTATGTAACTCGGTAGATATGTGTATATGTAACTCAGTAGATATGTGTGTATGTAACTCAGTAGATGTGTGTATGTAACTCAGTAGATGTGTGTATGTAACTCAGTAGATGTGTGTCTGTAACTCAGTAGATGTGTGTGTATGTAGCTTAGTAGATGTGTATATGTAACTCAGTAGATGTGTCTGTATGTAACTCTGTAGATGTGTGTATGTATCTCAGTTGATGTGTGTGTATGTAACTCAGTAGATGTGTGTATATGTAATTCAGAAGATGTGTGTGTATGTAACTCAGTAGATGGTGTGTGTATGTAACTCAGTAGAGGTGTGTATGTAACTCAGTAGATGTGTCTGTATGTAACTCAGTAGATGTATGTATGTAACTCAGTAGATGTGCGTGTATGTAACTCATTAGATGTGTGTGTATGTAACTCAGTAGATTTGTGTGTATGTAACTCAGTAGATGTGTGTATGTAACTTAGTAGATGTGTGTGTATGTAACTCAGTAGATGTGTGTGTATGTAACTCAATAGATGTGTATGTACGTAACTCAGTAGAGGTGTGTGTATGTAACACAGTAGATGTGTGTATATGTAACTCAGTAGATGTGTGTATCCAACTCAGTAGATGTGTGTATATGTAACTCTGTAGATGTGCGTGTATGTAACTCAGTAGATGTGAGCGTACGTAACTCAGTAGATGTGTGTATGTAACTCACTAGATGTGTGTATGTAACTCAGTAGATATGTGTGTATGTAGCTCATTAGATGTGTGTATGTAACTCAGTAGATATGTGTGTATGTAACTCAGTAGATGTGAGTGTATGTAACTCAGTAGATGTGTGTGTATGTAACACAGAAATGTGTGTATATGTAACTCAGTAGATGTGTTTGTATGTAACTCAGTAGATGTGCGTGTATGTAACTCAGTAGATGTATGTATGTAACTCAGTAGATGTGTGTGTATGTAACTCAGTAGATGTGTGTATGTAACTCAGTAGATGTGCGTGTATGTAACTCAGTAGATGTGTGTATGTAACTCAGTAGATATGTCTGTATGTAACTCAGTAGATGTGTGTGTATGTAACTCAGTAGATGTGTGTATATAACTTAGGAGATGTGTGTGTATGTAACTCAGTAGATGTGTGTGTATGTAACTCAGTAGATGTGCGTGTATGTAATTCAGTAGATGTATGTATGTGACTCAGTAGATGTGTGTGTATGTAACACAGTAGATGTGTGTGTATGTAACTCAGTAGATGTGTGTGTATGTAACTCAGCAGTAGTGTGTATGTAACTCAGTAGATGCGTGTGTATGTAACTCAGTAAATGTGTGTGTATGTAATTTAGTTGATGTATGTATGTGATTCAGTAGATGTGTGTGTATGTAACTCAGTAGATGTGAGTGTATGTAACTCAGTAGATGTGTATGTATGCAACTCAGTAGATGTGTGTATGTAACTAAGTAGAGGTGTGTATGTAACTCAGTAGATATGTGTGTATGTAACTCAGTAGATGTGTGCATGTAACTCAGTAGATGTGTGTGTATGTAACTCAGTAGATGTGAGTGTATGTACTCAGTAGATGTGAGTGTATGTAACTCAGGAGTAGTGTGCATGGAACTCAGTAGTTGTGTGTGTGTATGTAACTCAGTAGATATGTGTATGTAACTCGGTAGATATGTGTATATGTAACTCAGTAGATATGTGTGTATGTAACTCAGTAGATTTGTGTATGTAACTCAGTAGATGTGTGTATGTAACTCAGTAGATGTGTGTATGTAACTCAGTAGACGTGTGTCTGTAACTCAGTAGATGTGTGTGTATGTAGCTTAGTAGATGTGTATATGTAACTCAGTAGATGTGTCTGTATGTAACTCTGTAGATGTGTGTATGTATCTCAGTTGATGTGTGTGTATGTAACTCAGTAGATGTGTGTATATGTAATTCAGAAGATGTGTGTGTATGTAACTCAGTAGATGGTGTGTGTATGTAACTCAGTAGAGGTGTGTATGTAACTCAGTAGATGTGTCTGTATGTAACTCAGTAGATGTATGTATGTAACTCAGTAGATGTGCGTGTATGTAACTCATTAGATGTGTGTGTATGTAACTCAGTAGATTTGTGTGTATGTAACTCAGTAGATGTGTGTATGTAACTTAGTAGATGTGTGTGTATGTAACTCAGTAGATGTGTGTGTATGTAACTCAATAGATGTGTATGTATGTAACTCAGTAGAGGTGTGTGTATGTAACACAGTAGATGTGTGTATATGTAACTCAGTAGATGTGTGTATCCAACTCAGTAGATGTGTGTATATGTAACTCTGTAGATGTGTGTGTATGTAACTCAGTAGATGTGAGCGTACGTAACTCAGTAGATGTATGTATGTAACTCAGTAGATGTGCGTGTATGTAACACAGTGGATGTGTGTATGTAACTCAGTAGAGGTGTGTATGTAACTCAGTAGATGCGTGTGTATGTAACTCAGTAGATGTGTATGTATGTAATTCAGTAGATGTATGTGTATGTAACTCAGTTGATGTGTGTATATAACTCAGTAGATGTGTGTATGTAACTGAGTAGAGGTGTGTGTATGTAGCTCAGTGGATGTGTGTATGTAACTCAGTAGAGGTGTGTGTATGTAACTCAGTAGAGTTGTGTGTATGTAACTCAGTGGATGTGTGGATGTAACTCAGTAGAGGTGTGTGTATGTAACTCAGTAGATGTGTGTGTATGTAACTCAGTAGATGTGTGTATGTAACTCACTAGATGTGTGTATGTAACTCAGTAGATATGTGTGTACGTTACTCAGTAGATGTGAGTGTATGTAACTCAGTAGATGTGAGTGTATATAACTCAGTAGATGTGTGTATGTAACTCAGTAGATGTGTGTGTATGTAACACAGTAGATGTGTGTATATGTAACTCAGTAGATGTGTGTGTATGTACCTCAGTAGATGTGTGTGTATGTAACTCAGTAGATGTATGTATGTAACTCAGTAGATGTGTGTGTATGTAACTCAGTAGATGTGTGTATGTAACTCAGTAGATGTGCGTGTATGTAACTCAGTAGATGTGTGTATGTAACTCAGTAGATATGTCTGTATGTAACTCAGTAGATGTGTGTGTATGTAACTCAGTAGATGTGTGTATATAACTTAGGAGATGTGTGTGTATGTAACTCAGTAGATGTATGTGTATGTAACTCAGTAGATGTGCGTGTATGTAATTCAGTAGATGTATGTATGTGACTCAGTAGATGTGTGTGTATGTAACACAGTAGATGTGTGTGTATGTAACTCAGTAGATGTGTGTGTATGTAACTCAGCAGTAGTGTGTATGTAACTCAGTAGATGCGTGTGTATGTAACTCAGTAGATGTGTGTGTATGTAATTTAGTTGATGTATGTATGTGATTCAGTAGATGTGTGTGTATGTAACTCAGTAGATGTGAGTGTATGTAACTCAGTAGATGTGTATGTATGCAACTCAGTAGATGTGTGTATGTAACTAAGTAGAGGTGTGTATGTAACTCAGTAGATATGTGTGTATGTAACTCAGTAGATGTGTGCATGTAACTCAGTAGTTGTGTGTGTATGTAACTCAGTAGATATGTGTATGTAACTCAGTAGATGTGTGTGTATGTAACTCAGTAGATGTGAGTGTATGTACTCAGTAGATGTGAGTGTATGTAACTCAGGAGTAGTGTGCATGGAACTCAGTAGTTGTGTGTGTGTATGTAACTCAGTAGATATGTGTATGTAACTCGGTAGATATGTGTATATGTAACTCAGTAGATATGTGTGTATGTAACTCAGTAGATGTGTGTATGTAACTCAGTAGATGTGTATGTATGTAACTCAGTAGATGTGTGTGTATGTAACTCAGTAGATGTGTGTGTATGTAACTCAGCAGCTGTGTGTATGTAACTCAGTAGATGCGTGTGTATGTAACTCAGTAGATGTGTATGTATGTAATTCAGTAGATGTATGTGTATGTAACTCAGTTGATGTGTGTATGTAACTCAGTAGGTGTATGTATGTGACTCAGTAGAGGTGTGTGTATGTAACACAGCAGATGTGTGTATATGTAACTCAGTAGATGTGTGTATGCAACTCAGTAGATGTGTGTATATGTAACTCAGTAGATGTGTGTGTAACTCAGTAGATGTGTGTATGTAACTCAGTAGATGTGTGTATGTAACGTAGTAGATGTGTGTGTATGTAACTCAGTAGATGTGTGTGTATGTAACTCAGTAGATGTGTATGTATGTAACTCAGTAGATGTGTGTATGTAACTCAGTAGATGTGTGAATGTAACGTAGTAGATGTGTGTGTATATAACTCAGTAGATGTTTGTGTATGTAATTCAGTAGATTTGTGTGTATGTAACTCAGTAGATGTGTGTGTATGTAACTCAATAGATGTGTATGTATGTAACTCAGTAGATGTGTGTATGTAACTTAGGAGATGTGTGTGTATGTAACTCAGTAGATGTGTGTGTATGTAACTCAGTAAAAGTGCGTGTATGTAATTCAGTAGATGTGTGTATGTAACTCAGTAGATGCGTGTGTATGTAACTCAGTCGATGTGTGTGTATGTAATTCAGTAGATGTATGTATGTGACTCAGTAGATGTGTGTATGTAACACAGTAGATGTGTGTGTATGTAACTCGGTAGGTGTTTGTGTATGTAACTCAGTAGATGTGTGTGTATTTAACTCAGTAGATGTGAGTATATGAAAGTCAGTAGATGTGTGTGTATGTAACTCTGTAGATGTGTGTATGTATCTCAGTTGATGTGTGTGTATGTAACTCAGTAGATTTGTGTGTATGTAACTCAGTAGATGTGTGTATATGTAACTCAGTAGATGTGTGTATATGCAACTCAGTAGATGTGTGTGTATGTAACTCAGTAGATGTGTGTGTATGTAACTCAGTAGATGTGTATGTATGTAACTCAGTAGATGTGTGTGTATGTAACTCAGTAGATGTGTGTGTATGTAACTCAGCAGCTGTGTGTATGTAACTCAGTAGATGCGTGTGTATGTAACTCAGTAGATGTGTATGTATGTAATTCAGTAGATGTATGTGTATGTAACTCAGTTGATGTGTGTATGTAACTCAGTAGGTGTATGTATGTGACTCAGTAGAGGTGTGTGTATGTAACACAGCAGATGTGTGTATATGTAACTCAGTAGATGTGTGTATGCAACTCAGTAGATGTGTGTATATGTAACTCAGTAGATGTGTGTGTAACTCAGTAGATGTGTGTGTATGTAACTCAGTAGATGTGTGTATGTAACTCAGTAGATGTGTGTATGTAACTTAGTAGATGTGTGTGTATGTAACTCAGTAGATGTGTGTGTATGTAACTCAGTAGATGTGTATGTATGTAACTCAGTAGAGGTGTGTGTATGTAACACAGTAGATGTGTGTATATGTAACTCAGTAGATGTGTGTATGCAACTCAGTAGATGTGTGTATATGTAACTCTGTAGATGTGTGTGAATGTAACTCAGTAGATGTGAGCGTACGTAACTCAGTAGATGTATGTATGTAACTCAGTAGATGTGCGTGTATGTAACTCACTGGATGTGTGTATGTAACTCAGTAGATGCGTGTGTATGTAACTCAGTAGATGTGTATGTATGTAATTCAGTAGATGTATGTGTATGTAATTCAGTAGATGTATGTGTATGTAACTCAGTTGATGTGTGTATATAACTCAGTAGATGTGTGTATGTAACTGAGTAGAGGTGTGTGTATGTAGCTCAGTGGATGTGTGTATGTAACTCAGTAGAGGTGTGTGTATGTAACTCAGTAGAGGTGTGTGTATGTAACTCAGTGGATGTGTGTATGTAACTCAGTAGAGGTGTGTGTATGTAACTCAGTAGATGTGTGTGTATGTAACTCAGTAGATGTGTGTATGTAACTCACTAGATGTGTGTATGTAACTCAGTAGATATGTGTGTACGTTACTCAGTAGATGTGAGTGTATGTAACTCAGTAGATGTGAGTGTATATAACTCAGTAGATGTGTGTATGTAACTCAGTAGATGTGTGTGTATGTAACACAGTAGATGTGTGTATATGTAACTCAGTAGATGTGTGTGTATGTAACTCAGTAGATGTGTGTGTATGTAACTCAGTAGATGTATGTATGTAACTCAGTAGATGTGTGTGTATGTAACTCAGTAGATGTGTGTATGTAACTCAGTAGATGTGCGTGTATGTAACTCAGTAGATGTGTGTATGTAACTCAGTAGATATTTCTTTATGTAACTCAGTAGATGTGTGTGTATGTAACTCAGTAGATGTGTGTATATAACTTAGGAGATGTGTGTGTATGTAACTCAGTAGATGTGTGTGTATGTAACTCAGTAGATGTGCGTGTATGTAATTCAGTAGATGTATGTATGTGACTCAGTAGATGTGTGTGTATGTAACACAGTAGATGTGTGTGTATGTAACTCAGTAGATGTGTGTGTATGTAACTCAGCAGTAGTGTGTATGTAACTCAGTAGATGCGTGTGTATGTAACTCAGTAGATGTGTGTGTATGTAATTTAGTTGATGTATGTATGTGATTCAGTAGATGTGTGTGTATGTAACTCAGTAGATGTGAGTGTATGTAACTCAGTAGATGTGTATGTATGCAACTCAGTAGATGTGTGTATGTAACTAAGTAGAGGTGTGTATGTAACTCAGTAGATATGTGTGTATGTAACTCAGTAGATGTGTGCATGTAACTCAGTAGTTGTGTGTGTATGTAACTCAGTAGATATGTGTATGTAACTCAGTAGATGTGTGTGTATGTAACTCAGTAGATGTGAGTGTATGTACTCAGTAGATGTGAGTGTATGTAACTCAGGAGTAGTGTGCATGGAACTCAGTAGTTGTGTGTGTGTATGTAACTCAGTAGATATGTGTATGTAACTCGGTAGATATGTGTATATGTAACTCAGTAGATATGTGTGTATGTAACTCAGTAGATGTGTGTATGTAACTCAGTAGATGTGTGTATGTAACTCAGTAGATGTGTGTCTGTAACTCAGTAGATGTGTGTGTATGTAGCTTAGTAGATGTGTATATGTAACTCAGTAGATGTGTCTGTATGTAACTCTGTAGATGTGTGTATGTATCTCAGTTGATGTGTGTGTATGTAACTCAGTAGATGTGTGTATATGTAATTCAGAAGATGTGTGTGTATGTAACTCAGTAGATGGTGTGTGTATGTAACTCAGTAGAGGTGTGTATGTAACTCAGTAGATGTGTCTGTATGTAACTCAGTAGATGTATGTATGTAACTCAGTAGATGTGCGTGTATGTAACTCATTAGATGTGTGTGTATGTAACTCAGTAGATTTGTGTGTATGTAACTCAGTAGATGTGTGTATGTAACTTAGTAGATGTGTGTGTATGTAACTCAGTAGATGTGTGTGTATGTAACTCAATAGATGTGTATGTACGTAACTCAGTAGAGGTGTGTGTATGTAACACAGTAGATGTGTGTATATGTAACTCAGTAGATGTGTGTATCCAACTCAGTAGATGTGTGTATATGTAACTCTGTAGATGTGCGTGTATGTAACTCAGTAGATGTGAGCGTACGTAACTCAGTAGATGTGTGTATGTAACTCACTAGATGTGTGTATGTAACTCAGTAGATATGTGTGTATGTAGCTCATTAGATGTGTGTATGTAACTCAGTAGATATGTGTGTATGTAACTCAGTAGATGTGAGTGTATGTAACTCAGTAGATGTGTGTGTATGTAACACAGAAATGTGTGTATATGTAACTCAGTAGATGTGTTTGTATGTAACTCAGTAGATGTGCGTGTATGTAACTCAGTAGATGTATGTATGTAACTCAGTAGATGTGTGTGTATGTAACTCAGTAGATGTGTGTATGTAACTCAGTAGATGTGCGTGTATGTAACTCAGTAGATGTGTGTATGTAACTCAGTAGATATGTCTGTATGTAACTCAGTAGATGTGTGTGTATGTAACTCAGTAGATGTGTGTATATAACTTAGGAGATGTGTGTGTATGTAACTCAGTAGATGTGTGTGTATGTAACTCAGTAGATGTGCGTGTATGTAATTCAGTAGATGTATGTATGTGACTCAGTAGATGTGTGTGTATGTAACACAGTAGATGTGTGTGTATGTAACTCAGTAGATGTGTGTGTATGTAACTCAGCAGTAGTGTGTATGTAACTCAGTAGATGCGTGTGTATGTAACTCAGTAAATGTGTGTGTATGTAATTTAGTTGATGTATGTATGTGATTCAGTAGATGTGTGTGTATGTAACTCAGTAGATGTGAGTGTATGTAACTCAGTAGATGTGTATGTATGCAACTCAGTAGATGTGTGTATGTAACTAAGTAGAGGTGTGTATGTAACTCAGTAGATATGTGTGTATGTAACTCAGTAGATGTGTGCATGTAACTCAGTAGTTGTGTGTGTATGTAACTCAGTAGATATGTGTATGTAACTCAGTAGATGTGTGTGTATGTAACTCAGTAGATGTGAGTGTATGTACTCAGTAGATGTGAGTGTATGTAACTCAGGAGTAGTGTGCATGGAACTCAGTAGTTGTGTGTGTGTATGTAACTCAGTAGATATGTGTATGTAACTCGGTAGATATGTGTATATGTAACTCAGTAGATATGTGTGTATGTAACTCAGTAGATTTGTGTATGTAACTCAGTAGATGTGTGTATGTAACTCAGTAGATGTGTGTATGTAACTCAGTAGACGTGTGTCTGTAACTCAGTAGATGTGTGTGTATGTAGCTTAGTAGATGTGTATATGTAACTCAGTAGATGTGTCTGTATGTAACTCTGTAGATGTGTGTATGTATCTCAGTTGATGTGTGTGTATGTAACTCAGTAGATGTGTGTATATGTAATTCAGAAGATGTGTGTGTATGTAACTCAGTAGATGGTGTGTGTATGTAACTCAGTAGAGGTGTGTATGTAACTCAGTAGATGTGTCTGTATGTAACTCAGTAGATGTATGTATGTAACTCAGTAGATGTGCGTGTATGTAACTCATTAGATGTGTGTGTATGTAACTCAGTAGATTTGTGTGTATGTAACTCAGTAGATGTGTGTATGTAACTTAGTAGATGTGTGTGTATGTAACTCAGTAGATGTGTGTGTATGTAACTCAATAGATGTGTATGTATGTAACTCAGTAGAGGTGTGTGTATGTAACACAGTAGATGTGTGTATATGTAACTCAGTAGATGTGTGTATCCAACTCAGTAGATGTGTGTATATGTAACTCTGTAGATGTGTGTGTATGTAACTCAGTAGATGTGAGCGTACGTAACTCAGTAGATGTATGTATGTAACTCAGTAGATGTGCGTGTATGTAACACAGTGGATGTGTGTATGTAACTCAGTAGAGGTGTGTGTATGTAACTCAGTAGATGTGTGTGTATGTAACTCAGTAGATGTGTGTATGTAACTCACTAGATGTGTGTATGTAACTCAGTAGATATGTGTGTATGTAGCTCATTAGATGTGTGTATGTAACTCAGTAGATATGTGTGTATGTAACTCAGTAGATGTGAGTGTATGTAACTCAGTAGATGTGTGTGTATGTAACACAGAAATGTGTGTATATGTAACTCAGTAGATGTGTTTGTATGTAACTCAGTAGATGTGTGTGTATGTAACTCAGTAGATGTATGTATGTAACTCAGTAGGTGTGTGTGTATGTAACTCAGTAGATGTGTGTATGTAACTCAGTAGATGTGCGTGTATGTAACTCAGTAGATGTGTGTATGTAACTCAGTAGATATGTCTGTATGTAACTCAGTAGATGTGTGTGTATGTAACTCAGTAGATGTGTGTATATAACTTAGGAGATGTGTGTGTATGTAACTCATTAGATGTGTGTGTATGTAACTCAGTAGATGTGCGTGTATGTAATTCAGTAGATGTGTGTATGTGACTCAGTAGATGCGTGTGTATGTAACTCAGTAGATGTGTGTGTATGTAATTCAGTAGATGTATGTATGTGACTCAGTAGATGTGTGTGTATGTAACACAGTAGATGTGTGTGTATGCAACTCAGTAGATGTGTGTATGTAACTAAGTAGAGGTGTGTATGTAACTCAGTAGATATGTGTGTATGTAACTCAGTAGATGTGTGCATGTAACTCAGTAGTTGTGTGTGTATGTAACTCAGTAGATATGTGTATGTAACTCAGTAGATGTGTGTGTATGTAACTCAGTAGATGTGAGTGTATGTACTCAGTAGATGTGAGTGTATGTAACTCAGGAGTAGTGTGCATGGAACTCAGTAGTTGTGTGTGTGTATGTAACTCAGTAGATATGTGTATGTAACTCGGTAGATATGTGTATATGTAACTCAGTAGATATGTGTGTATGTAACTCAGTAGATGTGTGTATGTAACTCAGTAGATGTGTATGTATGTAACTCAGTAGATGTGTGTGTATGTAACTCAGTAGATGTGTGTGTATGTAACTCAGCAGCTGTGTGTATGTAACTCAGTAGATGCGTGTGTATGTAACTCAGTAGATGTGTATGTATGTAATTCAGTAGATGTATGTGTATGTAACTCAGTTGATGTGTGTATGTAACTCAGTAGGTGTATGTATGTGACTCAGTAGAGGTGTGTGTATGTAACACAGCAGATGTGTGTATATGTAACTCAGTAGATGTGTGTATGCAACTCAGTAGATGTGTGTATATGTAACTCAGTAGATGTGTGTGTAACTCAGTAGATGTGTGTGTATGTAACTCAGTAGATGTGTGTATGTAACTCAGTAGATGTGTGTATGTAACGTAGTAGATGTGTGTGTATGTAACTCAGTAGATGTGTGTGTATGTAACTCAGTAGATGTGTATGTATGTAACTCAGTAGAGGTGTGTGTATGTAACACAGTAGATGTGTGTATATGTAACTCAGTAGATGTGTGTATGCAACTCAGTAGATGTGTGTATATGTAACTCTGTAGATGTGTGTGAATGTAACTCAGTAGATGTGAGCGTACGTAACTCAATAGATGTATGTATGTAACTCAGTAGATGTGCGTGTATGTAACTCACTGGATGTGTGTATGTAACTCAGTAGATGCGTGTGTATGTAACTCAGTAGATGTGTATGTATGTAATTCAGTAGATGTATGTGTATGTAACTCAGTTGATGTGTGTATATAACTCAGTAGATGTGTGTATGTAACTGAGTAGAGGTGTGTGTATGTAGCTCAGTGGATGTGTGTATGTAACTCAGTAGAGGTGTGTGTATGTAACTCAGTAGAGGTGTGTGTATGTAACTCAGTGGATGTGTGTATGTAACTCAGTAGAGGTGTGTGTATGTAACTCAGTAGATGTGTGTGTATGTAACTCAGTAGATGTGTGTATGTAACTCACTAGATGTGTGTATGTAACTCAGTAGATATGTGTGTACGTTACTCAGTAGATGTGAGTGTATGTAACTCAGTAGATGTGAGTGTATATAACTCAGTAGATGTGTGTATGTAACTCAGTAGATGTGTGTGTATGTAACACAGTAGATGTGTGTATATGTAACTCAGTAGATGTGTGTGTATGTAACTCAGTAGATGTGTGTGTATGTAACTCAGTAGATGTATGTATGTAACTCAGTAGATGTGTGTGTATGTAACTCAGTAGATGTGTGTATGTAACTCAGTAGATGTGCGTGTATGTAACTCAGTAGATGTGTGTATGTAACTCAGTAGATATGTCTGTATGTAACTCAGTAGATGTGTGTGTATGTAACTCAGTAGATGTGTGTATATAACTTAGGAGATGTGTGTGTATGTAACTCAGTAGATGTGTGTGTATGTAACTCAGTAGATGTGCGTGTATGTAATTCAGTAGATGTATGTATGTGACTCAGTAGATGTGTGTGTATGTAACACAGTAGATGTGTGTGTATGTAACTCAGTAGATGTGTGTGTATGTAACTCAGCAGTAGTGTGTATGTAACTCAGTAGATGCGTGTGTATGTAACTCAGTAGATGTGTGTGTATGTAATTTAGTTGATGTATGTATGTGATTCAGTAGATGTGTGTGTATGTAACTCAGTAGATGTGAGTGTATGTAACTCAGTAGATGTGTATGTATGCAACTCAGTAGATGTGTGTATGTAACTAAGTAGAGGTGTGTATGTAACTCAGTAGATATGTGTGTATGTAACTCAGTAGATGTGTGCATGTAACTCAGTAGTTGTGTGTGTATGTAACTCAATAGATATGTGTATGTAACTCAGTAGATGTGTGTGTATGTAACTCAGTAGATGTGAGTGTATGTACTCAGTAGATGTGAGTGTATGTAACTCAGGAGTAGTGTGCATGGAACTCAGTAGTTGTGTGTGTGTATGTAACTCAGTAGATATGTGTATGTAACTCGGTAGATATGTGTATATGTAACTCAGTAGATATGTGTGTATGTAACTCAGTAGATGTGTGTATGTAACTCAGTAGATGTGTGTATGTAACTCAGTAGATGTGTGTCTGTAACTCAGTAGATGTGTGTGTATGTAGCTTAGTAGATGTGTATATGTAACTCAGTAGATGTGTCTGTATGTAACTCTGTAGATGTGTGTATGTATCTCAGTTGATGTGTGTGTATGTAACTCAGTAGATGTGTGTATATGTAATTCAGAAGATGTGTGTGTATGTAACTCAGTAGATGGTGTGTGTATGTAACTCAGTAGAGGTGTGTATGTAACTCAGTAGATGTGTCTGTATGTAACTCAGTAGATGTATGTATGTAACTCAGTAGATGTGCGTGTATGTAACTCATTAGATGTGTGTGTATGTAACTCAGTAGATTTGTGTGTATGTAACTCAGTAGATGTGTGTATGTAACTTAGTAGATGTGTGTGTATGTAACTCAGTAGATGTGTGTGTATGTAACTCAATAGATGTGTATGTACGTAACTCAGTAGAGGTGTGTGTATGTAACACAGTAGATGTGTGTATATGTAACTCAGTAGATGTGTGTATCCAACTCAGTAGATGTGTGTATATGTAACTCTGTAGATGTGTGTGTATGTAACTCAGTAGATGTGTGTATGTAACTCACTAGATGTGTGTATGTAACTCAGTAGATATGTGTGTATGTAGCTCATTAGATGTGTGTATGTAACTCAGTAGATATGTGTGTATGTAACTCAGTAGATGTGAGTGTATGTAACTCAGTAGATGTGTGTGTATGTAACACAGAAATGTGTGTATATGTAACTCAGTAGATGTGTTTGTATGTAACTCAGTAGATGTGCGTGTATGTAACTCAGTAGATGTATGTATGTAACTCAGTAGATGTGTGTGTATGTAACTCAGTAGATGTGTGTATGTAACTCAGTAGATGTGCGTGTATGTAACTCAGTAGATGTGTGTATGTAACTCAGTAGATATGTCTGTATGTAACTCAGTAGATGTGTGTGTATGTAACTCAGTAGATGTGTGTATATAACTTAGGAGATGTGTGTGTATGTAACTCAGTAGATGTGTGTGTATGTAACTCAGTAGATGTGCGTGTATGTAATTCAGTAGATGTATGTATGTGACTCAGTAGATGTGTGTGTATGTAACACAGTAGATGTGTGTGTATGTAACTCAGTAGATGTGTGTGTATGTAACTCAGCAGTAGTGTGTATGTAACTCAGTAGATGCGTGTGTATGTAACTCAGTAGATGTGTGTGTATGTAATTTAGTTGATGTATGTATGTGATTCAGTAGATGTGTGTGTATGTAACTCAGTAGATGTGAGTGTATGTAACTCAGTAGATGTGTATGTATGCAACTCAGTAGATGTGTGTATGTAACTAAGTAGAGGTGTGTATGTAACTTAGTAGATATGTGTGTATGTAACTCAGTAGATGTGTGCATGTAACTCAGTAGTTGTGTGTGTATGTAACTCAGTAGATATGTGTATGTAACTCAGTAGATGTGTGTGTATGTAACTCAGTAGATGTGAGTGTATGTACTCAGTAGATGTGAGTGTATGTAACTCAGGAGTAGTGTGCATGGAACTCAGTAGTTGTGTGTGTGTATGTAACTCAGTAGATATGTGTATGTAACTCGGTAGATATGTGTATATGTAACTCAGTAGATATGTGTGTATGTAACTCAGTAGATTTGTGTATGTAACTCAGTAGATGTGTGTATGTAACTCAGTAGATGTGTGTATGTAACTCAGTAGACGTGTGTCTGTAACTCAGTAGATGTGTGTGTATGTAGCTTAGTAGATGTGTATATGTAACTCAGTAGATGTGTCTGTATGTAACTCTGTAGATGTGTGTATGTATCTCAGTTGATGTGTGTGTATGTAACTCAGTAGATGTGTGTATATGTAATTCAGAAGATGTGTGTGTATGTAACTCAGTAGATGGTGTGTGTATGTAACTCAGTAGAGGTGTGTATGTAACTCAGTAGATGTGTCTGTATGTAACTCAGTAGATGTATGTATGTAACTCAGTAGATGTGCGTGTATGTAACTCATTAGATGTGTGTGTATGTAACTCAGTAGATTTGTGTGTATGTAACTCAGTAGATGTGTGTATGTAACTTAGTAGATGTGTGTGTATGTAACTCAGTAGATGTGTGTGTATGTAACTCAATAGATGTGTATGTATGTAACTCAGTAGAGGTGTGTGTATGTAACACAGTAGATGTGTGTATATGTAACTCAGTAGATGTGTGTATCCAACTCAGTAGATGTGTGTATATGTAACTCTGTAGATGTGTGTGTATGTAACTCAGTAGATGTGAGCGTACGTAACTCAGTAGATGTATGTATGTAACTCAGTAGATGTGCGTGTATGTAACACAGTGGATGTGTGTATGTAACTCAGTAGAGGTGTGTGTATGTAACTCAGTAGATGTGTGTGTATGTAACTCAGTAGATGTGTGTATGTAACTCACTAGATGTGTGTATGTAACTCAGTAGATATGTGTGTATGTAGCTCATTAGATGTGTGTATGTAACTCAGTAGATATGTGTGTATGTAACTCAGTAGATGTGAGTGTATGTAACTCAGTAGATGTGTGTGTATGTAACACAGAAATGTGTGTATATGTAACTCAGTAGATGTGTTTGTATGTAACTCAGTAGATGTGTGTGTATGTAACTCAGTAGATGTATGTATGTAACTCAGTAGATGTGTGTGTATGTAACTCAGTAGATGTGTGTATGTAACTCAGTAGATGTGCGTGTATGTAACTCAGTAGATGTGTGTATGTAACTTAGTAGATATGTCTGTATGTAACTCAGTAGATGTGTGTGTATGTAACTCAGTAGATGTGTGTATATAACTTAGGAGATGTGTGTGTATGTAACTCAGTAGATGTGTGTGTATGTAACTCAGTAGATGTGCGTGTATGTAATTCAGTAGATGTGTGTATGTGACTCAGTAGATGCGTGTGTATGTAACTCAGTAGATGTGTGTGTATGTAATTCAGTAGATGTATGTATGTGACTCAGTAGATGTGTGTGTATGTAACACAGTAGATGTGTGTGTATGCAACTCAGTAGATGTGTGTATGTAACTAAGTAGAGGTGTGTATGTAACTCAGTAGATATGTGTGTATGTAACTCAGTAGATGTGTGCATGTAACTCAGTAGTTGTGTGTGTATGTAACTCAGTAGATATGTGTATGTAACTCAGTAGATGTGTGTGTATGTAACTCAGTAGATGTGAGTGTATGTAACTCAGTAGATGTGAGTGTATGTAACTCAGGAGTAGTGTGCACGGAACTCAGTAGTTGTGTGTGTGTATGTAACTCAGTAGATATGTGTATGTAACTCGGTAGATATGTGTATATGTAACTCAGTAGATATGTGTGTATGTAACTCAGTAGATGTGTGTATGTAACTCAGTAGATGTGTGTGTATGTAACTCAGTAGATGTGTGTATGTAACTCAGTAGATGTGTGTCTGTAACTCAGTAGATGTGTGTATATGTAGATTAGTAGATGTGTATATGTAACTCAGTAGATGTGTCTGTATGTAACTCTGTAGAGGTGTGTATGTAACTCAGTAGATGTGTCTGTATGTAACTCAGTAGATGTGTGTTTATATAACTCAGTAGATGTGTATGTATGTAACTCAGTAGATGTATGTATGTAACTCAGTAGATGTGCGTGTATGTAACTCATTAGATGTGTGTGTATGTAACTCAGTAGATTTGTGTGTATGTAACTCAGTAGATGTGTGTATATGTAACACAGTAGATGTCGGTGTATGTAACTCAGTAGATGTGTGTGTATGTAGCTCAGTAAGTGTATGTATGTAACTCAGTAGATGTGCGTGTATGTAACTCAGTAGATGTGTGTATGTCACTCAGTAGAGGTGTGTGTATGTAACTCAGTGGATGTGTGTATATGTAACTCAGTAGATGTGTGTGTATTTAACTCAGTAGATGTGTGTGTATGTAACTAAGTAGATGTGTATGTATGTAACTCAGTGGATGTGTGTGTATGTAACTTAGTAGATGTGTGTGTATGTAACTCAGCAGATGTGTGTATGTAACTCAGTAGATGCGTGTGTATATAACTCAGTAGATGTGTGTGTACGTAATTCAGTAGATGTGTGTATGTAACTCAGTAGATGTGTATGTATTTGACACAGTAGATGTGTGTGTATGTAACTCAATAGATGTGTGTGTATGTAACTCAGTAGATATGTGTGTATATAACTCAGTAGATGTGTGTGTATGTAACTCAGTAGATGTGTGTATGTAACTCAGTAGATGTGAGTGTATGTAACTCAGTAGATGTGTGTGTGTATGTAACTCAGTAGATGTGTGTATGTAACTCAGTAGATGTGAGTGTATGTAACTCAGTAGATGTGAGTGTAAATAACTCAGTAGATGTGTATGTATGTAACTCAGTAGATGTGTATGTATGTAACTCATTAGAAGTTTGTGTATGTAACTCAGTGGATGTGTGTATATGTAACTCAGTAGATGTGTGTGTATGTAATTCAGTAGATGTGTGTGTATATAACTCAGTAGATGTTTGTGTATGTAACTCAGTAGATATGTGTGTATGTAACTCAGTAGATGTGTGTGTATGTAACTCAATATATGTGTATGTATGTAACTCAGTAGATGTGTGTATGTAACTAAGTAGATGTGTGTATGTAACTCAGTAGATATGTGTGTATGTAACTCAGTAGATGTGTGTATGGAACTCAATAGCTGTGTATGTATGTAACTCAGTAGATATGTTTATTTAACACAGTAGATGTGAGTGTATGTAACTCAGTAGATGTGTGTGTATATAACTCTGTAGATGTGTGTGTATGTAACTCTGTAGATGTGTGTATGTATCTCGGTTGATGTGTGTGTATGTAACTCAGTAGATGTGTGTATGTAACTCAGTAGTTGTGTGTGTGTATGTAACTCAGTAGATGTGTGTGTATGTAACTCAGTAGATTTGTGTGTATGTAACTCAGTAGATATGTGTATATGTAACTGAGTAGATGTGTGTGTATGTAACTCAGTAGATGTGTGTGTATGTAACTCAGTAGATGTGTGTGTATGTAACTCAGTAGATGCATTCATGTAACTCAGTAGATGTGTGTGTATGCAACTCAGTAGATGTGCGTGTATGTAACTGAGTAGATGTGTGTATGTAACTCAGTAGAGGTGTGTCTGTAACTCAGTAGATGTGTGTCTGTAACTCAGTAGATGTGTGTGTATGTAGCTTAGTAGATGTGTATATGTAACTCAGTAGATGTGTCTGTATGTAACTCTGTAGATGTGTGTATGTATCTCAGTTGATGTGTGTGTATGTAACTCAGTAGATGTGTGTATATGTAATTCAGAAGATGTGTGTGTATGTAACTCAGTAGATGGTGTGTGTATGTAACTCAGTAGAGGTGTGTATGTAACTCAGTAGATGTGTCTGTATGTAACTCAGTAGATGTATGTATGTAACTCAGTAGATGTGCGTGTATGTAACTCATTAGATGTGTGTGTATGTAACTCAGTAGATTTGTGTGTATGTAACTCAGTAGATGTGTGTATGTAACTTAGTAGATGTGTGTGTATGTAACTCAGTAGATGTGTGTGTATGTAACTCAATAGATGTGTATGTACGTAACTCAGTAGAGGTGTGTGTATGTAACACAGTAGATGTGTGTATATGTAACTCAGTAGATGTGTGTATCCAACTCAGTAGATGTGTGTATATGTAACTCTGTAGATGTGTGTGTATGTAACTCAGTAGATGTGTGTATGTAACTCACTAGATGTGTGTATGTAACTCAGTAGATATGTGTGTATGTAGCTCATTAGATGTGTGTATGTAACTCAGTAGATATGTGTGTATGTAACTCAGTAGATGTGAGTGTATGTAACTCAGTAGATGTGTGTGTATGTAACACAGAAATGTGTGTATATGTAACTCAGTAGATGTGTTTGTATGTAACTCAGTAGATGTGCGTGTATGTAACTCAGTAGATGTATGTATGTAACTCAGTAGATGTGTGTGTATGTAACTCAGTAGATGTGTGTATGTAACTCAGTAGATGTGCGTGTATGTAACTCAGTAGATGTGTGTATGTAACTCAGTAGATATGTCTGTATGTAACTCAGTAGATGTGTGTGTATGTAACTCAGTAGATGTGTGTATATAACTTAGGAGATGTGTGTGTATGTAACTCAGTAGATGTGTGTGTATGTAACTCAGTAGATGTGCGTGTATGTAATTCAGTAGATGTATGTATGTGACTCAGTAGATGTGTGTGTATGTAACACAGTAGATGTGTGTGTATGTAACTCAGTAGATGTGTGTGTATGTAACTCAGCAGTAGTGTGTATGTAACTCAGTAGATGCGTGTGTATGTAACTCAGTAGATGTGTGTGTATGTAATTTAGTTGATGTATGTATGTGATTCAGTAGATGTGTGTGTATGTAACTCAGTAGATGTGAGTGTATGTAACTCAGTAGATGTGTATGTATGCAACTCAGTAGATGTGTGTATGTAACTAAGTAGAGGTGTGTATGTAACTTAGTAGATATGTGTGTATGTAACTCAGTAGATGTGTGCATGTAACTCAGTAGTTGTGTGTGTATGTAACTCAGTAGATATGTGTATGTAACTCAGTAGATGTGTGTGTATGTAACTCAGTAGATGTGAGTGTATGTACTCAGTAGATGTGAGTGTATGTAACTCAGGAGTAGTGTGCATGGAACTCAGTAGTTGTGTGTGTGTATGTAACTCAGTAGATATGTGTATGTAACTCGGTAGATATGTGTATATGTAACTCAGTAGATATGTGTGTATGTAACTCAGTAGATTTGTGTATGTAACTCAGTAGATGTGTGTATGTAACTCAGTAGATGTGTGTATGTAACTCAGTAGACGTGTGTCTGTAACTCAGTAGATGTGTGTGTATGTAGCTTAGTAGATGTGTATATGTAACTCAGTACATGTGTCTGTATGTAACTCTGTAGATGTGTGTATGTATCTCAGTTGATGTGTGTGTATGTAACTCAGTAGATGTGTGTATATGTAATTCAGAAGATGTGTGTGTATGTAACTCAGTAGATGGTGTGTGTATGTAACTCAGTAGAGGTGTGTATGTAACTCAGTAGATGTGTCTGTATGTAACTCAGTAGATGTATGTATGTAACTCAGTAGATGTGCGTGTATGTAACTCATTAGATGTGTGTGTATGTAACTCAGTAGATTTGTGTGTATGTAACTCAGTAGATGTGTGTATGTAACTTAGTAGATGTGTGTGTATGTAACTCAGTAGATGTGTGTGTATGTAACTCAATAGATGTGTATGTATGTAACTCAGTAGAGGTGTGTGTATGTAACACAGTAGATGTGTGTATATGTAACTCAGTAGATGTGTGTATCCAACTCAGTAGATGTGTGTATATGTAACTCTGTAGATGTGTGTGTATGTAACTCAGTAGATGTGAGCGTACGTAACTCAGTAGATGTATGTATGTAACTCAGTAGATGTGCGTGTATGTAACACAGTGGATGTGTGTATGTAACTCAGTAGAGGTGTGTGTATGTAACTCAGTAGATGTGTGTGTATGTAACTCAGTAGATGTGTGTATGTAACTCACTAGATGTGTGTATGTAACTCAGTAGATATGTGTGTATGTAGCTCATTAGATGTGTGTATGTAACTCAGTAGATATGTGTGTATGTAACTCAGTAGATGTGAGTGTATGTAACTCAGTAGATGTGTGTGTATGTAACACAGAAATGTGTGTATATGTAACTCAGTAGATGTGTTTGTATGTAACTCAGTAGATGTGTGTGTATGTAACTCAGTAGATGTATGTATGTAACTCAGTAGATGTGTGTGTATGTAACTCAGTAGATGTGTGTATGTAACTCAGTAGATGTGCGTGTATGTAACTCAGTAGATGTGTGTATGTAACTTAGTAGATATGTCTGTATGTAACTCAGTAGATGTGTGTGTATGTAACTCAGTAGATGTGTGTATATAACTTAGGAGATGTGTGTGTATGTAACTCAGTAGATGTGTGTGTATGTAACTCAGTAGATGTGCGTGTATGTAATTCAGTAGATGTGTGTATGTGACTCAGTAGATGCGTGTGTATGTAACTCAGTAGATGTGTGTGTATGTAATTCAGTAGATGTATGTATGTGACTCAGTAGATGTGTGTGTATGTAACACAGTAGATGTGTGTGTATGCAACTCAGTAGATGTGTGTATGTAACTAAGTAGAGGTGTGTATGTAACTCAGTAGATATGTGTGTATGTAACTCAGTAGATGTGTGCATGTAACTCAGTAGTTGTGTGTGTATGTAACTCAGTAGATATGTGTATGTAACTCAGTAGATGTGTGTGTATGTAACTCAGTAGATGTGAGTGTATGTAACTCAGTAGATGTGAGTGTATGTAACTCAGGAGTAGTGTGCACGGAACTCAGTAGTTGTGTGTGTGTATGTAACTCAGTAGATATGTGTATGTAACTCGGTAGATATGTGTATATGTAACTCAGTAGATATGTGTGTATGTAACTCAGTAGATGTGTGTATGTAACTCAGTAGATGTGTGTGTATGTAACTCAGTAGATGTGTGTATGTAACTCAGTAGATGTGTGTCTGTAACTCAGTAGATGTGTGTATATGTAGATTAGTAGATGTGTATATGTAACTCAGTAGATGTGTCTGTATGTAACTCTGTAGAGGTGTGTATGTAACTCAGTAGATGTGTCTGTATGTAACTCAGTAGATGTGTGTTTATATAACTCAGTAGATGTGTATGTATGTAACTCAGTAGATGTATGTATGTAACTCAGTAGATGTGCGTGTATGTAACTCATTAGATGTGTGTGTATGTAACTCAGTAGATTTGTGTGTATGTAACTCAGTAGATGTGTGTATATGTAACACAGTAGATGTCGGTGTATGTAACTCAGTAGATGTGTGTGTATGTAGCTCAGTAAGTGTATGTATGTAACTCAGTAGATGTGCGTGTATGTAACTCAGTAGATGTGTGTATGTCACTCAGTAGAGGTGTGTGTATGTAACTCAGTGGATGTGTGTATATGTAACTCAGTAGATGTGTGTGTATTTAACTCAGTAGATGTGTGTGTATGTAACTAAGTAGATGTGTATGTATGTAACTCAGTGGATGTGTGTGTATGTAACTTAGTAGATGTGTGTGTATGTAACTCAGCAGATGTGTGTATGTAACTCAGTAGATGCGTGTGTATATAACTCAGTAGATGTGTGTGTACGTAATTCAGTAGATGTGTGTATGTAACTCAGTAGATGTGTATGTATTTGACACAGTAGATGTGTGTGTATGTAACTCAATAGATGTGTGTGTATGTAACTCAGTAGATATGTGTGTATATAACTCAGTAGATGTGTGTGTATGTAACTCAGTAGATGTGTGTATGTAACTCAGTAGATGTGAGTGTATGTAACTCAGTAGATGTGTGTGTGTATGTAACTCAGTAGATGTGTGTATGTAACTCAGTAGATGTGAGTGTATGTAACTCAGTAGATGTGAGTGTAAATAACTCAGTAGATGTGTATGTATGTAACTCAGTAGATGTGTATGTATGTAACTCATTAGAGGTTTGTGTATGTAACTCAGTGGATGTGTGTATATGTAACTCAGTAGATGTGTGTGTATGTAATTCAGTAGATGTGTGTGTATATAACTCAGTAGATGTTTGTGTATGTAACTCAGTAGATATGTGTGTATGTAACTCAGTAGATGTGTGTGTATGTAACTCAATATATGTGTATGTATGTAACTCAGTAGATGTGTGTATGTAACTAAGTAGATGTGTGTATGTAACTCAGTAGATATGTGTGTATGTAACTCAGTAGATGTGTGTATGGAACTCAATAGCTGTGTATGTATGTAACTCAGTAGATATGTTTATTTAACACAGTAGATGTGAGTGTATGTAACTCAGTAGATGTGTGTGTATATAACTCTGTAGATGTGTGTGTATGTAACTCTGTAGATGTGTGTATGTATCTCGGTTGATGTGTGTGTATGTAACTCAGTAGATGTGTGTATGTAACTCAGTAGTTGTGTGTGTGTATGTAACTCAGTAGATGTGTGTGTATGTAACTCAGTAGATTTGTGTGTATGTAACTCAGTAGATATGTGTATATGTAACTGAGTAGATGTGTGTGTATGTAACTCAGTAGATGTGTGTGTATGTAACTCAGTAGATGTGTGTGTATGTAACTCAGTAGATGCATTCATGTAACTCAGTAGATGTGTGTGTATGCAACTCAGTAGATGTGCGTGTATGTAACTGAGTAGATGTGTGTATGTAACTCAGTAGAGGTGTGTGTATGTAACTCAGTGGATGTGTGTATATGTAACACAGTAGATTTGTGTGTATGTAACTCAGTAGATGTGTGTGTATATAACTCTGTAGATGTGTGTGTATGTAACTCTGTAGATGTGTGTATGTATCTCGGTTGATGTGTGTGTATGTAACTCAGTAGATGTGTGTCTGTAACTCAGTAGATGTGTGTGTATGTAGCTTAGTAGATGTGTATATGTAACTCAGTAGATGTGTCTGTATGTAACTCTGTAGATGTGTGTATGTATCTCAGTTGATGTGTGTGTATGTAACTCAGTAGATGTGTGTATATGTAATTCAGAAGATGTGTGTGTATGTAACTCAGTAGATGGTGTGTGTATGTAACTCAGTAGAGGTGTGTATGTAACTCAGTAGATGTGTCTGTATGTAACTCAGTAGATGTATGTATGTAACTCAGTAGATGTGTGTCTGTAACTCAGTAGATGTGTGTGTATGTAGCTTAGTAGATGTGTATATGTAACTCAGTAGATGTGTCTGTATGTAACTCTGTAGATGTGTGTATGTATCTCAGTTGATGTGTGTGTATGTAACTCAGTAGATGTGTGTATATGTAATTCAGAAGATGTGTGTGTATGTAACTCAGTAGATGTGTGTGTATGTAACTCAGTAGATGTATGTATGTAACTCAGTAGATGTGTGTGTATGTAACTCAGTAGATGTGTGTATGTAACTCAGTAGATGTGCGTGTATGTAACTCAGTAGATGTGTGTATGTAACTTAGTAGATATGTCTGTATGTAACTCAGTAGATGTGTGTGTATGTAACTCAGTAGATGTGTGTATATAACTTAGGAGATGTGTGTGTATGTAACTCAGTAGATGTGTGTGTATGTAACTCAGTAGATGTGCGTGTATGTAATTCAGTAGATGTGTGTATGTGACTCAGTAGATGCGTGTGTATGTAACTCAGTAGATGTGTGTGTATGTAATTCAGTAGATGTATGTATGTGACTCAGTAGATGTGTGTGTATGTAACACAGTAGATGTGTGTGTATGCAACTCAGTAGATGTGTGTATGTAACTAAGTAGAGGTGTGTATGTAACTCAGTAGATATGTGTGTATGTAACTCAGTAGATGTGTGCATGTAACTCAGTAGTTGTGTGTGTATGTAACTCAGTAGATATGTGTATGTAACTCAGTAGATGTGTGTGTATGTAACTCAGTAGATGTGTGTGTATGTAACTCAGTAGATGCATTCATGTAACTCAGTAGATGTGTGTGTATGCAACTCAGTAGATGTGCGTGTATGTAACTGAGTAGATGTGTGTATGTAACTCAGTAGAGGTGTGTGTATGTAACTCAGTGGATGTGTGTATATGTAACACAGTAGATTTGTGTGTATGTAACTCAGTAGATGTGTGTGTATATAACTCTGTAGATGTGTGTGTATGTAACTCTGTAGATGTGTGTATGTATCTCGGTTGATGTGTGTGTATGTAACTCAGTAGATGTGTGTCTGTAACTCAGTAGATGTGTGTGTATGTAGCTTAGTAGATGTGTATATGTAACTCAGTAGATGTGTCTGTATGTAACTCTGTAGATGTGTGTATGTATCTCAGTTGATGTGTGTGTATGTAACTCAGTAGATGTGTGTATATGTAATTCAGAAGATGTGTGTGTATGTAACTCAGTAGATGGTGTGTGTATGTAACTCAGTAGAGGTGTGTATGTAACTCAGTAGATGTGTCTGTATGTAACTCAGTAGATGTATGTATGTAACTCAGTAGATGTGTGTCTGTAACTCAGTAGATGTGTGTGTATGTAGCTTAGTAGATGTGTATATGTAACTCAGTAGATGTGTCTGTATGTAACTCTGTAGATGTGTGTATGTATCTCAGTTGATGTGTGTGTATGTAACTCAGTAGATGTGTGTATATGTAATTCAGAAGATGTGTGTGTATGTAACTCAGTAGATGTGTGTGTATGTAACTCAGTAGATGTATGTATGTAACTCAGTAGATGTGTGTGTATGTAACTCAGTAGATGTGTGTATGTAACTCAGTAGATGTGCGTGTATGTAACTCAGTAGATGTGTGTATGTAACTTAGTAGATATGTCTGTATGTAACTCAGTAGATGTGTGTGTATGTAACTCAGTAGATGTGTGTATATAACTTAGGAGATGTGTGTGTATGTAACTCAGTAGATGTGTGTGTATGTAACTCAGTAGATGTGCGTGTATGTAATTCAGTAGATGTGTGTATGTGACTCAGTAGATGCGTGTGTATGTAACTCAGTAGATGTGTGTGTATGTAATTCAGTAGATGTATGTATGTGACTCAGTAGATGTGTGTGTATGTAACACAGTAGATGTGTGTGTATGCAACTCAGTAGATGTGTGTATGTAACTAAGTAGAGGTGTGTATGTAACTCAGTAGATATGTGTGTATGTAACTCAGTAGATGTGTGCATGTAACTCAGTAGTTGTGTGTGTATGTAACTCAGTAGATATGTGTATGTAACTCAGTAGATGTGTGTGTATGTAACTCAGTAGATGTGAGTGTATGTAACTCAGTAGATGTGAGTGTATGTAACTCAGGAGTAGTGTGCACGGAACTCAGTAGTTGTGTGTGTGTATGTAACTCAGTAGATATGTGTATGTAACTCGGTAGATATGTGTATATGTAACTCAGTAGATATGTGTGTATGTAACTCAGTAGATGTGTGTATGTAACTCAGTAGATGTGTGTGTATGTAACTCAGTAGATGTGTGTATGTAACTCAGTAGATGTGTGTCTGTAACTCAGTAGATGTGTGTATATGTAGATTAGTAGATGTGTATATGTAACTCAGTAGATGTGTCTGTATGTAACTCTGTAGAGGTGTGTATGTAACTCAGTAGATGTGTCTGTATGTAACTCAGTAGATGTGTGTTTATATAACTCAGTAGATGTGTATGTATGTAACTCAGTAGATGTATGTATGTAACTCAGTAGATGTGCGTGTATGTAACTCATTAGATGTGTGTGTATGTAACTCAGTAGATTTGTGTGTATGTAACTCAGTAGATGTGTGTATATGTAACACAGTAGATGTCGGTGTATGTAACTCAGTAGATGTGTGTGTATGTAGCTCAGTAAGTGTATGTATGTAACTCAGTAGATGTGCGTGTATGTAACTCAGTAGATGTGTGTATGTCACTCAGTAGAGGTGTGTGTATGTAACTCAGTGGATGTGTGTATATGTAACTCAGTAGATGTGTGTGTATTTAACTCAGTAGATGTGTGTGTATGTAACTAAGTAGATGTGTATGTATGTAACTCAGTGGATGTGTGTGTATGTAACTTAGTAGATGTGTGTGTATGTAACTCAGCAGATGTGTGTATGTAACTCAGTAGATGCGTGTGTATATAACTCAGTAGATGTGTGTGTACGTAATTCAGTAGATGTGTGTATGTAACTCAGTAGATGTGTATGTATTTGACACAGTAGATGTGTGTGTATGTAACTCAATAGATGTGTGTGTATGTAACTCAGTAGATATGTGTGTATATAACTCAGTAGATGTGTGTGTATGTAACTCAGTAGATGTGTGTATGTAACTCAGTAGATGTGAGTGTATGTAACTCAGTAGATGTGTGTGTGTATGTAACTCAGTAGATGTGTGTATGTAACTCAGTAGATGTGAGTGTATGTAACTCAGTAGATGTGAGTGTAAATAACTCAGTAGATGTGTATGTATGTAACTCAGTAGATGTGTATGTATGTAACTCATTAGAGGTTTGTGTATGTAACTCAGTGGATGTGTGTATATGTAACTCAGTAGATGTGTGTGTATGTAATTCAGTAGATGTGTGTGTATATAACTCAGTAGATGTTTGTGTATGTAACTCAGTAGATATGTGTGTATGTAACTCAGTAGATGTGTGTGTATGTAACTCAATATATGTGTATGTATGTAACTCAGTAGATGTGTGTATGTAACTAAGTAGATGTGTGTATGTAACTCAGTAGATATGTGTGTATGTAACTCAGTAGATGTGTGTATGGAACTCAATAGCTGTGTATGTATGTAACTCAGTAGATATGTTTATTTAACACAGTAGATGTGAGTGTATGTAACTCAGTAGATGTGTGTGTATATAACTCTGTAGATGTGTGTGTATGTAACTCTGTAGATGTGTGTATGTATCTCGGTTGATGTGTGTGTATGTAACTCAGTAGATGTGTGTATGTAACTCAGTAGTTGTGTGTGTGTATGTAACTCAGTAGATGTGTGTGTATGTAACTCAGTAGATTTGTGTGTATGTAACTCAGTAGATATGTGTATATGTAACTGAGTAGATGTGTGTGTATGTAACTCAGTAGATGTGTGTGTATGTAACTCAGTAGATGTGTGTGTATGTAACTCAGTAGATGCATTCATGTAACTCAGTAGATGTGTGTGTATGCAACTCAGTAGATGTGCGTGTATGTAACTGAGTAGATGTGTGTATGTAACTCAGTAGAGGTGTGTGTATGTAACTCAGTGGATGTGTGTATATGTAACACAGTAGATTTGTGTGTATGTAACTCAGTAGATGTGTGTGTATATAACTCTGTAGATGTGTGTGTATGTAACTCTGTAGATGTGTGTATGTATCTCGGTTGATGTGTGTGTATGTAACTCAGTAGATGTGTGTCTGTAACTCAGTAGATGTGTGTGTATGTAGCTTAGTAGATGTGTATATGTAACTCAGTAGATGTGTCTGTATGTAACTCTGTAGATGTGTGTATGTATCTCAGTTGATGTGTGTGTATGTAACTCAGTAGATGTGTGTATATGTAATTCAGAAGATGTGTGTGTATGTAACTCAGTAGATGGTGTGTGTATGTAACTCAGTAGAGGTGTGTATGTAACTCAGTAGATGTGTCTGTATGTAACTCAGTAGATGTATGTATGTAACTCAGTAGATGTGTGTCTGTAACTCAGTAGATGTGTGTGTATGTAGCTTAGTAGATGTGTATATGTAACTCAGTAGATGTGTCTGTATGTAACTCTGTAGATGTGTGTATGTATCTCAGTTGATGTGTGTGTATGTAACTCAGTAGATGTGTGTATATGTAATTCAGAAGATGTGTGTGTATGTAACTCAGTAGATGGTGTGTGTATGTAACTCAGTAGAGGTGTGTATGTAACTCAGTAGATGTGTCTGTATGTAACTCAGTAGATGTATGTATGTAACTCATTAGATGTGTGTGTATGTAACTCAGTAGATTTGTGTGTATGTAACTCAGTAGATGTGTGTATGTAACTTAGTAGATGTGTGTGTATGTAACTCAGTAGATGTGTGTGTATGTAACTCAATAGATGTGTATGTACGTAACTCAGTAGAGGTGTGTGTATGTAACACAGTAGATGTGTGTATATGTAACTCAGTAGATGTGTGTATCCAACTCAGTAGATGTGTGTATATGTAACTCTGTAGATGTGTGTGTATGTAACTCAGTAGATGTGAGCGTACGTAACTCAGTAGATGTGTGTATGTAACTCACTAGATGTGTGTATGTAACTCAGTAGATATGTGTGTATGTAGCTCATTAGATGTGTGTATGTAACTCAGTAGATATGTGTGTATGTAACTCAGTAGATGTGAGTGTATGTAACTCAGTAGATGTGTGTGTATGTAACACAGAAATGTGTGTATATGTAACTCAGTAGATGTGTTTGTATGTAACTCAGTAGATGTGCGTGTATGTAACTCAGTAGATGTATGTATGTAACTCAGTAGATGTGTGTGTATGTAACTCAGTAGATGTGTGTATGTAACTCAGTAGATGTGCGTGTATGTAACTCAGTAGATGTGTGTATGTAACTCAGTAGATATGTCTGTATGTAACTCAGTAGATGTGTGTGTATGTAACTCAGTAGATGTGTGTATATAACTTAGGAGATGTGTGTGTATGTAACTCAGTAGATGTGTGTGTATGTAACTCAGTAGATGTGCGTGTATGTAATTCAGTAGATGTATGTATGTGACTCAGTAGATGTGTGTGTATGTAACACAGTAGATGTGTGTGTATGTAACTCAGTAGATGTGTGTGTATGTAACTCAGCAGTAGTGTGTATGTAACTCAGTAGATGCGTGTGTATGTAACTCAGTAAATGTGTGTGTATGTAATTTAGTTGATGTATGTATGTGATTCAGTAGATGTGTGTGTATGTAACTCAGTAGATGTGAGTGTATGTAACTCAGTAGATGTGTATGTATGCAACTCAGTAGATGTGTGTATGTAACTAAGTAGAGGTGTGTATGTAACTCAGTAGATATGTGTGTATGTAACTCAGTAGATGTGTGCATGTAACTCAGTAGTTGTGTGTGTATGTAACTCAGTAGATATGTGTATGTAACTCAGTAGATGTGTGTGTATGTAACTCAGTAGATGTGAGTGTATGTACTCAGTAGATGTGAGTGTATGTAACTCAGGAGTAGTGTGCATGGAACTCAGTAGTTGTGTGTGTGTATGTAACTCAGTAGATATGTGTATGTAACTCGGTAGATATGTGTATATGTAACTCAGTAGATATGTGTGTATGTAACTCAGTAGATTTGTGTATGTAACTCAGTAGATGTGTGTATGTAACTCAGTAGATGTGTGTATGTAACTCAGTAGACGTGTGTCTGTAACTCAGTAGATGTGTGTGTATGTAGCTTAGTAGATGTGTATATGTAACTCAGTAGATGTGTCTGTATGTAACTCTGTAGATGTGTGTATGTATCTCAGTTGATGTGTGTGTATGTAACTCAGTAGATGTGTGTATATGTAATTCAGAAGATGTGTGTGTATGTAACTCAGTAGATGGTGTGTGTATGTAACTCAGTAGAGGTGTGTATGTAACTCAGTAGATGTGTCTGTATGTAACTCAGTAGATGTATGTATGTAACTCAGTAGATGTGCGTGTATGTAACTCATTAGATGTGTGTGTATGTAACTCAGTAGATTTGTGTGTATGTAACTCAGTAGATGTGTGTATGTAACTTAGTAGATGTGTGTGTATGTAACTCAGTAGATGTGTGTGTATGTAACTCAATAGATGTGTATGTATGTAACTCAGTAGAGGTGTGTGTATGTAACACAGTAGATGTGTGTATATGTAACTCAGTAGATGTGTGTATCCAACTCAGTAGATGTGTGTATATGTAACTCTGTAGATGTGTGTGTATGTAACTCAGTAGATGTGAGCGTACGTAACTCAGTAGATGTATGTATGTAACTCAGTAGATGTGCGTGTATGTAACACAGTGGATGTGTGTATGTAACTCAGTAGAGGTGTGTGTATGTAACTCAGTAGATGTGTGTGTATGTAACTCAGTAGATGTGTGTATGTAACTCACTAGATGTGTGTATGTAACTCAGTAGATATGTGTGTATGTAGCTCATTAGATGTGTGTATGTAACTCAGTAGATATGTGTGTATGTAACTCAGTAGATGTGAGTGTATGTAACTCAGTAGATGTGTGTGTATGTAACACAGAAATGTGTGTATATGTAACTCAGTAGATGTGTTTGTATGTAACTCAGTAGATGTGTGTGTATGTAACTCAGTAGATGTATGTATGTAACTCAGTAGATGTGTGTGTATGTAACTCAGTAGATGTGTGTATGTAACTCAGTAGATGTGCGTGTATGTAACTCAGTAGATGTGTGTATGTAACTCAGTAGATATGTCTGTATGTAACTCAGTAGATGTGTGTGTATGTAACTCAGTAGATGTGTGTATATAACTTAGGAGATGTGTGTGTATGTAACTCAGTAGATGTGTGTGTATGTAACTCAGTAGATGTGCGTGTATGTAATTCAGTAGATGTGTGTATGTGACTCAGTAGATGCGTGTGTATGTAACTCAGTAGATGTGTGTGTATGTAATTCAGTAGATGTATGTATGTGACTCAGTAGATGTGTGTGTATGTAACACTGTAGATGTGTGTGTATGCAACTCAGTAGATGTGTGTATGTAACTAAGTAGAGGTGTGTATGTAACTCAGTAGATATGTGTGTATGTAACTCAGTAGATGTGTGCATGTAACTCAGTAGTTGTGTGTGTATGTAACTCAGTAGATATGTGTATGTAACTCAGTAGATGTGTGTGTATGTAACTCAGTAGATGTGAGTGTATGTAACTCAGTAGATGTGAGTGTATGTAACTCAGGAGTAGTGTGCACGGAACTCAGTAGTTGTGTGTGTGTATGTAACTCAGTAGATATGTGTATGTAACTCGGTAGATATGTGTATATGTAACTCAGTAGATATGTGTGTATGTAACTCAGTAGATGTGTGTATGTAACTCAGTAGATGTGTGTGTATGTAACTCAGTAGATGTGTGTATGTAACTCAGTAGATGTGTGTCTGTAACTCAGTAGATGTGTGTATATGTAGATTAGTAGATGTGTATATGTAACTCAGTAGATGTGTCTGTATGTAACTCTGTAGAGGTGTGTATGTAACTCAGTAGATGTGTCTGTATGTAACTCAGTAGATGTGTGTTTATATAACTCAGTAGATGTGTATGTATGTAACTCAGTAGATGTATGTATGTAACTCAGTAGATGTGCGTGTATGTAACTCATTAGATGTGTGTGTATGTAACTCAGTAGATTTGTGTGTATGTAACTCAGTAGATGTGTGTATATGTAACACAGTAGATGTCGGTGTATGTAACTCAGTAGATGTGTGTGTATGTAGCTCAGTAGGTGTATGTATGTAACTCAGTAGATGTGCGTGTATGTAACTCAGTAGATGTGTGTATGTCACTCAGTAGAGGTGTGTTTATGTAACTCAGTGGATGTGTGTATATGTAACTCAGTAGATGTGTGTGTATTTAACTCAGTAGATGTGTGTGTATGTAACTAAGTAGATGTGTATGTATGTAACTCAGTGGATGTGTGTGTATGTAACTCAGTAGATGTGTGTGTATGTAACTCAGCAGATGTGTGTATGTAACTCAGTAGATGCGTGTGTATATAACTCAGTAGATGTGTGTGTACGTAATTCAGTAGATGTGTGTATGTAACTCAGTAGATGTGTATGTATTTGACACAGTAGATGTGTGTGTATGTAACTCAATAGATGTGTGTGTATGTAACTCAGTAGATATGTGTGTATATAACTCAGTAGATGTGTGTGTATGTAACTCAGTAGATGTGTGTATGTAACTCAGTAGATGTGAGTGTATGTAACTCAGTAGATGTGTGTGTGTATGTAACTCAGTAGATGTGTGTATGTAACTCAGTAGATGTGAGTGTATGTAACTCAGTAGATGTGAGTGTAAATAACTCAGTAGATGTGTATGTATGTAACTCAGTAGATGTGTATGTATGTAACTCATTAGAGGTTTGTGTATGTAACTCAGTGGATGTGTGTATATGTAACTCAGTAGATGTGTGTGTATGTAATTCAGTAGATGTGTGTGTATATAACTCAGTAGATGTTTGTGTATGTAACTCAGTAGATATGTGTGTATGTAACTCAGTAGATGTGTGTGTATGTAACTCAATATATGTGTATGTATGTAACTCAGTAGATGTGTGTATGTAACTAAGTAGATGTGTGTATGTAACTCAGTAGATATGTGTGTATGTAACTCAGTAGATGTGTGTATGGAACTCAATAGCTGTGTATGTATGTAACTCAGTAGATATGTTTATTTAACACAGTAGATGTGAGTGTATGTAACTCAGTAGATGTGTGTGTATATAACTCTGTAGATGTGTGTGTATGTAACTCTGTAGATGTGTGTATGTATCTCGGTTGATGTGTGTGTATGTAACTCAGTAGATGTGTGTATGTAACTCAGTAGTTGTGTGTGTGTATGTAACTCAGTAGATGTGTGTGTATGTAACTCAGTAGATTTGTGTGTATGTAACTCAGTAGATATGTGTATATGTAACTGAGTAGATGTGTGTGTATGTAACTCAGTAGATGTGTGTGTATGTAACTCAGTAGATGTGTGTGTATGTAACTCAGTAGATGCATTCATGTAACTCAGTAGATGTGTGTGTATGCAACTCAGTAGATGTGCGTGTATGTAACTGAGTAGATGTGTGTATGTAACTCAGTAGAGGTGTGTGTATGTAACTCAGTGGATGTGTGTATATGTAACACAGTAGATTTGTGTGTATGTAACTCAGTAGATGTGTGTGTATATAACTCTGTAGATGTGCGTGTATGTAACTCTGTAGATGTGTGTATGTATCTCGGTTGATGTGTGTGTATGTAACTCAGTAGATGTGTGTCTGTAACTCAGTAGATGTGTGTGTATGTAGCTTAGTAGATGTGTATATGTAACTCAGTAGATGTGTCTGTATGTAACTCTGTAGATGTGTGTATGTATCTCAGTTGATGTGTGTGTATGTAACTCAGTAGATGTGTGTATATGTAATTCAGAAGATGTGTGTGTATGTAACTCAGTAGATGGTGTGTGTATGTAACTCAGTAGAGGTGTGTATGTAACTCAGTAGATGTGTCTGTATGTAACTCAGTAGATGTATGTATGTAACTCAGTAGATGTGCGTGTATGTAACTCATTAGATGTGTGTGTATGTAACTCAGTAGATTTGTGTGTATGTAACTCAGTAGATGTGTGTATGTAACTTAGTAGATGTGTGTGTATGTAACTCAGTAGATGTGTGTGTATGTAACTCAATAGATGTGTATGTACGTAACTCAGTAGAGGTGTGTGTATGTAACACAGTAGATGTGTGTATATGTAACTCAGTAGATGTGTGTATCCAACTCAGTAGATGTGTGTATATGTAACTCTGTAGATGTGTGTGTATGTAACTCAGTAGATGTGAGCGTACGTAACTCAGTAGATGTGTGTATGTAACTCACTAGATGTGTGTATGTAACTCAGTAGATATGTGTGTATGTAGCTCATTAGATGTGTGTATGTAACTCAGTAGATATGTGTGTATGTAACTCAGTAGATGTGAGTGTATGTAACTCAGTAGATGTGTGTGTATGTAACACAGAAATGTGTGTATATGTAACTCAGTAGATGTGTTTGTATGTAACTCAGTAGATGTGCGTGTATGTAACTCAGTAGATGTATGTATGTAACTCAGTAGATGTGTGTGTATGTAACTCAGTAGATGTGTGTATGTAACTCAGTAGATGTGCGTGTATGTAACTCAGTAGATGTGTGTATGTAACTCAGTAGATATGTCTGTATGTAACTCAGTAGATGTGTGTGTATGTAACTCAGTAGATGTGTGTATATAACTTAGGAGATGTGTGTGTATGTAACTCAGTAGATGTGTGTGTATGTAACTCAGTAGATGTGCGTGTATGTAATTCAGTAGATGTATGTATGTGACTCAGTAGATGTGTGTGTATGTAACACAGTAGATGTGTGTGTATGTAACTCAGTAGATGTGTGTGTATGTAACTCAGCAGTAGTGTGTATGTAACTCAGTAGATGCGTGTGTATGTAACTCAGTAGATGTGTGTGTATGTAATTTAGTTGATGTATGTATGTGATTCAGTAGATGTGTGTGTATGTAACTCAGTAGATGTGAGTGTATGTAACTCAGTAGATGTGTATGTATGCAACTCAGTAGATGTGTGTATGTAACTAAGTAGAGGTGTGTATGTAACTCAGTAGATATGTGTGTATGTAACTCAGTAGATGTGTGCATGTAACTCAGTAGTTGTGTGTGTATGTAACTCAGTAGATATGTGTATGTAACTCAGTAGATGTGTGTGTATGTAACTCAGTAGATGTGAGTGTATGTACTCAGTAGATGTGAGTGTATGTAACTCAGGAGTAGTGTGCATGGAACTCAGTAGTTGTGTGTGTGTATGTAACTCAGTAGATATGTGTATGTAACTCGGTAGATATGTGTATATGTAACTCAGTAGATATGTGTGTATGTAACTCAGTAGATTTGTGTATGTAACTCAGTAGATGTGTGTATGTAACTCAGTAGATGTGTGTATGTAACTCAGTAGACGTGTGTCTGTAACTCAGTAGATGTGTGTGTATGTAGCTTAGTAGATGTGTATATGTAACTCAGTAGATGTGTCTGTATGTAACTCTGTAGATGTGTGTATGTATCTCAGTTGATGTGTGTGTATGTAACTCAGTAGATGTGTGTATATGTAATTCAGAAGATGTGTGTGTATGTAACTCAGTAGATGGTGTGTGTATGTAACTCAGTAGAGGTGTGTATGTAACTCAGTAGATGTGTCTGTATGTAACTCAGTAGATGTATGTATGTAACTCAGTAGATGTGCGTGTATGTAACTCATTAGATGTGTGTGTATGTAACTCAGTAGATTTGTGTGTATGTAACTCAGTAGATGTGTGTATGTAACTTAGTAGATGTGTGTGTATGTAACTCAGTAGATGTGTGTGTATGTAACTCAATAGATGTGTATGTATGTAACTCAGTAGAGGTGTGTGTATGTAACACAGTAGATGTGTGTATATGTAACTCAGTAGATGTGTGTATCCAACTCAGTAGATGTGTGTATATGTAACTCTGTAGATGTGTGTGTATGTAACTCAGTAGATGTGAGCGTACGTAACTCAGTAGATGTATGTATGTAACTCAGTAGATGTGCGTGTATGTAACACAGTGGATGTGTGTATGTAACTCAGTAGAGGTGTGTGTATGTAACTCAGTAGATGTGTGTGTATGTAACTCAGTAGATGTGTGTATGTAACTCACTAGATGTGTGTATGTAACTCAGTAGATATGTGTGTATGTAGCTCATTAGATGTGTGTATGTAACTCAGTAGATATGTGTGTATGTAACTCAGTAGATGTGAGTGTATGTAACTCAGTAGATGTGTGTGTATGTAACACAGAAATGTGTGTATATGTAACTCAGTAGATGTGTTTGTATGTAACTCAGTAGATGTGTGTGTATGTAACTCAGTAGATGTATGTATGTAACTCAGTAGATGTGTGTGTATGTAACTCAGTAGATGTGTGTATGTAACTCAGTAGATGTGCGTGTATGTAACTCAGTAGATGTGTGTATGTAACTCAGTAGATATGTCTGTATGTAACTCAGTAGATGTGTGTGTATGTAACTCAGTAGATGTGTGTATATAACATAGGAGATGTGTGTGTATGTAACTCAGTAGATGTGTGTGTATGTAACTCAGTAGATGTGCGTGTATGTAATTCAGTAGATGTGTGTATGTGACTCAGTAGATGCGTGTGTATGTAACTCAGTAGATGTGTGTGTATGTAATTCAGTAGATGTATGTATGTGACTCAGTAGATGTGTGTGTATGTAACACAGTAGATGTGTGTGTATGCAACTCAGTAGATGTGTGTATGTAACTAAGTAGAGGTGTGTATGTAACTCAGTAGATATGTGTGTATGTAACTCAGTAGATGTGTGCATGTAACTCAGTAGTTGTGTGTGTATGTAACTCAGTAGATATGTGTATGTAACTCAGTAGATGTGTGTGTATGTAACTCAGTAGATGTGAGTGTATGTAACTCAGTAGATGTGAGTGTATGTAACTCAGGAGTAGTGTGCACGGAACTCAGTAGTTGTGTGTGTGTATGTAACTCAGTAGATATGTGTATGTAACTCGGTAGATATGTGTATATGTAACTCAGTAGATATGTGTGTATGTAACTCAGTAGATGTGTGTATGTAACTCAGTAGATGTGTGTGTATGTAACTCAGTAGATGTGTGTATGTAACTCAGTAGATGTGTGTCTGTAACTCAGTAGATGTGTGTATATGTAGATTAGTAGATGTGTATATGTAACTCAGTAGATGTGTCTGTATGTAACTCTGTAGAGGTGTGTATGTAACTCAGTAGATGTGTCTGTATGTAACTCAGTAGATGTGTGTTTATATAACTCAGTAGATGTGTATGTATGTAACTCAGTAGATGTATGTATGTAACTCAGTAGATGTGCGTGTATGTAACTCATTAGATGTGTGTGTATGTAACTCAGTAGATTTGTGTGTATGTAACTCAGTAGATGTGTGTATATGTAACACAGTAGATGTCGGTGTATGTAACTCAGTAGATGTGTGTGTATGTAGCTCAGTAGGTGTATGTATGTAACTCAGTAGATGTGCGTGTATGTAACTCAGTAGATGTGTGTATGTCACTCAGTAGAGGTGTGTGTATGTAACTCAGTGGATGTGTGTATATGTAACTCAGTAGATGTGTGTGTATTTAACTCAGTAGATGTGTGTGTATGTAACTAAGTAGATGTGTATGTATGTAACTCAGTGGATGTGTGTGTATGTAACTCAGTAGATGTGTGTGTATGTAACTCAGCAGATGTGTGTATGTAACTCAGTAGATGCGTGTGTATATAACTCAGTAGATGTGTGTGTACGTAATTCAGTAGATGTGTGTATGTAACTCAGTAGATGTGTATGTATTTGACACAGTAGATGTGTGTGTATGTAACTCAATAGATGTGTGTGTATGTAACTCAGTAGATATGTGTGTATATAACTCAGTAGATGTGTGTGTATGTAACTCAGTAGATGTGTGTATGTAACTCAGTAGATGTGTGTATGTATCTCAGTTGATGTGTGTGTATGTAACTCAGTAGATGTGTGTATATGTAATTCAGAAGATGTGTGTGTATGTAACTCAGTAGATGGTGTGTGTATGTAACTCAGTAGAGGTGTGTATGTAACTCAGTAGATGTGTCTGTATGTAACTCAGTAGATGTATGTATGTAACTCAGTAGATGTGCGTGTATGTAACTCATTAGATGTGTGTGTATGTAACTCAGTAGATTTGTGTGTATGTAACTCAGTAGATGTGTGTATGTAACTTAGTAGATGTGTGTGTATGTAACTCAGTAGATGTGTGTGTATGTAACTCAATAGATGTGTATGTACGTAACTCAGTAGAGGTGTGTGTATGTAACACAGTAGATGTGTGTATATGTAACTCAGTAGATGTGTGTATCCAACTCAGTAGATGTGTGTATATGTAACTCTGTAGATGTGTGTGTATGTAACTCAGTAGATGTGAGCGTACGTAACTCAGTAGATGTGTGTATGTAACTCACTAGATGTGTGTATGTAACTCAGTAGATATATGTGTATGTAGCTCATTAGATGTGTGTATGTAACTCAGTAGATATGTGTGTATGTAACTCAGTAGATGTGAGTGTATGTAACTCAGTAGATGTGTGTGTATGTAACACAGAAATGTGTGTATATGTAACTCAGTAGATGTGTTTGTATGTAACTCAGTAGATGTGCGTGTATGTAACTCAGTAGATGTATGTATGTAACTCAGTAGATGTGTGTGTATGTAACTCAGTAGATGTGTGTATGTAACTCAGTAGATGTGCGTGTATGTAACTCAGTAGATGTGTGTATGTAACTCAGTAGATATGTCTGTATGTAACTCAGTAGATGTGTGTGTATGTAACTCAGTAGATGTGTGTATATAACTTAGGAGATGTGTGTGTATGTAACTCAGTAGATGTGTGTGTATGTAACTCAGTAGATGTGCGTGTATGTAATTCAGTAGATGTATGTATGTGACTCAGTAGATGTGTGTGTATGTAACACAGTAGATGTGTGTGTATGTAACTCAGTAGATGTGTGTGTATGTAACTCAGCAGTAGTGTGTATGTAACTCAGTAGATGCGTGTGTATGTAACTCAGTAAATGTGTGTGTATGTAATTTAGTTGATGTATGTATGTGATTCAGTAGATGTGTGTGTATGTAACTCAGTAGATGTGAGTGTATGTAACTCAGTAGATGTGTATGTATGCAACTCAGTAGATGTGTGTATGTAACTAAGTAGAGGTGTGTATGTAACTCAGTAGATATGTGTGTATGTAACTCAGTAGATGTGTGCATGTAACTCAGTAGTTGTGTGTGTATGTAACTCAGTAGATATGTGTATGTAACTCAGTAGATGTGTGTGTATGTAACTCAGTAGATGTGAGTGTATGTACTCAGTAGATGTGAGTGTATGTAACTCAGGAGTAGTGTGCATGGAACTCAGTAGTTGTGTGTGTGTATGTAACTCAGTAGATATGTGTATGTAACTCGGTAGATATGTGTATATGTAACTCAGTAGATATGTGTGTATGTAACTCAGTAGATTTGTGTATGTAACTCAGTAGATGTGTGTATGTAACTCAGTAGATGTGTGTATGTAACTCAGTAGACGTGTGTCTGTAACTCAGTAGATGTGTGTGTATGTAGCTTAGTAGATGTGTATATGTAACTCAGTAGATGTGTCTGTATGTAACTCTGTAGATGTGTGTATGTATCTCAGTTGATGTGTGTGTATGTAACTCAGTAGATGTGTGTATATGTAATTCAGAAGATGTGTGTGTATGTAACTCAGTAGATGGTGTGTGTATGTAACTCAGTAGAGGTGTGTATGTAACTCAGTAGATGTGTCTGTATGTAACTCAGTAGATGTATGTATGTAACTCAGTAGATGTGCGTGTATGTAACTCATTAGATGTGTGTGTATGTAACTCAGTAGATTTGTGTGTATGTAACTCAGTAGATGTGTGTATGTAACTTAGTAGATGTGTGTGTATGTAACTCAGTAGATGTGTGTGTATGTAACTCAATAGATGTGTATGTATGTAACTCAGTAGAGGTGTGTGTATGTAACACAGTAGATGTGTGTATATGTAACTCAGTAGATGTGTGTATCCAACTCAGTAGATGTGTGTATATGTAACTCTGTAGATGTGTGTGTATGTAACTCAGTAGATGTGAGCGTACGTAACTCAGTAGATGTATGTATGTAACTCAGTAGATGTGCGTGTATGTAACACAGTGGATGTGTGTATGTAACTCAGTAGAGGTGTGTGTATGTAACTCAGTAGATGTGTGTGTATGTAACTCAGTAGATGTGTGTATGTAACTCACTAGATGTGTGTATGTAACTCAGTAGATATGTGTGTATGTAGCTCATTAGATGTGTGTATGTAACTCAGTAGATATGTGTGTATGTAACTCAGTAGATGTGAGTGTATGTAACTCAGTAGATGTGTGTGTATGTAACACAGAAATGTGTGTATATGTAACTCAGTAGATGTGTTTGTATGTAACTCAGTAGATGTGTGTGTATGTAACTCAGTAGATGTATGTATGTAACTCAGTAGATGTGTGTGTATGTAACTCAGTAGATGTGTGTATGTAACTCAGTAGATGTGCGTGTATGTAACTCAGTAGATGTGTGTATGTAACTCAGTAGATATGTCTGTATGTAACTCAGTAGATGTGTGTGTATGTAACTCAGTAGATGTGTGTATATAACTTAGGAGATGTGTGTGTATGTAACTCAGTAGATGTGTGTGTATGTAACTCAGTAGATGTGCGTGTATGTAATTCAGTAGATGTGTGTATGTGACTCAGTAGATGCGTGTGTATGTAACTCAGTAGATGTGTGTGTATGTAATTCAGTAGATGTATGTATGTGACTCAGTAGATGTGTGTGTATGTAACACTGTAGATGTGTGTGTATGCAACTCAGTAGATGTGTGTATGTAACTAAGTAGAGGTGTGTATGTAACTCAGTAGATATGTGTGTATGTAACTCAGTAGATGTGTGCATGTAACTCAGTAGTTGTGTGTGTATGTAACTCAGTAGATATGTGTATGTAACTCAGTAGATGTGTGTGTATGTAACTCAGTAGATGTGAGTGTATGTAACTCAGTAGATGTGAGTGTATGTAACTCAGGAGTAGTGTGCACGGAACTCAGTAGTTGTGTGTGTGTATGTAACTCAGTAGATATGTGTATGTAACTCGGTAGATATGTGTATATGTAACTCAGTAGATATGTGTGTATGTAACTCAGTAGATGTGTGTATGTAACTCAGTAGATGTGTGTGTATGTAACTCAGTAGATGTGTGTATGTAACTCAGTAGATGTGTGTCTGTAACTCAGTAGATGTGTGTATATGTAGATTAGTAGATGTGTATATGTAACTCAGTAGATGTGTCTGTATGTAACTCTGTAGAGGTGTGTATGTAACTCAGTAGATGTGTCTGTATGTAACTCAGTAGATGTGTGTTTATATAACTCAGTAGATGTGTATGTATGTAACTCAGTAGATGTATGTATGTAACTCAGTAGATGTGCGTGTATGTAACTCATTAGATGTGTGTGTATGTAACTCAGTAGATTTGTGTGTATGTAACTCAGTAGATGTGTGTATATGTAACACAGTAGATGTCGGTGTATGTAACTCAGTAGATGTGTGTGTATGTAGCTCAGTAGGTGTATGTATGTAACTCAGTAGATGTGCGTGTATGTAACTCAGTAGATGTGTGTATGTCACTCAGTAGAGGTGTGTTTATGTAACTCAGTGGATGTGTGTATATGTAACTCAGTAGATGTGTGTGTATTTAACTCAGTAGATGTGTGTGTATGTAACTAAGTAGATGTGTATGTATGTAACTCAGTGGATGTGTGTGTATGTAACTCAGTAGATGTGTGTGTATGTAACTCAGCAGATGTGTGTATGTAACTCAGTAGATGCGTGTGTATATAACTCAGTAGATGTGTGTGTACGTAATTCAGTAGATGTGTGTATGTAACTCAGTAGATGTGTATGTATTTGACACAGTAGATGTGTGTGTATGTAACTCAATAGATGTGTGTGTATGTAACTCAGTAGATATGTGTGTATATAACTCAGTAGATGTGTGTGTATGTAACTCAGTAGATGTGTGTATGTAACTCAGTAGATGTGAGTGTATGTAACTCAGTAGATGTGTGTGTGTATGTAACTCAGTAGATGTGTGTATGTAACTCAGTAGATGTGAGTGTATGTAACTCAGTAGATGTGAGTGTAAATAACTCAGTAGATGTGTATGTATGTAACTCAGTAGATGTGTATGTATGTAACTCATTAGAGGTTTGTGTATGTAACTCAGTGGATGTGTGTATATGTAACTCAGTAGATGTGTGTGTATGTAATTCAGTAGATGTGTGTGTATATAACTCAGTAGATGTTTGTGTATGTAACTCAGTAGATATGTGTGTATGTAACTCAGTAGATGTGTGTGTATGTAACTCAATATATGTGTATGTATGTAACTCAGTAGATGTGTGTATGTAACTAAGTAGATGTGTGTATGTAACTCAGTAGATATGTGTGTATGTAACTCAGTAGATGTGTGTATGGAACTCAATAGCTGTGTATGTATGTAACTCAGTAGATATGTTTATTTAACACAGTAGATGTGAGTGTATGTAACTCAGTAGATGTGTGTGTATATAACTCTGTAGATGTGTGTGTATGTAACTCTGTAGATGTGTGTATGTATCTCGGTTGATGTGTGTGTATGTAACTCAGTAGATGTGTGTATGTAACTCAGTAGTTGTGTGTGTGTATGTAACTCAGTAGATGTGTGTGTATGTAACTCAGTAGATTTGTGTGTATGTAACTCAGTAGATATGTGTATATGTAACTGAGTAGATGTGTGTGTATGTAACTCAGTAGATGTGTGTGTATGTAACTCAGTAGATGTGTGTGTATGTAACTCAGTAGATGCATTCATGTAACTCAGTAGATGTGTGTGTATGCAACTCAGTAGATGTGCGTGTATGTAACTGAGTAGATGTGTGTATGTAACTCAGTAGAGGTGTGTGTATGTAACTCAGTGGATGTGTGTATATGTAACACAGTAGATTTGTGTGTATGTAACTCAGTAGATGTGTGTGTATATAACTCTGTAGATGTGCGTGTATGTAACTCTGTAGATGTGTGTATGTATCTCGGTTGATGTGTGTGTATGTAACTCAGTAGATGTGTGTCTGTAACTCAGTAGATGTGTGTGTATGTAGCTTAGTAGATGTGTATATGTAACTCAGTAGATGTGTCTGTATGTAACTCTGTAGATGTGTGTATGTATCTCAGTTGATGTGTGTGTATGTAACTCAGTAGATGTGTGTATATGTAATTCAGAAGATGTGTGTGTATGTAACTCAGTAGATGGTGTGTGTATGTAACTCAGTAGAGGTGTGTATGTAACTCAGTAGATGTGTCTGTATGTAACTCAGTAGATGTATGTATGTAACTCAGTAGATGTGCGTGTATGTAACTCATTAGATGTGTGTGTATGTAACTCAGTAGATTTGTGTGTATGTAACTCAGTAGATGTGTGTATGTAACTTAGTAGATGTGTGTGTATGTAACTCAGTAGATGTGTGTGTATGTAACTCAATAGATGTGTATGTACGTAACTCAGTAGAGGTGTGTGTATGTAACACAGTAGATGTGTGTATATGTAACTCAGTAGATGTGTGTATCCAACTCAGTAGATGTGTGTATATGTAACTCTGTAGATGTGTGTGTATGTAACTCAGTAGATGTGAGCGTACGTAACTCAGTAGATGTGTGTATGTAACTCACTAGATGTGTGTATGTAACTCAGTAGATATGTGTGTATGTAGCTCATTAGATGTGTGTATGTAACTCAGTAGATATGTGTGTATGTAACTCAGTAGATGTGAGTGTATGTAACTCAGTAGATGTGTGTGTATGTAACACAGAAATGTGTGTATATGTAACTCAGTAGATGTGTTTGTATGTAACTCAGTAGATGTGCGTGTATGTAACTCAGTAGATGTATGTATGTAACTCAGTAGATGTGTGTGTATGTAACTCAGTAGATGTGTGTATGTAACTCAGTAGATGTGCGTGTATGTAACTCAGTAGATGTGTGTATGTAACTCAGTAGATATGTCTGTATGTAACTCAGTAGATGTGTGTGTATGTAACTCAGTAGATGTGTGTATATAACTTAGGAGATGTGTGTGTATGTAACTCAGTAGATGTGTGTGTATGTAACTCAGTAGATGTGCGTGTATGTAATTCAGTAGATGTATGTATGTGACTCAGTAGATGTGTGTGTATGTAACACAGTAGATGTGTGTGTATGTAACTCAGTAGATGTGTGTGTATGTAACTCAGCAGTAGTGTGTATGTAACTCAGTAGATGCGTGTGTATGTAACTCAGTAGATGTGTGTGTATGTAATTTAGTTGATGTATGTATGTGATTCAGTAGATGTGTGTGTATGTAACTCAGTAGATGTGAGTGTATGTAACTCAGTAGATGTGTATGTATGCAACTCAGTAGATGTGTGTATGTAACTAAGTAGAGGTGTGTATGTAACTCAGTAGATATGTGTGTATGTAACTCAGTAGATGTGTGCATGTAACTCAGTAGTTGTGTGTGTATGTAACTCAGTAGATATGTGTATGTAACTCAGTAGATGTGTGTGTATGTAACTCAGTAGATGTGAGTGTATGTACTCAGTAGATGTGAGTGTATGTAACTCAGGAGTAGTGTGCATGGAACTCAGTAGTTGTGTGTGTGTATGTAACTCAGTAGATATGTGTATGTAACTCGGTAGATATGTGTATATGTAACTCAGTAGATATGTGTGTATGTAACTCAGTAGATTTGTGTATGTAACTCAGTAGATGTGTGTATGTAACTCAGTAGATGTGTGTATGTAACTCAGTAGACGTGTGTCTGTAACTCAGTAGATGTGTGTGTATGTAGCTTAGTAGATGTGTATATGTAACTCAGTAGATGTGTCTGTATGTAACTCTGTAGATGTGTGTATGTATCTCAGTTGATGTGTGTGTATGTAACTCAGTAGATGTGTGTATATGTAATTCAGAAGATGTGTGTGTATGTAACTCAGTAGATGGTGTGTGTATGTAACTCAGTAGAGGTGTGTATGTAACTCAGTAGATGTGTCTGTATGTAACTCAGTAGATGTATGTATGTAACTCAGTAGATGTGCGTGTATGTAACTCATTAGATGTGTGTGTATGTAACTCAGTAGATTTGTGTGTATGTAACTCAGTAGATGTGTGTATGTAACTTAGTAGATGTGTGTGTATGTAACTCAGTAGATGTGTGTGTATGTAACTCAATAGATGTGTATGTATGTAACTCAGTAGAGGTGTGTGTATGTAACACAGTAGATGTGTGTATATGTAACTCAGTAGATGTGTGTATCCAACTCAGTAGATGTGTGTATATGTAACTCTGTAGATGTGTGTGTATGTAACTCAGTAGATGTGAGCGTACGTAACTCAGTAGATGTATGTATGTAACTCAGTAGATGTGCGTGTATGTAACACAGTGGATGTGTGTATGTAACTCAGTAGAGGTGTGTGTATGTAACTCAGTAGATGTGTGTGTATGTAACTCAGTAGATGTGTGTATGTAACTCACTAGATGTGTGTATGTAACTCAGTAGATATGTGTGTATGTAGCTCATTAGATGTGTGTATGTAACTCAGTAGATATGTGTGTATGTAACTCAGTAGATGTGAGTGTATGTAACTCAGTAGATGTGTGTGTATGTAACACAGAAATGTGTGTATATGTAACTCAGTAGATGTGTTTGTATGTAACTCAGTAGATGTGTGTGTATGTAACTCAGTAGATGTATGTATGTAACTCAGTAGATGTGTGTGTATGTAACTCAGTAGATGTGTGTATGTAACTCAGTAGATGTGCGTGTATGTAACTCAGTAGATGTGTGTATGTAACTCAGTAGATATGTCTGTATGTAACTCAGTAGATGTGTGTGTATGTAACTCAGTAGATGTGTGTATATAACATAGGAGATGTGTGTGTATGTAACTCAGTAGATGTGTGTGTATGTAACTCAGTAGATGTGCGTGTATGTAATTCAGTAGATGTGTGTATGTGACTCAGTAGATGCGTGTGTATGTAACTCAGTAGATGTGTGTGTATGTAATTCAGTAGATGTATGTATGTGACTCAGTAGATGTGTGTGTATGTAACACAGTAGATGTGTGTGTATGCAACTCAGTAGATGTGTGTATGTAACTAAGTAGAGGTGTGTATGTAACTCAGTAGATATGTGTGTATGTAACTCAGTAGATGTGTGCATGTAACTCAGTAGTTGTGTGTGTATGTAACTCAGTAGATATGTGTATGTAACTCAGTAGATGTGTGTGTATGTAACTCAGTAGATGTGAGTGTATGTAACTCAGTAGATGTGAGTGTATGTAACTCAGGAGTAGTGTGCACGGAACTCAGTAGTTGTGTGTGTGTATGTAACTCAGTAGATATGTGTATGTAACTCGGTAGATATGTGTATATGTAACTCAGTAGATATGTGTGTATGTAACTCAGTAGATGTGTGTATGTAACTCAGTAGATGTGTGTGTATGTAACTCAGTAGATGTGTGTATGTAACTCAGTAGATGTGTGTCTGTAACTCAGTAGATGTGTGTATATGTAGATTAGTAGATGTGTATATGTAACTCAGTAGATGTGTCTGTATGTAACTCTGTAGAGGTGTGTATGTAACTCAGTAGATGTGTCTGTATGTAACTCAGTAGATGTGTGTTTATATAACTCAGTAGATGTGTATGTATGTAACTCAGTAGATGTATGTATGTAACTCAGTAGATGTGCGTGTATGTAACTCATTAGATGTGTGTGTATGTAACTCAGTAGATTTGTGTGTATGTAACTCAGTAGATGTGTGTATATGTAACACAGTAGATGTCGGTGTATGTAACTCAGTAGATGTGTGTGTATGTAGCTCAGTAGGTGTATGTATGTAACTCAGTAGATGTGCGTGTATGTAACTCAGTAGATGTGTGTATGTCACTCAGTAGAGGTGTGTGTATGTAACTCAGTGGATGTGTGTATATGTAACTCAGTAGATGTGTGTGTATTTAACTCAGTAGATGTGTGTGTATGTAACTAAGTAGATGTGTATGTATGTAACTCAGTGGATGTGTGTGTATGTAACTCAGTAGATGTGTGTGTATGTAACTCAGCAGATGTGTGTATGTAACTCAGTAGATGCGTGTGTATATAACTCAGTAGATGTGTGTGTACGTAATTCAGTAGATGTGTGTATGTAACTCAGTAGATGTGTATGTATTTGACACAGTAGATGTGTGTGTATGTAACTCAATAGATGTGTGTGTATGTAACTCAGTAGATATGTGTGTATATAACTCAGTAGATGTGTGTGTATGTAACTCAGTAGATGTGTGTATGTAACTCAGTAGATGTGAGTGTATGTAACTCAGTAGATGTGTGTGTGTATGTAACTCAGTAGATGTGTGTATGTAACTCAGTAGATGTGAGTGTATGTAACTCAGTAGATGTGAGTGTAAATAACTCAGTAGATGTGTATGTATGTAACTCAGTAGATGTGTATGTATGTAACTCATTAGAGGTTTGTGTATGTAACTCAGTGGATGTGTGTATATGTAACTCAGTAGATGTGTGTGTATGTAATTCAGTAGATGTGTGTGTATATAACTCAGTAGATGTTTGTGTATGTAACTCAGTAGATATGTGTGTATGTAACTCAGTAGATGTGTGTGTATGTAACTCAGTAGATATGTTTATTTAACACAGTAGATGTGAGTGTATGTAACTCAGTAGATGTGTGTGTATATAACTCTGTAGATGTGTGTGTATGTAACTCTGTAGATGTGTGTATGTATCTCGGTTGATGTGTGTGTATGTAACTCAGTAGATGTGTGTGTATGTGACTCAATAGATGTGCGTGTATGTAACTCAGTAGATATGTGTGTATGTAACTCAGTAGATGCCAGTGTATGTAACTCAGTAGATGTGTATGTATGTAACTCAGTAGATGTGTGTATGTAACTAAGTAGATGTGTGTATGTAACTCAGTAGATATGTGTGTATGTAACTCAGTAGATGTTTGCATGTAACTCAGTAGTTGTGTGTGTATATGTAACTGAGTAGATATGTGTATGTAACTCAGTAGATATGTGTATATGTAACAACAGTAGTTGTATGTGTGTATGTAACTCAGTAGATGTGTGTATGTAACTCAGTAGATATGTGTATATGTAACTCAGTAGTTGTATGTGTGTATGTAACTCAGTAGATGTGTGTGTATGTAACTCAGTAGATGTGGGTATATGTAAGTCAGTAGATGTGTGTGTATGTAACTCTGTAGATGTATGTATGTAACTCAGTAGATGTGCGTGTATGTAACTCAGTAGATGTGTGTATGTAACTCAGTAGATGCGTGTGTATGTTACTCAGTAGATGTGTGTGTATGTTATTCAGTAGATGTATGTATGTGACTCAGTAGATGTGTGTGTATGTAACACAGTAGATGTGTATGTAACTCAGTAGATGTTTGTGTATGTAACTCAGTAGATGTGTGTCTATGTAACTCAGTAGATGTGTGTGTATGTAACTCCGTAGATATATGTTTATGTAACTCAGTAGATGTGTGTATGTAACTCAGTAGATGTGTGTGTATGTAACACAGTAGATGTGTGTATATGTAACTCAGTAGATGTTTGTGTATGTAACTCAGTAGATGTGTGTGTATGTAACTCAGTAGATGTATGTATGTAACTCAGTAGATGTGTGTATGTAACTCAGTAGATGTGCGTGTATGTAACTCCGTAGATGTGTGTATGTAACTCAGTAGATATGTCTGTATGTAACTCAGTAGATGTGTGTGTATGTAACTCAGTAGATGTGTGTATATAACTTAGGAGATGTGTGTGTATGTAACTCAGTAGATATGTGTATGTAACTCGGTAGATATGTGTATATGTAACTCAGTAGATATGTGTGTATGTAACTCAGTAGATGTGTGTATGTAACTCAGTAGATGTGTGTGTATGTAACTCAGTAGATGTGTGTATGTAACTCAGTAGATGTGTGTCTGTAACTCAGTAGATGTGTGTATATGTAGCTTAGTAGATGTGTATATGTAACTCAGTAGATGTGTCTGTATGTAACTCTGTAGAGGTGTGTATGTAACTCAGTAGATGTGTCTGTATGTAACTCAGTAGATGTGTGTTTATATAACTCAGTAGATGTGTATGTATGTAACTCCGTAGATGTATGTATGTAACTCAGTAGATGTGCGTGTATGTAACTCATTAGATGTGTGTGTATGTAACTCAGTAGATTTGTGTGTATGTAACTCAGTAGATGTGTGTATATGTAACACAGTAGATGTCGGTGTATGTAACTCAGTAGATGTGTGTGTATGTAGCTCAGTAGGTGTATGTATGTAACTCAGTAGATGTGCGTGTATGTAACTCAGTGGATGTGTGTATATGTAACTCAGTAGATGTGTGTGTATTTAACTCAGTAGATGTGTGTGTATGTAACTAAGTAGATGTGTATGTATGTAACTCAGTGGATGTGTGTGTATGTAACTCAGTAGATGTGTGTGTATGTAACTCAGCAGATGTGTGTATGTAACTCAGTAGATGCGTGTGTATATAACTCAGTAGATGTGTGTGTACGTAATTCAGTAGATGTGTGTATGTAACTCAGTAGATGTGTATGTATTTGACACAGTAGATGTGTGTGTGTAGGTAACTCAGTAGATGTGTGTATGTAACTCAGTAGATGTGAGTGTAAATAACTCAGTAGATGTGTATGTATGTAACTCAGTAGATGTGTATGTATGTAACTCAGTAGAGGTGTGTGTATGTAACTCAGTGGATGTGTGTATATGTAACTCAGTAGATGTGTGTATGTAACTCAGTAGATGTGTGTATATGTAACTCAGTAGATGTGTGTGTATGTAACTGAGTAGATGTGAGTGTATGTAACTCGGTAGATGTGAGTGTATGTAACTCAGTAGATGTGTGTATGTAACTCAGTAGATGTGTGTGTATATGTAACTCAGTAGTTGTGTGTGTATGTAACTCAGCAGAGGTGTGTGTATGTAACTCAGTAGATGTGTGTGTATGTGACTCAATAGATGTGCGTGTTTGTAACTCAGTAGATATGTGTGTATGTAACTCAGTAGATGCCAGTGTATGTAACACAGTAGATGTGTGTATGTAACTAAGTAGATGTGTGTATGTAACTCAGTAGATATGTCTGTATGTAACTCAGTAGATGTTTGCATGTAACTCAGTAGTTGTGTGTGTATATGTAACTGAGTAGATATGTGTATGTAACTCAGTAGATATGTGTATATGTAACAACAGTAGTTGTATGTGTGTATGTAACTCAGTAGATGTGTGTATGTAACTCAGTAGATATGTGTATATGTAACTCAGTAGTTGTATGTGTGTATGTAACTCAGTAGATGTGTGTGTATGTAACTCAGTAGATGTGGGTATATGTAAGTCAGTAGATGTGTGTGTATGTAACTCTGTAGATGTATGTATGTAACTCAGTAGATGTGCGTGTATGTAACTCAGTAGATGTGTGTATGTAACTCAGTAGAGGTGTGTGTATGTAGCTCAGTGGATGTGTGTATATGTAACTCAGTAGATGCGTGTGTATGTTACTCAGTAGATGTGTGTGTATGTTATTCAGTAGATGTATGTTTGTGACTCAGTAGATGTGTGTGTATGTAACACAGTAGATGTGTATGTAACTCAGTAGATGTTTGTGTATGTAACTCAGTAGATGTGTGTCTATGTAACTCAGTAGATGTGTGTGTATGTAACTCCGTAGATATGTGTTTATGTAACTCAGTAGATGTGTGTATGTAACTCAGTAGATGTGTGTGTATGTAACACAGTAGATGTGTGTATATGTAACTCAGTAGATGTTTGTGTATGTAACTCAGTAGATGTGTGTGTATGTAACTCAGTAGATGTATGTATGTAACTCAGTAGATGTGTGTATGTAACTCAGTAGATGTGCGTGTATGTAACTCAGTAGATGTGTGTATGTAACTCAGTAGATATGTCTGTATGTAAGTCAGTAGATGTGTGTGTATGTAACTCAGTAGATGTGGGTATATGTAAGTCAGTAGATGTGTGTGTATGTAACTCTGTAGATGTATGTATGTAACTCAGTAGATGTGCGTGTATGTAACTCAGTAGATGTGTGTATGTAACTCAGTAGAGGTGTGTTATGTAGCTCAGTGGATGTGTGTATATGTAACTCAGTAGATGCGTGTGTATGTTACTCAGTAGATGTGTGTGTATGTTATTCAGTAGATGTATGTATGTGACTCAGTAGATGTGTGTGTATGTAACACAGTAGATGTGTATGTAACTCAGTAGATGTTTGTGTATGTAACTCAGTAGATGTGTGTCTATGTAACTCAGTAGATGTGTGTGTATGTAACTCCGTAGATATATGTTTATGTAACTCAGTAGATGTGTGTATGTAACTCAGTAGATGTGTGTGTATGTAACACAGTAGATGTGTGTATATGTAACTCAGTAGATGTTTGTGTATGTAACTCAGTAGATGTGTGTGTATGTAACTCAGTAGATGTATGTATGTAACTCAGTAGGTGTGTGTATGTAACTCAGTAGATGTGCGTGTATGTAACTCAGTAGATGTGTGTATGTAACTCAGTAGATATGTCTGTATGTAACTCAGTAGATGTGTGTGTATGTAACTCAGTAGATGTGTGTATATAACTTAGGAGATGTGTGTGTATGTAACTCAGTAGATGTGTGCGTATGTAACTCAGTAGATGTGCGTGTATCTAATTCAGTACATGTGTGTATGTAACTCAGTAGATGCGTGTGTATGTAACTCAGTAGATGTGTGTGTATGTAATTCAGTAGATGTATGTATGTGACTCAGTAGATGTGTGTGTATGTAACACAGTAGATGTGTGTGTATGTAACTCAGTAGATGTGTGTGTATGCAACTCAGCAGATGTGTGTATGTAACTAAGTAGAGGTGTGTATGTAACTCAATAGATATGTGTGTATGTAACTCAGTAGATGTGTGCATGTAACTCAGTAGTTGCGTGTGTATGTAACTCAGTAGATATGTGTATGTAACTCAGTAGATGTGTGTGTATGTAACTCAGTAGATGTGAGTGTATGTAACTCAGTAGATGTGAGTGTATGTAACTCAGGAGTAATGTGCATGGAACTCAGTAGTTGTGTGTGTGTATGTAACTCAGTAGATGTGTCTGTATGTAACTCTGTAGAGGTGTGTATGTAACTCAGTAGATGTGTCTGTATGTAACTCAGTAGATGTGTGTTTATATAACTCAGTAGATGTGTATGTATGTAACTCCGTAGATGTATGTATGTAACTCAGTAGATGTGCGTGTATGTAACTCAGTAGATTTGTGTGTATGTAACTCAGTAGATGTGTGTATATGTAACACAGTAGATGTCGGTGTATGTAACTCAGTAGATGTGTGTGTATGTAGCTCAGTAGGTGTATGTATGTAACTCAGTAGATGTGCGTGTATGTAACTCAGTGGATGTGTGTATATATAACTCAGTAGATGTGTGTGTATTTAACTCAGTAGATGTGTGTGTATGTAACTAAGTAGATGTGTATGTATGTAACTCAGTGGATGTGTGTGTATGTAACTCAGTAGATGTGTGTGTATGTAACTCAGCAGATGTGTGTATGTAACTCAGTAGATGCGTGTGTATATAACTCAGTAGATGTGTGTGTACGTAATTCAGTAGATGTGTGTATGTAACTCAGTAGATGTGTATGTATTTGACACAGTAGATGTGTGTGTGTAGGTAACTCAGTAGATGTGTGTATGTAACTCAGTAGATGTGAGTGTATGTAACTCAGTAGATGTGAGTGTAAATAACTCAGTAGATGTGTATGTATGTAACTCAGTAGATGTGTATGTATGTAACTCAGTAGAGGTGTGTGTATGTAACTCAGTGGATGTGTGTATATGTAACTCAGTAGATGTGTGTATGTAACTCAGTAGATGTGTGTATATGTAACTCAGTAGATGTGTGTGTATGTAACTGAGTAGATGTGAGTGTATGTAACTCGGTAGATGTGAGTGTATGTAACTCAGTAGATGTGTGTATGTAACTCAGTAGATGTGTGTGTATATGTAACTCAGTAGTTGTGTGTGTATGTAACTCAGCAGAGGTGTGTGTATGTAACTCAGTAGATGTGTGTGTATGTGACTCAATAGATGTGCGTGTATGTAACTCAGTAGATATGTGTGTATGTAACTCAGTAGATGCCAGTGTATGTAACTCAGTAGATGTGTATGTATGTAACTCAGTAGATGTGTGTATGTAACTAAGTAGATGTGTGTATGTAACTCAGTAGATATGTCTGTATGTAACTCAGTAGATGTTTGCATGTAACTCAGTAGTTGTGTGTGTATATGTAACTGAGTAGATATGTGTATGTAACTCAGTAGATATGTGTATATGTAACAACAGTAGTTGTATGTGTGTATGTAACTCAGTAGATGTGTGTATGTAACTCAGTAGATATGTGTATATGTAACTCAGTAGTTGTATGTGTGTATGTAACTCAGTAGATGTGTGTGTATGTAACTCAGTAGATGTGGGTATATGTAAGTCAGTAGATGTGTGTGTATGTAACTCTGTAGATGTATGTATGTAACTCAGTAGATGTGCGTGTATGTAACTCAGTAGATGTGTGTATGTAACTCAGTAGAGGTGTGTGTATGTAGCTCAGTGGATGTGTGTATATGTAACTCAGTAGATGCGTGTGTATGTTACTCAGTAGATGTGTGTGTATGTTATTCAGTAGATGTATGTATGTGACTCAGTAGATGTGTGTGTATGTAACACAGTAGATGTGTATGTAACTCAGTAGATGTTTGTGTATGTAACTCAGTAGATGTGTGTCTATGTAACTCAGTAGATGTGTGTGTATGTAACTCCGTAGATATGTGTTTATGTAACTCAGTAGATGTGTGTATGTAACTCAGTAGATGTGTGTGTATGTAACACAGTAGATGTGTGTATATGTAACTCAGTAGATGTTTGTGTATGTAACTCAGTAGATGTGTGTGTATGTAACTCAGTAGATGTATGTATGTAACTCAGTAGATGTGTGTATGTAACTCAGTAGATGTGCGTGTATGTAACTCAGTAGATGTGTGTATGTAACTCAGTAGATATGTCTGTATGTAACTCAGTAGATGTGTGTGTATGTAACTCAGTTGATGTGTGTATATAACTTAGGAGATGTGTGTGTATGTAACTCAGTAGATGTGTGTGTATGTAACTCAGTAGATGTGCGTGTATCTAATTCAGTACATGTGTGTATGTAACTCAGTAGATGCGTGTGTATGTAACTCAGTAGATGTGTGTGTATTTAATTCAGTAGATGTATGTATGTGACTCAGTAGATGTGTGTGTATGTAACACAGTAGATGTGTGTGTATGTAACTCAGTAGATGTGTGTGTATGCAACTCAGCAGATGTGTGTATGTAACTAAGTAGAGGTGTGTATGTAACTCAGTAGATATGTGTGTATGTAACTCAGTAGATGTGTGCATGTAACTCAGTAGTTGTGTGTGTATGTAACTCAGTAGATATGTGTATGTAACTCAGTAGATGTGTGTGTATGTAACTCAGTAGATGTGAGTGTATGTAACTCAGTAGATGTGAGTGTATGTAACTCAGGAGTAGTGTGCATGGAACTCAGTAGTTGTGTGTGTGTATGTAACTCAGTAGATATGTGTATGTAACTCGGTAGATATGTGTATATGTAACTCAGTAGATATGTGTGTATGTAACTCAGTAGATGTGTGTATGTAACTCAGTAGATGTGTGTGTATGTAACTCAGTAGATGTGTGTATGTAACTCAGTAGATGTGTGTCTGTAACTCAGTAGATGTGTGTATATGTAGCTTAGTAGATGTGTATATGTAACTCAGTAGATGTGTCTGTATGTAACTCTGTAGAGGTGTGTATGTAACTCAGTAGATGTGTCTGTATGTAACTAAGTAGATGTGTGTTTATATAACTCAGTAGATGTGTATGTATGTAACTCCGTAGATGTATGTATGTAACTCAGTAGATGTGCGTGTATGTAACTCATTAGATGTGTGTGTATGTAACTCAGTAGATTTGTGTGTATGTAACTCAGTAGATGTGTGTATATGTAACACAGTAGATGTCGGTGTATGTAACTCAGTAGATGTGTGTGTATGTAGCTCAGTAGGTGTATGTATGTAACTCAGTAGATGTGCGTGTATGTAACTCAGTAGATGTGTGTATGTCACTCAGTAGAGGTGTGTGTATGTAACTCAGTGGATGTGTGTATATGTAACTCAGTAGATGTGTGTGTATTTAACTTAGTAGATGTGTGTGTATGTAACTAAGTAGATGTGTATGTATGTAACTCAATGGATGTGTGTGTATGTAACTCAGTAGATGTGTGTGTATGTAACTCAGCAGATGTGTGTATGTAACTCAGTAGATGCGTGTGTATATAACTCAGTAGATGTGTGTGTACGTAATTCAGTAGATGTGTGTATGTAACTCAGTAGATGTGTATGTATTTGACACAGTAGATGTGTGTGTATGTAACTCAATAGATGTGTGTGTATGTAACTCAGTAGATATGTGTGTATATAACTCAGTAGATGTGTGTGTATGTAACTCAGTAGATGTGTGTATGTAACTCAGTAGATGTGAGTGTATGTAACTCAGTAGATGTGTGTGTGTAGGTAACTCAGTAGATGTGTGTATGTAACTCAGTAGATGTGAGTGTATGTAACTCAGTAGATGTGAGTGTAAATAACTCAGTAGATGTGTATGTCTGTAACTCAGTAGATGTGTATGTATGTAACTCAGTAGAGGTGTGTGTATGTAACTCAGTGGATGTGTGTATATGTAACTCAGTAGATGTGTGTATGTAACTCAGTAGATGTGTGTATATGTAACTCAGTAGATGTGTGTGTATGTAATTCAGTAGATGTGTGTGTATATAACTCAGTAGATGTTTGTGTATGTAACTCAGTAGATATGTGTGTATGTAACTCAGTAGATGTGTGTGTATGTAACTCAATATATGTGTATGTATGTAACTCAGTAGATGTGTGTATGTAACTAAGTAGATGTGTGTATGTAACTCAGTAGATATGTGTGTATGTAACTCAGTAGATGTGTGTATGGAACTCAATAGCTGTGTATGTATGTAACTCAGTAGATATGTTTATTTAACACAGTAGATGTGTGTGTATGTAACTCAGTAGATGTGTGTATGTAACTCAGTAGTTGTGTGTGTGTATGTAACTCAGTAGATGTGTGTGTATGTAACTCAGTAGATTTGTGTGTATGTAACTCAGTAGATATGCGTATATGTAACTGAGTAGATGTGTGTGTATGTAACACAGTAGATGTGTGTGTATGTAACTCAGTAGATGTGTGTGTATGTAACTCAGTAGATGCATTCATATAACTCAGTAGATGTGTGTGTATGTAACTCAGTAGATGTGCGTGTATGTAACTGAGTAGATGTGTGTATGTAACTCAGTAGAGGTGTGTGTATGTAACTCAGTGGATGTGTGTATATGTAACACAGTAGATTTGTGTGTATGTAACTCAGTAGATGTGAGTGTATGTAACTCAGTAGATGTGTATGTATGTGACTCAGTAGATGTGTGTGTTTGTAACTCAGTAGATGTGTGTATGTAACTAGGGATATATGTGTGTATGAAACACAGTAGATGTGAGTGTATGTAACTCAGTAGATGTGTGTGTATGTAACTCAGTAGAGATGTGTGTATATAACTCAGTAGATGTGTGTGTATGTAACTCAGTAGATATGTGTGTATGTAACTCAGTAGATGTATGTATGTAACTCACTAGATCTGTATGTATGTAACTCAGTAGATGTGTGTGTATGTAACTCAGTAGATGTGTGTGTATGTAATTCAGTAGATGTATATATGTAACTCAGTAGATGTGTGTGTATGTGACACAGTAGATGTGTGTGTATGTAACTGAGTAGATGTGAGTGTATGTAACTCGGTAGATGTGAGTGTATGTAACTCAGTAGATGTGTGTATGTAACTCAGTAGATGTGTGTGTATATGTAACTCAGTAGTTGTGTGTGTATGTAACTTAGCAGAGGTGTGTGTATGTAACTCAGTAGATGTGTGTGTATGTGACTCAATAGATGTGCGTGTATGTAACTCAGTAGATATGTGTGTATGTAACTCAGTAGATGCCAGTGTATGTATCTCAGTAGATGTGTATGTATGTAACTCAGTAGATGTGTGTATGTAACTAAGTAGATGTGTGTATGTAACTCAGTAGATATGTGTGTATGTAACTCAGTAGATGTTTGCATGTAACTCAGTAGTTGTGTGTGTATATGTAACTGAGTAGATATGTGTATGTAACTCAGTAGATATGTGTATATGTAACAACAGTAGTTGTATGTGTGTATGTAACTCAGTAGATGTGTGTATGTAACTCAGTAGATATGTGGATATGTAACTCAGTAGTTGTATGTGTGTATGTAACTCAGTAGATGTGTGTGTATGTAACTCAGTAGATGTGGGTATATGTAAGTCAGTAGATGTGTGTGTATGTAACTCTGTAGATGTATGTATGTAACTCAGTAGATGTGCGTGTATGTAACTCAGTAGATGTGTGTATGTAACTCAGTAGAGGTGTGTGTATGTAGCTCAGTGGATGTGTGTATATGTAACTCAGTAGATGCGTGTGTATGTTACTCAGTAGATGTGTGTGTATGTTATTCAGTAGATGTATGTATGTGACTCAGTAGATGTGTGTGTATGTAACACAGTAGATGTGTATGTAACTCAGTAGATGTTTGTGTATATAACTCAGTAGATGTGTGTCTATGTAACTCAGTAGATGTGTGTGTATGTAACTCCGTAGATATGTGTTTATGTAACTCAGTAGATGTGTGTATGTAACTCAGTAGATGTGTGTGTATGTAACACAGTAGATGTGTGTATATGTAACTCAGTAGATGTTTGTGTATGTAACTCAGTAGATGTGTGTGTATGTAACTCAGTAGATGTATGTAACTCAGTAGATGTGTGTATGTAACTCAGTAGATGTGCGTGTATGTAACTCAGTAGATGTGTGTATGTAACTCAGTAGATATGTCTGTATGTAACTCAGTAGATGTGTGTGTATGTAACTCAGTAGATGTGTGTATATAACTTAGGAGATGTGTGTGTATGTAACTCAGTAGATGTGTGTGTATGTAACACAGTAGATGTGTGTGTATGTAACTCAGTAGATGTGTGTGTATGTAATTCAGTAGATGTATGTATGTGACTCAGTAGATGTGTGTGTATGTAACACAGTAGATGTGTGTGTATGTAACTCAGTAGATGTGTGTGTATGCAACTCAGCAGATGTGTGTATGTAACTATGTAGAGGTGTGTATGTAACACAGTAGATATGTGTGTATGTAACTCAGTAGATGTGTGCATGTATCTCAGTAGTTGTGTGTGTATGTAACTCAGTAGATATGTGTATGTAACTCAGTAGATGTGTGTGTATGTAACTCAGTAGATGTGAGTGTATGTAACTCAGTAGATGTGAGTGTATGTAACTCAGGAGTAGTGTGCATGGAACTCAGTAGTTGTGTGTGTGTATGTAACTCAGTAGATATGTGTATGTAACTCGGTAGATATGTGTATATGTAACTCAGTAGATATGTGTGTATGTAACTCAGTAGATGTGTGTATGTAACTCAGTAGATGTGTGTGTATGTAACTCAGTAGATGTGTGCATGTAACTCAGTAGATGTGTGTCTGTAACTCAGTAGATGTGTGTATATGTAGCTTAGTAGATGTGTATATGTAACTCAGTAGATGTGTCTGTATGTAACTCTGTAGAGGTGTGTATGTAACTCAGTAGATGTGTCTGTATGTAACTCAGTAGATGTGTGTTTATATAACTCAGTAGATGTGTATGTATGTAACTCAGTAGATGTATGTATGTAACTCAGTAGATGTGCGTGTATGTAACTCATTAGATGTGTGTGTATGTAACTCAGTAGATTTGTGTGTATGTAACTCAGTAGATGTGTGTATATGTAACACAGTAGATGTCGGTGTATGTAACTCAGTAGATGTGTGTGTATGTAGCTCAGTAGGTGTATGTATGTAACTCAGTAGATGTGCGTGTATGTAACTCAGTAGATGTGTGTATGTCACTCAGTAGAGGTGTGTGTATGTAACTCAGTGGATGTGTGTATATGTAACTCAGTAGATGTGTGTGTATTTAACTCAGTAGATGTGTGTGTATGTAACTAAGTAGATGTGTATGTATGTAACTCAGTGGATGTGTGTGTATGTAACTCAGTAGATGTTTGTGTATGTAACTCAGCAGATGTGTGTATGTAATTCAGTAGATGTGTATGTATTTGACACAGTAGATGTGTGTGTATGTAACTCAGTAGATGTGTGTGTATGTAACTCAGTAGATATGTGTGTATATAACTCAGTAGATGTGTGTGTATGTAACTCAGTAGATGTGTGTATGTAACTCAGTAGATGTGAGTGTATGTAACTCAGTAGATGTGTGTGTGTAGGTAACTCAGTAGATGTGTGTATGTAACTCAGTAGATGTGAGTGTATGTAACTCAGTAGATGTGAGTGTAAATAACTCAGTAGATGTGTATGTATGTAACTCAGTAGATATGTATGTATGTAACTCAGTAGAGGTGTGTGTATGTAACTCAGTGGATGTGTGTATATGTAACTCAGTAGATGTGTGTATGTAACTCAGTAGATGTGTGTATATGTAACTCAGTAGATGTTTGCATGTAACTCAGTAGTTGTGTGTGTATATGTAACTGAGTAGATATGTGTATGTAACTCAGTAGATATGTGTATATGTAACAACAGTAGTTGTATGTGTGTATGTAACTCAGTAGATGTGTGTATGTAACTCAGTAGATATGTGTATATGTAACTCAGTAGTTGTATGTGTGTATGTAACTCAGTAGATGTGTTTGTATGTAACTCAGTAGTTGTGGGTATATGTAAGTCAGTAGATGTGTGTGTATGTAACTCTGTAGATGTATGTATGTAACTCAGTAGATGTGCGTGTATGTAACTCAGTAGATGTGTGTATGTAACTCAGTAGAGGTGTGTGTATGTAGCTCAGTGGATGTGTGTATATGTAACTCAGTAGATGCGTGTGTATGTTACTCAGTAGATGTGTGTGTATGTTATTCAGTAGATGTATGTATGTGACTCAGTAGATGTGTGTGTATGTAACACAGTAGATGTGTATGTAACTCAGTAGATGTTTGTGTATGTAACTCAGTAGATGTGTGTCTATGTAACTCAGTAGATGTGTGTGTATGTAACTCCGTAGATATGTGTTTATGTAACTCAGTAGATGTGTGTATGAAACTCAGTAGATGTGTGTGTATGTAACACAGTAGATGTGTGTATATGTAACTCAGTAGATGTTTGTGTATGTAACTCAGTAGATGTGTGTGTATGTAACTCAGTAGATGTATGTATGTAACTCAGTAGATGTGTGTATGTAACTCAGTAGATGTGCGTGTATGTAACTCAGTAGATGTGTGTATGTAACTCAGTAGATATGTCTGTATGTAACTCAGTAGATGTGTGTGTATGTAACTCAGTAGATGTGTGTATATAACTTAGGAGATGTGTGTGTATGTAACTCAGTAGATGTGTGTGTATGTAACACAGTAGATGTGTGTGTATGTAACTCAGTAGATGTGTGTGTATGTAATTCAGTAGATGTATGTATGTGACTCAGTAGATGTGTGTGTATGTAACACAGTAGATGTGTGTGTATGTAACTCAGTAGATGTGTGTGTATGCAACTCAGCAGATGTGTGTATGTAACTAAGTAGAGGTGTGTATGTAACTCAGTAGATATGTGTGTATGTAACTCAGTAGATGTGTGCATGTATCTCAGTAGTTGTGTGTGTATGTAACTCAGTAGATATGTGTATGTAACTCAGTAGATGTGTGTGTATGTAACTCAGTAGATGTGAGTGTATGTAACTCAGTAGATGTGAGTGTATGTAACTCAGGAGTAGTGTGCATGGAACTCAGTAGTTGTGTGTGTGTGTATGTAACTCAGTAGATATGTGTATGTAACTCGGTAGATATGTGTATATGTAACTCAGTAGATATGTGTGTATGTAACTCAGTAGATGTGTGTCTGTAACTCAGTAGATGTGTGTATATGTAGCTTAGTAGATGTGTATATGTAACTCAGTAGATGTGTCTGTATGTAACTCTGTAGAGGTGTGTATGTAACTCAGTAGATGTGTCTGTATGTAACTCAGTAGATGTGTGTTTATATAACTCAGTAGATGTGTATGTATGTAACTCAGTAGATGTATGTATGTAACTCAGTAGATGTGCGTGTATGTAACTCATTAGATGTGTGTGTATGTAACTCAGTAGATTTGTGTGTATGTAACTCAGTAGATGTGTGTATATGTAACACAGTAGATGTCGGTGTATGTAACTCAGTAGATGTGTGTGTATGTAGCTCAGTAGGTGTATGTATGTAACTCAGTAGATGTGCGTGTATGTAACTCAGTAGATGTGTGTATGTCACTCAGTAGAGGAGTGTGTATGTAACTCAGTGGATGTGTGTATATGTAACTCAGTAGATGTGTGTGTATTTAACTCAGTAGATGTGTGTGTATGTAACTAAGTAGATGTGTATGTATGTAACTCAGTGGATGTGTGTGTATGTAACTCAGTAGATGTTTGTGTATGTAACTCAGCAGATGTGTGTATGTAATTCAGTAGATGTGTATGTATTTGACACAGTAGATGTGTGTGTATGTAACTCAATAGATGTGTGTGTATGTAACTCAGTAGATATGTGTGTATATAACTCAGTAGATGTGTGTGTATGTAACTCAGTAGATGTGTGTATGTAACTCAGTAGATGTGAGTGTATGTAACTCAGTAGATGTGTGTGTGTAGGTAACTCAGTAGATGTGTGTATGTAACTCAGTAGATGTGAGTGTATGTAACTCAGTAGATGTGAGTGTAAATAACTCAGTAGATGTGTATGTATGTAACTCAGTAGATGTGTATGTATGTAACTCAGTAGAGGTGTGTGTATGTAACTCAGTGGATGTGTGTATATGTAACTCAGTAGATGTGTGTATGTAACTCAGTAGATGTGTGTATATGTAACTCAATAGATGTGTGTGTATGTAATTCAGTAGATGTGTGTGTATATAACTCAGTAGATGTTTGTGTATGTAACTCAGTAGATATGTGTGTATGTAACTCAGTAGATGTGTGTGTATGTAACTCAATATATGTGTATGTATGTAACTCAGTAGATGTGTGTATGTAACTAAATAGATGTGTGTATGTAACTCAGTAGATATGTGTGTATGTAACTCAGTAGATGTGTGTATGGAACTCAATAGCTGTGTATGTATGTAACTCCGTAGATATGTTTATTTAACACAGTAGATGTGAGTGTAGGTAACTCAGTAGATGTGTGTGTATATAACTCTGTAGATGTGTGTGTATGTAACTCTGTAGATGTGTGTATGTATCTCAGTTGATGTGTGTGTATGTAACTCAGTAGATGTGTGTATGTAACTCAGTAGTTGTGTGTGTGTATGTAACTCAGTAGATGTGTGTGTATGTAACTCAGTAGATTTGTGTGTATGTAACTCAGTAGATATGTGTATATGTAACTGAGTAGATGTGTGTGTATGTAACTCAGTAGATGTGTGTGTATGTAACTCAGTAGATGTGTGTGTATGTAACTCAGTAGATGCATTCATGTAACTCAGTAGATGTGTGTGTATGTAACTCAGTAGATGTGCGTGTATGTAACTGAGTAGATGTGTGTATGTAGCTCAGTAGAGGTGTGTGTATGTAACTCAGTGGATGTGTGTATATGTAACACAGTAGATTTGTGTGTATGTAACTCAGTAGATGTGAGTGTATGTAACTCAGTAGATGTGTATGTATGTGACTCAGTAGATGTGTGTGTTTGTAACTCAGTAGATGTGTGTATGTAACTAGGGATATATGTGTGTATGAAACACAGTAGATGTGAGTGTATGTAACTCAGTAGATGTGTGTGTATGTAACTCGGTAGAGATGTGTGTATATAACTCAGTAGATGTGTGTGTATGTAACTCAGTAGATATGTGTGTATGTAACTCAGTAGATGTATGTATGTAACTCACTAGATCTGTATGTATGTAACTCAGTAGATGTGTGTGTATGTAACTCAGTAGATGTGTGTGTATGTAATTCAGTAGATGTATATATGTAACTCAGTAGATGTGTGTGTATGTGACACAGTAGATGTGTGTGTATGTAACTCAGTAGATATGTGTGTATGTAACTGAATAGATGTGAGTGTATGTAACTCGGTAGATGTGAGTGTATGTAACTCAGTAGATGTGTGTATGTAACTCAGTAGATGTGTGTATGTAACTCAGTAGTTGTGTGTGTATGTAACTCAGCAGAGGTGTGTGTATGTAACTCAGTAGATATGTGTGCATGTAACTCAGTAGATGCCAGTGTATGTAACTCAGTAGATGTGTATGTATGTAACTCAGTAGATGTGTGTATGTAACTAAGTAGATGTGTGTATGTAACTCAGTAGATATGTGTGTATGTAACTCAGTAGATGTTTGCATGTAACTCAGTAGTTGTGTGTGTATATGTAACTGAGTAGATATGTGTATGTAACTCAGTAGATATGTGTATACGTAACAACAGTAGTTGTATGTGTGTATGTAACTCAGTAGATGTGTGTATGTAACTCAGTAGATATGTGTATATGTAACTCAGTAGTTGTATGTGTGTATGTAACTCAGTAGATGTGTGTGTATGTAACTCAGTAGATGTGGGTATATGTAAGTCAGTAGATGTGTGTGTATGTAACTCTGTAGATGTATGTATGTAACTCAGTAGATGTGCGTGTATGTAACTCAGTAGATGTGTGTATGTAACTCAGTAGAGGTGTGTGTATGTAGCTCAGTGGATGTGTGTATATGTAACTCAGTAGATGCGTGTGTATGTTACTCAGTAGATGTGTGTGTATGTTATTCAGTAGATGTATGTATGTGACTCAGTAGATGTGTGTGTATCTATCTCAGTAGATGTGTGTGTATGTAACTCAATAGATGTGCGTGTATGTAACTCAGTAGATGTGTGTATGTAACTCAGTAGATATGTGTGTATGTAACTCAGTAGATGTGTGTGTATGTAACTCAGTAGATGTGTGTATGTAACTTAGGAGATGTGTGTGTATGTAACTCAGTAGATGTGTGTGTATGTAACTCAGTAAATGTGCGTGTATGTAATTCAGTAGATGTGTGTATGTAACTCAGTAGATGCGTGTGTATGTAACTCAGTAGATATGTGTGTATGTAATTCAGTAGATGTATGTATGTGACTCAGTAGATGTGTGTATGTAACACAGTAGATATGTGTGTATGTAACTCGGTAGGTGTTTGTGTATGTAACTCAGTAGATGTGTGTGTATGTAACTCAGTAGATGTGTGTATATGAAAGTCAGTAGATGTGTGTGTATGTAACTCTGTAGATGTGTGTATGTATCTCAGTTGATGCGTGTGTATGTAACTCAGTAGATTTGTGTGTATGTAACTCAGTAGATGTGTGTATATGTAACTCAGTAGATGTGTGTATATGTAACTCAGTAGATGTGTGTGTATGTAACTCAGTAGATGTGTGTGTATGTAACTCAGTAGATGTGTATGTATGTAACTCAGTAGATGTGTGTGTATGTAACTCAGTAGATGTGTGTGTATGTAACTCAGTTGATGTGTGTATGTAACTCAGTAGGTGTATGTATGTGACTCAGTAGAGGTGTGTGTATGTAACACAGCAGATGTGTGTATATGTAACTCAGTAGATGTGTGTATGCAACTCAGTAGATGTGTGTATATGTAACTCTGTAGATGTGTGTGTATGTAACTAAGTAGATGTGAGCGTATGTAACTCAGTAGATGTATGTATGTAACTCAGTAGATGTGCGTGTATGTAACTCAGTGGATGTGTGGATGTAACTCAGTAGATGTGTGTATGCAACTCAGTAGATGTGTGTGTATCTATCTCAGTAGATGTGTGTGTATGTAACTCAATAGATGTGTGTGTATGTAACTCAGTAGATGTGTGTATGTAACTCAGTAGATATGTGTGTATGTAACTCAGTAGATGTGTGTGTATGTAACTCAGTAGATGTGTGTATATAACTTAGGAGATGTGTGTGTATGTAACTCAGTAGATATGTCCGTATGTATCTCAGTAGATGTGTGTGTATGTAACTCAGTAGATGTGTGTGTATGTAACTCAGTAGATGTGCGTGTATGTAATTTAGTAGATGTGTGTATGTAACTCAGTAGATGCGTGTGTATGTAACTCAGTAGATGTGTGTGTATGTAATTCAGTAGATGTATGTATGTGACTCAGTAGATGTGTGTGTATGTAACACAGTAGATATGTGTGTATGTAATTCAGTAGATGTGTGTGTATGTAACTCAGTAGATGTGTGTATATAACTTAGGAGATGTGTGTGTATGTAACTCAGTAGATGTGTGTGTATGTAACACAGTAGATGTGTCTGTATGTAACTCAGTAGATGTGTATATGTAACTCAGTAGATGTGTGTGTATGTAACTCAGTAGATGTGTGTGTATGTAATTCAGTAGATGTATGTATGTGACTCAGTAGATGTGTGTATGTAACTCAGTAGATGTGTGTGTATGTAACTCAGTAGATATGTATGTATGTAACTCAGTAGATGTGTGTGTATGTAATTCAGTAGATGTATGTATGTGACTCAGTAGATGTGTGTGTATGTAACACAGTAGATGTGTGTATGTAACTCAGTAGTTATGTGTATGTAACTCAGTAGATGTGTGTATATGTAACTCAGTAGTTGTGTGCGTGTATGTAACTCAGTAGATGTGTGTGTATGTAACTCAGTAGATGTGTGTATATAACTTAGGAGATGTGTGTGTATGTAACTCAGTAGATGTGTGTGTATGTAACTCAGTAGATGTGCGTGTATGTAATTTAGTAGATGTGTGTATGTAACTCAGTAGATGCGTGTGTATGTAACTCAGTAGATGTGTGTGTATGTAATTCAGTAGATGTATGTATGTGACTCAGTAGATGTGTGTGTATGTAACACAGTAGATATGTGTGTATGTAATTCAGTAGATGTGTGTGTATGTAACTCAGTAGATGTGTGTATATGTAACTCAGTAGATGTGTGTGTATGTAACTCAGTAGATGTGTGTGTATGTAACTCAGTAGATGTGTGTGTATGTAACTCAATAGATGTATGTATGTAACTCAGTAGATGTGCGTGTATGTAACTCAGTGGATGTGTGTATGTAACTCAGTATTCATGTGTGTGTATGTAACTCAGTAGATATGTGTATGTAACTCAGTAGATGTGTGTATATGTAACTCAGTAGATGTGTGTGTTTGGTACTCAGTAGATGTATGTGTTTGTAACTCAGTAGATGTATGTGTATCTAACTCAGTAGATGTGTATGTATGTAAATCAGTAGATGTGTGTGTATGTAACTCAGTAGATGTGTCTGTATGTAACTCAGTAGATGTGTGTATGTAACTCAGTAGATGTGTGTGTATGTAACTCAGTAGATGTATGTGTATCTACCTCAGTAGATGTGTATGTATGTAAATCAGTAGATGTGTGTATGTAACTCAGTAGATGTGTGTGTATGTAACTCAGTAGATGTGTGTATGTAACACAGTAGATGTGTGTGTATGTAAATCAGTAGATGTGTGTATGTAACTCAGTAGATGTGTGTGTATGTAACTCAGTAGATGTGTCTGTATGTAACTCAGTAGATGTGTGTATGTAACTCAGTAGATGTGTGTGTATGTAACTCAGTAGATGTGTGTATGTAACTCAGTAGTTGTGTGTGTGTAACTCAGTAGATGTGTGTGTATGTAACTAAGTAGATGTCTGTATATGTAACTCAGTAGTTGTGTGTGTGTATGTAACTCGGTAGATATGTGTCAGTAACTCAGTAGATATGTGCGTATGTAATCAGTAGATATGTGTGTGTATGTAACTCAGTAGATATGTATGTATGTAACTCAGTAGAGGTGTGTTTATGTAACTCAGTAGATATTTGTGTGCATGTAACACAGTAGATATGTATGTATGTAACACAGTAGATGTGTCTGTATGTAACTAAAGCCTAACATAAGTTACGAATGGTCGAAACACAAGCAGAATTATAATGAAATGATTACTAAATGATTTTAACATATTTTTTAACAATTGATGGTAGAAAAGATTTCAAACTGTCTTAACTTGGGCCGCAACTCATGGTGTCTAACACGCTTAACGGCTATATAGCATGGGAGTCTATTTTACCGAGACCGGCAACATACCTCTTCCAATATTTTGAGGTCTTGGGTTTGAACATGTATATTACTGTCTCCTTGGGTATGAATGTGCATATTTGGGGTTAATTACAAGAAAATAAGGACGTTAAAAGGTCATTTAAGTCATTCTTCATGGAAATCATTGTGACCGTTGAATATAAAAACTGGATTACTGTACATCTAACTCCCCAAACATGGATTACTGTACAGCTAGTCCCCAAACCTGGATTACTATACTAGTTTCCCAAATCTGGATTACTGTACAGCTAGTTCCCCAAATCTATGTGTGTTTGTACCTAATTAAGTTAGGGTAAGAATTAATGATGGTGTTGTAGGTGGGTGGAGTGATGGTTTATAATATTGAAAGTGGTCATGGTGTTAGTGATATGAAGGGAGCGAGGGTAGGGGTGGTTTGAATAGTACAATGATGATTGACTAAATGTATCTGGGTAGAATGGGTGGTGGCAAGGGTAATAATGGGGGGTCGAGGTGGTGGTTTTGTTTCGTTTCACTTTTACTTGCTTCAACAGTACATTAAAACATACACACACACATGTATATGATATGTGTGTTATGTATGTGTAGATATAGATAGATATATACATACACATACAAACACTTATATATTTATATATATATGTACTTAAACATACAAACATATATTTATATATATATATATATATATATATATATATATATATATACATATACATACAAACACTTATATATTTATATGTATACATACACATACAAACACTTATATATTTATATACATACACATACAAACACTTATATATTTGTATATATATATATACATACATACAAACACATATGTGTGTGTGTATATATATATATATATACATACAAACACTTATATATTTGTATATATATATACATACAAACACTTATATATTTATATATATATATACATACACATACAAATACTTATATATTTATATATATATAGTTTATTTACAAACCAAAATATTTAAGGCATTTATTAACAACTATAAACTATAAATATATAAAAGCTCTGCAGGATCTTCATTGCATTGAGCTATAAACACAGTAAATGAGTATATTTACTATCATTAATATATTATTATTATTATTATTAAGGTGGTGGATTGGCAGTATCGGTAGAGGGTCAGACGCCATGCTTTCCAGCATAGTTACGTCCCTTTACGATCTGAGTTCAAATCCCGCCGAGGTTGACTTTGCCTTTCATCCTTACGGGGTCGATAAAATCAAGTACCAGTAATGCCCTGAGTAATTGCTGGTCTTGTGCCAAAAGTAGAAACAATTATTTTTATTATTATAATATATATATATATATATATATATATATATATATTGGTAAACGGAATAGAAAATGCTGACAAATTGTTCACAGTGAAAAATAGTTTAATTAGGAATAAGTGAGAATTAGTAATAGTATTGGTTAGTATTCAGATTTGGTTTTAAGTTTTACCGGTTGCGCATTTCTAATGTTTTCAAGAATAATGTTGAGATAGAGCGTCCGTGATGTTTGCTCTGATCTGATTAGTTTTGGGAACTATATACATATATATGATGCCTGCCCCCTCGTTATCGAGTATAGCCATTGCACGATATATCATTATTAATAATTATTAATTAATTCTATCGTGCAATGCCTGTGTGTGAAGATATCTTTTAAAGTGAGGAAAGACTGTGCACTGAGCCAATCCCACTCTCTGAGAGACAGTAGCTATAACCCGAAAAGAAGAAAAGATCAACATCATCGGTAACTACTGAGCCACAGGTTTTATATCGGAGTTATCCCAGTTTCCTGAGTTGCCTTCTCCTAGAAGAATACTCTGACAAAGACTAGGGGTCCTTCACTCCCAGTGGTTTAAGCGCGCGGTAGATGTGTATATACATATTTACACACTTTCGGATGGCCGTTGACTCTTATGAGTTCTTCCGCCCTTGTATATATATACATATACATATATATACATATACATATATATACATATACATATATACATACATACAGTCTGTTTACGTTTATATACTGGTCAGTCTATGAGTGTGTGTCTGCATATATATCAGCATAACTATATAAGAATGTTTGTAAATTTGTATATTTATCGTAACCTTGTTTATAAGGACAAGATGTCAATAAACAATTTTATTACAGTGCTATCTGCCAATAACAGACATCAATGTCACATCTCATAACAATATTAGGACAACACCAAAACACATTAAAGCAGAAACAGATCCCATAAATTTCAAAAAGTCTTTGGAAAATTCCATGGTGTCTAAATTCTGATTAGAAAGACTTTGCCAGGTGGTGCTATTAAGTTAGACATGGCTTGGGCCAATACTGACCAAATCTTATCAAAGTTATATGTATCTATGAATATGTGTATGTGTCTGCACACACGGTGTCTGTCTATCTCCTATTTTTCTCTATATATAGATACACTACAACACAAAACTATCTACAAAATAGCGAGTTCATACTAATATATACATAAACAAATCTGCCATATTTATGTTTAAGTCGATAAAACAAGTTATATCTTCAAGACATTTTAGATCATTGGCTGGGCTAAACAGCCACATTCGATTGAAACAATTGTTATTGTGTGTGTGTGTGTGTGTGTGTGTGTGTGTGTGTGTGTGTGTGTGTGTGTGTGTGTGTGCGTGCGTATATGTATATATATATATATATATGTGTGTGTGTGTGTGTGTGTGTATTATTATTATTATTATTATTATTACAGTTGCATTTATCTTGCTTTATGTTCATACGAGTTATCACCAAGTCACAACCAGTGACCTCAAGAGACAACAAGGTCCGCCATGTTCAAGAAAGAACATACATATTCACACATGCATCTTTAGTGTTTAGACTTGTGATGTACTTATATTGACAGAATCTTCCTTAGTATATGGGCAGTTCCCATTAATACTATCTTTTGTATTTCTCCTATACGCGGGTTTCCTGGTATTTGCGATATGTAATCATTAGACCCCTTAGGTATCATTCCCAGAGCGCCTACAACCACTGGTATTGTTTTAGTTCTCAATTTCCACATTTTTCCAATTTCTATCTCCAGGTCCTTATACTTGCTCAATTTTTCAAATGTTTTTATAGATACATTCTTGTCTATTGGAACAGACATATCAATTAGCAGGCATACCCTCTTTTGAAAGTCTTTCAATATTATATCAGGTCTGTTTGCATCTATTTTTCGGTCTGTTTGGATGCTAAAGTTCCACAAGATTGAGATGTGATCTTTTTCAAGTATGGGAGGTGGTTGATGCTCCCACCAATTCTTTTGATGGGGCAGGTCAAAATGCTTACACATTATCCAATGTATGTATTGTGCAGCTCTGTCATGCCTGTTTAGGTATTCGGTTGGAGCTATAGGACTGCACATTGAAATTATATGGTCAATGGTCTCTGGTTGTTTTTTGCATACACGGCATAATGGGCTGCACCCATTTTTTATTATGTTGGCTTGGTAATTTTTTGTTGGCAGACACTGATCTTGTGCCGATATAATCAGTCCTTCAGTCTCCGATTTCAGTCCAGAGGATGCCAACCACTGATGGGTTAAAGTTTTGTCAACATCAGGATTGTTAGCTCGCTCTGGGTATTTTCCATACAGAGGCTTTTCTTGCCATTTCTTAGCCAGTTTCTGTAGCAGTTCTTTCTTTGCAGTTACTTTTACCTGCTTTGCTTTTTCTGTGTTTTCCATTTCAGCAGTAAATGGGACTTCTGAAATTTGTAGTCCATTACTGTATCTTTGTGCATCTTTTGTAATGGAATATGATCTTTTGATGCTTTCGTGTTTCAAAACGAGTTTGATCATCCAATCATGTGATTCCCTTAGATATGTAGATAATCCAATTGTTGCAGTTTTCAACCCACGTCCTCCTTCTTTCCTAGGGAGATATATTCTATCTATATCTGCCTTAGGGTGATGCATTCTGTGCATGGTTAAGAATTTTCGAATTTTTGTATCGAGCCTACGGATCTCTGTGCTTGACCAGTTGATGACATTGTAACTGTAGGTTACTACTGTTATGGCAAGCGTGTTTATGGCATCGATCCTATTCCTTGCATTCAATTCCGTTCTTAAGATTGTTCTTACTCTGCGGTAACATTCCTTCTTATCCTTTCCCTCATTGTCGAGTGCTTGATTCCGTCTCCTTCACAAACACCTAGATATTTGTAAGTTTTTTCTTGATCAAGTTCTCTTATCACGTTCCCCCGATCAAGATTAATGTCTGAACTCTTCAGCAGCTTTCCTCTGGTGAACGTTGCTTTGGCGCATTTATCTAGTCCAAACTCCATTTTAATGTCATCACTGAACTGCTTCACAGTTGGCCCTTGCAATTGTTCATCATTTTTTGCAAATAGTTTCAGGTTATCCATGTAGAACAGGTGATTAATGGTTTTGTCATAGACTTTATATCCATGTTTTGTTTCATTGAGCATTTTACTTAATGGTATAAGTGCGATGCAGAATAAAAGCGGTGATAAAAAGTCACCCTGAAAAATTCCACATTTAATATTAACTTCTCCAGCTTCCAGTGATTTTGTTTCACTATTCAAAAGGAGTGTCGTTCTCCATGTCTTCATACTGAATGACAAAAACCTCCTGACAACGGGGGATACTTTGAAAATCTCTAAACATTTTTCAATCCAACTGTGTGGCAAACTATCAAATGCTTTTTTATAATCTATCCAAGCAATCGATAGATTTTTGTGTCTATTATGACAATCTTCCAGTATCATTTTGTTAACCAGAAGCCGATCCTTACAGCCATATGAGCCTCGTTTACACCCTTTCTGCTCAATGGGAAATAGGTCATTTGTTATCAGGTGGTCATATGTGTATTCAGTTAGGACTGATGTTAACATTTTATGCATTGTGGTCATGCAAGTTATCGGTCTGTAATTTTTGGGATTGTTTGTCTCATCATTCTTCGGAAGCAGGAATGTAATGCCGTTAACTAGCCATGAAGGTATCTTTTCTGGCTCCTTAACTATTTCATTGTAAAGTTGGGCTAACAGCTCATGAGACTCTGTGAAGGCATTTATCCAAAAGTTTTGTATTTTGTCTTTTCCTGGGGATTTCCATTTGCTGGTTTTTCTTAGAGCCAAGCGCAACTGTTCAACTGTTATATTTTCCCATATTTGTTCCTCAAGGTGAGCTGTATCTTTCATTTGTCTGTCTATCCATGGGGCATGTATGTTATGAACTTTTTCTTCGGCCCAGATCTTTTCCCAGAATTCTTGCACTTCCTCCTTGGGTGGTATTGATTTAGCAGTTATTGTTGACTTACCAATTTTTCTGTAGAAGTTTCTTTGGTTGTTTTTGAACATATTATTGTCCTTATAGAATCTAGATCGTTTTTCAAAGCGCCTTATACGAGCAGCTTTGGCCGACACTTTTTGCTTGATTATTTCTATCAGCATGTCTATGTCACATGTTGATTTTATACTGTACTTTTTTTTCAATTTTCTAAGTTTAGTTTGTTTAACATGTTCACCTACTTTATAGTTTGTTAAAATTTCTATGTCAGATTGGAGAAGGTTTATTTGGCGATTGATGTTCTCTTGCCAAGTAGATTTCTTGTGGGAATTCCTTTGTTTTTTCATCTTCACTCCACATAAGTGAGTGGTGACTTTAGCCGATGCATAATAGAGATGATTTAAATCAGTAATGTTTAGTTTGTTTGTGATGATAATGTTTTTGAGAATTATGTTAGTCTTGTGTATTATCTTTTGGTTCTGTTTGGAGTTCTGGATCTTAGGGAGGGTGTCTCGTTGCCCCATGTCAGATTCTTTCATTTTCATCCATTCGATCATAATTTCATCCTTCAAGTTGGCAAGTTCATTCTCATTCATTTCCTTATCATTTACGATCTCATTATTTTCATTTGGAGTTTCATCCTGAGCATGCACTCCCTCCACTTTTTCGATCCTTTCTTTAATTTGTTCTGTTGCCAGTGATTCCGCCCCAACCCTGGGATTCGAAGTGTTACAGTTTACCTCGTTTTCACTGACACATGTTTCATTTTCCCTTCGCTGACTTTGTGCTAATAGCTTGATCTGATCAATTTCTATATCAGTTAGTAACTTTTTTCTTACAATATTTCTTCGTATATTGGCTAGTTTGTTACTGTCAATATAGCCTCTGTTTTCGGGATGTTTCTTTTTCCAGTTGATATATGTCTGTTCTGTATTCGATGTATTTGATGGGTAGTACATGGCAGTGTAGAAAGCCTCAAGGACTTCTTTATTATCTTCCCTTGACCATTTTTCTCTCTTTTTCTTTGGATTTCTTGGTGGTGAGCATGGAGGGCCAACAGTAGGAGTATTCCGGTTATGGGAGGTCTCCAACTCCGAAGTGATGGGAAGGTTTGAACCATTAGCTGATTTTTCGACCCCAGTCTGGTTCCTCTCTGAGCGACGCGGCACTTTTTTACCCGGGTGACGGCCGATCCGGTATGAGATTTTATCATTAGACATTTACTTTATTTTTTCGCGTTTTATCCTTATCCGCCAAGGGGTAATCATTTCGTGTTACCACTTCTAGAACGAGTGTCAACCAAGACTAGAGGGGTCGTTCTCCCCTAGAGACACGGCTATTCCCCGCCGGCCGCCATCCCGGTATTTCTTGGTCACGGGGTTTTCTTTTTGTTGTTTTTTTTTAAATTGTTATTATCATGAGTGGTTCCTTAATGTGAGCATTGCGTGGCTTAAGAATGAAATTATTAATAATTGTCTCCACTCCAGGCACAAGGCCAGCAATCACCCAGTGCATTACAATAATATAATATACTTTTTGTTGTAGTTGGCTGTTATTGTTGTTGGCTATGTCGGTGGTGGTGCCGGGGCTTTTTATATTGTTGGTGAGGAAGGGGTGAGCCAGCAGTCCCATATTTGTTGATATTGTCGTTTGGCCTTGGCCAGGTCACTAAGTCAATCTATTTATATCTTTTGCTAGCCTCTCCCTTGTCTAGTGATACCGCCACCTTCCCCTTTCTCTCTCAAGTTAACAGGGGAATAGTGGTGGTAGCATTGAAGGAGTGGTGGCGGCGGGGAGATGTGGGAGACAGTAGCGGCGGTATCGATACTGAGACAGTGGTGGTGGTGATGTCGATACCGAGGCAGTGGTGGTGGTGACGTGATCGTATTACTGTAGTGATGGTGTTGTAGCGGTGGTAGCAATGAAGGAGTGGTGGCGGCGGTGATGGGATAGTGGTGGTAATGATGGCAGTAGTGAGTGGTGGTGGTGAAATTGCCGTTATCTGGCTGTTGTGTTTAGTGTACACAGAGAGGTGATGAGGTAGGTGTTGTATCTAGTTTCTGGTGTTGTTTGGCTGTTCTATATAGCGTAGACAGAGGAGGGGGTTCTTCTTCCATTTATAGTCATTTTCTTTTTTGAATATACAATGTACAATACAAAGTTGAATATTTGAATATTTGAGCCTTATAACAATATATTTTGGGTCCGAATTTTGGGGGGTTCAAGCCGGGTGCTTTACGTAGCATTTGTACTAAGAGTTGTTATTTCACAAATGATTTAAATATGTTAAAAATTCAAAACTTACGGGAGCGATTTCATGACCTTCCGTCACCTCGTGCGTCTTCTTCCCTTATTATTATTATTATTATTGAATGCCATGGTTGACGGAGGCTCGGCTCTGTAAGGTATAGTAATTTTTAACCGTTAAAACAATTGTAAATTGTTTAAAACTTGAACCAAATTGTTGATAAAGACACCCTCCTCCTCGTGAGAGGGGTCTTTCTGTCCGTTATTTGGCCCTTCGGGGTTAAATAATCAGTTATTGGGGTTTTGTACCCAAAATTTCATTTTAAGCAAAAAAACATGGCTACCAAAAAAAAAAAATTTCATACGTCACTCCCACTCATTCCGTCTTCTTCTTCCTCAATCATCACTACAGGAGAGAGAAGATTGTCTCTCTCCCTCCCTTCTTTAAATGTGTCTCTCTCCCTACCTTCTCTTTCGCAAGCGACGAAAGAAAAGAAAAGTCTCGTGCAAAGCGTGCAAGGTTTCTCCACGACGACGACGACAGCGACGAAACAGGTGTGCGGGAAATACGAAAACCCAGTTCATTCGTCTGACGTCAGGAATAATAGCAGTAGCAGCCGTAATAACAACAGCAACAGTGACAATGAAAACAACAGTAGCAGCCGCAACAGCATCACCAGCAGCATAAACAACAACAGCATTAGCAGCAGCAACACCAACAACAACCACAGCAACAGCGGCGGAGGCAGTAGTCGTAGTACCTGCAGCAACAACAAAAGTACCAGCAGCTCTGACGACAACAACAACAGCAGAGAAAAACCAATCTCATTTGCAGGTATTGCGAAAAACCTGGAAACAATCCTCATAACAAATGAGGAATTAGAGGAAGCGAAGAAGATGGTGACAAAGAACGGACACCGAGCAATCTGCAAGGCAGCGAAAAATTTTTTCGAAACCCAAGAGCACTGTACGGTCACGTACCGTACAGTAAGTACAAAATCCCGTAGGGTGGAAAGAGCCACAGAGGCCCAAATACAAAAAGCCTTGGGGTCTGTGTGGCAGAGGAAAACGCACATCACCCGAGGCAAAAAATACGCCACCGTAGACGTACTTTTTGCCACACCCCAGGAGGCAAAGGCCCAATCAGTAGTGACCCTAAGGAGCGAGGAAATGGTGTTGGTGCCCTCCTACTGCGGGCAAAAAATTGTGAGGGTCAAACTGACCCACGTCCCCCCCGGAATGACCCCTTCTTGGCTGGCCGCGTCTGTCCTCGTCGGAATCGAGGACAAAACAACTGTACTGCAAGTACAGAAAAAAGTAAGAGAAGATTGGGTCGGCTCCTCCATTGAGATGCTAATCCAAACCAACCAGGAGTGCATCGAAGCTATCCCGGATGTGATAGACTTCGATAACGGCACTCAACTGCCCATAAGTGTTGAGGGCAAACGCCCGAAATGCTTTCGCTGTGGATCGAAGACTCACCTCAGGGCCTTCTGCAACGAGAAGACCCTGAGAAAGGAGAAAACCCCCCTCCTCCCGAATCCGGTTCCACGGCTACCAGCAACAGGACAAGCGGCAACCAGGAACGATAGGTCCGTGGCACCCATACCCACTCCACGGAAATCAAAGACAGCAGCAGCAGTGGAAATATTAACAACAACAACAGCAATACCAAATGCAGCTGCAACAGAGACTCCAGTGCAAACATCACCAACAACAACAAGTGAAAGAGTGGAGCTGGTACCCCTCCCCGACCTTACAGAATCAGACATGGAGTGTGAGGTGGGAGAGGGATGGCAAAAGGTCTCAAGAAGGCACAAACGCAGAAGCAGCGCATCGTCGCCTTTGAAAAGGGAGGAAAGAAATGAGAAAAGGGTAAAGTCTACTGCAAAGAGACCCACAGCAGCAACACCACCAACACCATCACCACCCACACCAGCACCACCATCACCACCGGCGACAACCCCACCGCCAACAACACCTTCAACACCACCACCACAAGCACCAACATCGCAAACACAACAACAAAACACACACACCCAGCAACAACGACAAGAAAATAGCAGAACCACACCCCACCCCCAGAAAAACAAATGCACGGCAATAAACACACACAACAAGAAACTAATGACTTACATAATTGAACACACAGACATTTCACAACAGGACTACATAATACCAGCACCAATCAAAACGCCAACTAACATAAGACTGCTAAAAATAGCACAGAAACAATACACAAACATTAAAACGAAATTTCCCAACGCAGTTGGTGATTTCAGGGACCTAGGAGGAACCATTAATCGAAGAGTATATTCAGACATTCTCTTAGAAGAGCCGACGACCAGCCGAAGGGACGATTCAACGGTCCCTTCACCAGACGATCAAGTGAAAAGGGATGTAAAAACAATCCCTCCTCTACCAAAAATACGGTAAGTGGTCTTTCCCATCTTTTCCACTCTATTTTAAACATGACCTCACTCAGAATAGGCAGCATAAATGCGCGTGGCTTGGGGTCGTCATGGAAGCAGGGTCACCTGCTCAACGACCTCAGGTCACTAAACATAGATGTAGTGGCCATCAGCGAGACCAGAATCTCCGAAGCACGGGCCTTCGCACCGATCTTCGGCGGCTACGATGTGTACGCATCTCCCAGCCGTCCTGGATCCGGTGGAGGAGTTGCTGTACTTTTTCGGAGAGGTTTGGATCTCGCCATACGGGCCATCTTCCTGGACCCAGAGGGTAAGCTGGTGGTGCTGGACGTGACCAGCGGAGACGGGCAAGCTTTCAGGCTAGTGGCCGTCTATGCCCCGACAGGAGCAGGGCGGCCTGATTTCTTCCGGCGTCTGGAGACCTTTCTTGGAACGTCGCGCTCTTTAGTGTTAGTGGGCGACTGGAACGGGATCTTAGATGCACGCTGGGACTGTGTGGGATTAGCGGATAGGGGTGGAGGGTGCAAGAGCCTCACCAACCTGCTCAGGCGTTTTGAACTGTCTGACAGGTACCGATTGGATTTCCCGAATGTGCCAATGTGGACTTGGACAAACCGCATAGGGTCATCCAGATCATATCTAGATAGAGTATTTTGTAGGGAAATAGATAGGTCTAGCATAGGCTGTCCACAATTCAAGATAGTCAGCTACACGGACCACAAATTCGTGATCTGTGTGCTTGACTTAGATAGGCTTCATAGACGAGGACCCGGCTACTGGAAGCTAAACGCGTCCTTACCAGCGCGCAAGGCCTACAGAGACCGGATTAGCGAACTAGTTAAGCGGGCGTTGACGGGGGCCATCGTCAACAACAAGTGGTGGTTTGCTCTGAAAAGAGCGATTAGAATAGAATCGATTAGGTTTAGTAAGGCTTTAGCAATAGAGAAAAATAGAGCAGAGGGAGAACTAGTTAGAAAATTAGACGAGGCGCTTAGCAAAGGCATTGCGACCGACGTGCTTGCGGCGAAATTGGCCCTTGACCAATTCTTCAATGCAAAGCACGAAGGCTGCGTTGTCAGAGCTAGGGTGCGTGCTCTCAGACACGAGGGGACGAAAGCCGTTCAATGGGCCCGAGTGGCGGAGGCGCGTCGTGGCAACAAAGCCACGATCCGGTCTTTGGTGGACCACGACGGGCGCATGCTACTCGATCCCGGGCAAATGTGTGAAGCTTTTCAGCGACACTTCGCTCAGCTGTTCGGGGGCAGCGGGGGGCCGGGTAGAGGGATGGACTTTAGTGTCTACCTCGACGGGCTGCCGCGGCTCTCGGCCACTGAGGCGAGGTGTTGCGAAAAGCCGATAACAGCCGCTGAAGTACGGGAGGCAATGACTGGCTGCACAAGGGGTAAATCGCCTGGTTTGGATGGTCTGCCCTATGAACTTTACGTACAGATGCCAGACTTGTTCGGAGGCCTCTTGGCGGACGTCTACTGCAACTGGCAACAGAACGGGAGAATTCCCAGTTCTGTGAGCCGAGGAGCGGTGGCACTGCTGAGAAAGGATCCGAACAAGGGGGATAACATAGACAATTTCCGGCCCATAACTCTGCTAAACACAGAGTTTAAGATTTTGGCCAAGGTGCTAGCAAAGAGGTTGGCGCTTGTCGTTGGTGGTCTGGTGGGAGAGGCGCAGACATGCGCCATTCCCGACAGATCCATCCACGACAACCTCCACCTCATGCGATACATCGTAGAGAGGGTAGCTAGGGAACCTGGCACGGGTGGGTCCTTGATCAATTTAGATCAGTCGAAAGCTTTCGATAGGGTCGACCATCGTTACCTAGCGGCAGTCCTGAGGGCGGCTGGCTTTGGGCCCGTCTTCAGAGGCTGGATCGCTGCCATGCACAGCGACATCTGCTCTGTGGTGAGAGTGAACGGTCACCTGTCGGAACCGTTCAACATCATGCGCTCGGTCCGCCAAGGATGTCCCCTCTCGTCCCTCTTGTACGTATTGACTCTCGAGCCATTACTGCACAAACTGGAGACGTTGAGGGGAGTCCCGCGCGAACTAGGATGCGGAAGATCCGTGTCAGCATATGCGGACGATGTCACCGTAGTGGTGTCGAACGCCAAACACATCGAGGCGATCGGCACTACACTAAGAGAATACGAAGCGGTGACAGGAGCAATGATCAACCAGGAAAAGTCAGTGGGCCTGCAGCTCGGCACCTGGAGAGGCAGGTCCATGCCGTCCAACAGCGTCGTCGGGCGCTGGACGGACGGACCGGTTAAATTGCTAGGGGTCTGGTTCGGTCCGGACCTCCAGACGGACAAAAACTGGGACGAGGTGACGAGCAGGGTGGCTTCTCTCACCCAGAAATGGGCGGAGAGGAAGCTATCCCTGAAAGGTCGAGCGGAGGTGGCTAACGCGTACATCGCGTCTGTCATCTGCTACCGCCTAACCGTCGTACCTTGTCCTAAGCCTCGCCTGACTGCGCTGGAGCGTTTGCTCTTTCGCTTTTTGTGGAAGGGACGTGCTCCGATGGTCAGGCGGTCCATCTGTTGTCAACACCCGCTACGTGGAGGGCTGGGCATGCCGTGGCTGATGATGCGCAGGCACGCGCTCAGGCTACGACATCTCCACCTCTTCCTCGACGGTGATCAGGTGTGGTCGCCGTTTGCTAGACGCGTTTTTCCCCAGCTCGTTTCCTTGACGGAGCTGCAGTCCTGGGTCAAGCGAAGACCGAGAGGGAGCGCCTGGAGACTGGAATGTCTTCAGGCGCTCACAGCCCTCGACCAATCGGGCAATGTGATCGGTGGAAACTCCACCTCGGCGTTCTATAGAGGATTAGTGGAGGGGAAGAGCGACGACGTACTTGGGGAAACTCTAGGCGTCGACGAAAATCAACTAGCCAATCTCTTCGGAAGAACTTTCGGGCCAGGGCCTATGGACAACTTCCAGAAATCTCTGGCCTGGCAGTGCTACCGAGGAGCCTTGCCAGTTCGGGATAAACTCTACAGGCATGGAGGTGCCGTCAGCCGGGCATGTCCGAGATGCGCGCAGGGCGACGAAACCGTCCTGCACGCACTCGTCCAGTGTCCGAAAATTGCTGACTTGTGGGTTTATGTCGAACACCTGCTGTCGCGTTTAGGACGGATCCAGCTATCATCTGAGTCTATCGTGAGGATTGCCCCGCCCTCCTCCTTTAGCCGGGAAGGGCAGGCAGTTTTTATCTGTCTGGTGGCCATGGCGAAAGAGATAGTATGGTGGACACGTTTGAAAGGGCTGAAGACGAGCACTTACCTCTTCGGTGATGCTCTGATTGACTTTTTCAAATTTCATTTGAAAAGGAAAATCAGAGTAGAAAAGGAAGTGCTCTCTTCCCAGCATTTTGTTGAAAGATGGGTGAGAGAAGCAAGAATGGCCCGAGTGAATGGGCCGACTCTGAGTATATATCTGTAAACTAAAGGTGGAAAACTGGGAGAGGGCACTTGCCTTGGTGGTCAGGGTCATTGTGGCTTTTTACTGGGCTTTCTCCACAAATGTCCCTCCGAAGTCTCCCCCCTATTGGGGAATTTTTCATTGTTATTTTCATTGTTATTTTTGTTACATCCTCTGTTTTTGTTTTTTTACACGCAGAAATGCCCATTTGTACCGTCCTGCATTGTCCTGCACTGTCCTTAATGTCTACTTTATGTAAACCCTTGTGGTTAATAAAGAAATCATTATTATTATTATTATTATTATTATTATTATTATTATTATTATTATTATTACTGAACGCCATGGTTGACGGAGGCTCGGCTCTGTAAGGTATTGTAAATTTTGACCGCTATAACAATTGTAAATTGTTTAAAATTGTAACTAAATTGTAAACAAAAACACCCTCCTCCTCGTGAGAGGGGTCTTTCTGCCCGTTATTTGGCCCTTCGGGGTTAAATAACCGCTTATTGGGGTTTTGTGCCCAATATTTATTTTACCCCCCCCCCCCCCCAAAAAAAAAACATGGCTACGAAAAAGAATTTTCACAAATCACTCCCACTCATTCCGTCTTCTTCCTCAATCGTCACTACAGCAGAGAGTAGATTGTCTCTCTCCCTCCCTTCTCTAAATGTGTCTCTCTCCCTCCCTTCTCTTTCGCAAGCGACGCCAGTAAAGAAAAATAGTTTACAAAATCACGTGCAAAACATGGAACATTTCTCCACGACGACGACAACGACGAAAAAGATGTGCGGTAAATCCGAAAACCCATTTCATTCGTCTGTCGTCATGAATAATAGCAGTAGCAGCCGTAATAACAGCAGCAGCAGCAACAGTGACAAGGAAACCAACAGTAGCAGCCGCAACAGCATCAGCAGCAGCATAAACAACAACAGCATTAGCAGCAACAGCAACAACAGCAGCAGTAGCAACAACAACAACAACCACAGCAACAGCGGCGGCGGCAGTAGTCGTAGTACCTGCAGCAACAACAAAAGTAACAGCAGCTCTGACGACAACAACAACAACAACAGCAGCAAAGAAAAACCAATCTCGTTTGCAGGTATCGCAAAGAACCTGGAAACCATCCTCATAACAAGTGAGGAATTACAGGAAGCGAAGAAGATGGTGACGAAAATCGGACACCGAGCAATCTGCAAGGCAGCCGAAAAATGTTTCGAAACCCAACAGCACTGTACGGTCACGTACCGTACAGTAAGCACAAAATCCCGTAGGGTTGAAAGAGCCACAGAGGCTCAAATACAAAAAGCCTTACGGTATGTGTGGCAGCGGAAAACGCATATCACCCAGGCAAGAAATATGCCACCGTAGACGTGCTTTTTGCCACACCCCAGGAGGCAAAGGCTCAATCCTTAGTGACCCTAAGGAGCGAGGAAATGGTGTTGGTGTCCTCCTACTGCGGGCAAAAAATTGTGAGGGTCAAACTGACCCCCCCCCCCCCCCGGGGATGGACCCTTCTTGGCTGGCCGCGTCTGTCCTCGTCGGAATCGAGGACAAAACAACTGTACTGCAAGTACAGAAAAAAGTAAGAGAAGATTGGGTTGGCACCTTCATTGAGATGTTAATCCAAACCAACCAGGAGTGCATCGAAGCTATCCCGGATGTGATAGACTTCGATAACGGCACTCAACTGCCCATAAGTGTTGAGGGCAAACGCCCGAAATGCTTTCGCTGTGGATCGAAGACTCACCTCAGGGCCTTCTGCAACGAGAAGACCCTGAGAAAGGAGAAAAAACCCCCTCCTTCCGAAACCGGCTCCACGGCTACCAGCAACAGGACAAGCGGCAACTAGGAACGATAGGTCCGTGGCACCCATACCCACGCCACGGAAATCAAGAACAGCAGCAGCAGTGGAAGTATTAACAACAACAACAGTAATACCAAATGCAGCTGCAACAGAGACTCCACTGCAAACATCACCAACAACAACAAGTGAAAGAGTGGAGCTGGTACCCCTCCCCGACCTCACAGAATCAGACATGAAGTGTGAGGTGGGAGAGGGATGGCAAAAGGTCGTAAGAAGGCACAAACGCAGAAGCAGCGCATCGTCGCCTTCGAAAAGGGAGGAAAGAAATGAAAAAAGGGTAAAGGCTACTGCAAAGAGACTCACAGCAGCAACACCACCAACAGCATCACCACCCACACTAGCACCACCATCACCACCGGCGACAACCCCACCGCCAACAACAACAACAACACCTTCAACACCACCACCACAAACACCAACATCGCAAACACAACAACAAAATACACACACCCAGCAACAACGACAAGAAAATAGCAGAACCACACCCCACCCACAGAAAAATAAATGCACGGCAATAAATACACACAACAAGAAACTAATGACTTACATAATTGAACACACAGACATTCCACAGCACGACTACATAATAGCAGCACCAATCAAAACGCCAACGAACATAAGACTGGTTAAAATAGCACAGAAACAATACACAAACATTAAAACGAAATTCCCCAACGTAGTTGGTGATTTCAGAGACCTAGGAGGGACTCTCAACCGGAGAGTATATTCGGACATACTCATAGAAGAACCGACGACCAGCCGAAGGGACGATTCAACGGTCCCTTCACCAGACGATCAAGTGAAAAGGGATGGAGAAACCATCCTTCCTCTGCGAAAAGTACGGCAAGAGGTCTTTCCCATCTTTTCCACTCCATTTCAACATGACCTCACTCAGAATAGGCAGCATAAATGCGCGTGGCTTGGAGACCTTTCTTGGAACGTCCCGCTCTTTAGTGTTAGTGGGCGACTGGAACGGGATCTTAGATGCACGCTGGGACTGTGTGGGATTAGCGGATAGGGGAGGAGGGTGCAAGAGTCTCACCAACCTGCTCAGGCGGTTTGAACTGTCTGACAGGTACCGATTGGATTTCCCGAATGTGCCAATGTGGACTTGGACAAATCGAATAGGGTCATCCAGATCATATCTAGATAGAGTATTTTGTAGGGAAATAGATAGGTCTAGCATAGGCTGTCCACAATTCAAGATAGTCAGCTACACGGACCACAAATTCGGGATCTGTGTGCTTGACTTAGATAGGCTTCATAGACGAGGACCCGGCTACTGGGTGAGAGAAGCAAGAATGGCCCGAGTGAATGGGCCTACTCTGAGTACGTATCTGTAAATTAAAGGTGGAAAACTGGGAGAGGGCACTTGCCTTGGTGGTCAGGGTCACTGTGGCCTTTTACTGGGCTTTCTCCACAAATGTCCCTCCGAAGTCTCCCCAATAATAATAATAATAATAATAATAATGATTTCTTTATTAACCACAAGGGTTTACATAAAGTAGACATTAAGGACATAACCATGAAAAATTCCCCCTATTGGGGAATTTTTCATTGTTATTTTTATGTTACATCCTCTGTTTTTGTTCTTTACACGCAGAAATGCCCATTTGTACCGTCCTGCACTGTCCTTAATGTATACTTTATGTCAACCCTTGTGGTTAATAAAGAAATCATTATTATTATTATTAAGGGCGGTGGATTGGCAGTATCGGTAGAGGCTGGGACATGCTTTCCAGCATAGCTACGGCCCTTTATGTTCTGAGTTCAAATCCCGCCGAGGTTAACTTTGCCTTTCATCCTTACGGGGTCGATAAAATAAAGTACCAGTAATGTACTGGATAATTGCTGGCCTTGTGCCAAAAGTAGAAACAATTATTATTATTATTATTGTCGTTATTATGTTGTTTTTTTTTCTTCTTTTTTTCGTGCAATGGCCATACTCGATAACGTGGCGGCAGCCATCATGTATGTATGTATGTATGTGTGTGTGTGAGTGTGTATGTGTATGTGTGAGTGTATGTATGTTTATGTAATCTAATGTATATATGTATATATTATAATAGTAAACAAATGTATTTGGGGCTTTAAAATATTATCCCCCCCCCCCCGGCTACGACCCAGTCAGCCTCCCCTACCCTGCCTCAATGTGTGTGTGTATGTATCTAAGCTTGTAAATTTGAGTAGATATATATATGGATTTATGGATTTGTGTATAATGTTTGTAAAATTGAACATGTGTATATATACGTGAATATAAATTCGTATACTTGAGTAAGTTTGTGTATTTGCAAGACTGTATATTGGAATGTGTGTGCGTATGTGTCTGTATGTGTGTGTGCGTATGTGTCTGTATGTGCGTATGCATGTATGTATGTGTGTATGTATGTATATGTATATGTATATATGCACGTATGTATATGTGTGTGTATATGCATGAATGTGTATGTGTATAAATGTATGTGTGTGTATGTATATATGTCTATGCATGTATGCATATATGTGTATGTATGTGTATGTATATGTGTGTATGTATGTATATTTATGTGTTTAACGATTCATTCAAGAAGGTTATAGAAAAGAGATTAGAAAGCGTCAATAAACTAGGTCAATAGAATGCAGTGATTTAAGAGGCTCGCCATGTCTTATAGTTTCTGGTGGGGAAGGGTGAAACACAGAGGAAGTGAAATAATGGAGATTTTCTAACTTTAGTCCAACGCCTTCTCCATTCTGTCCACCGGGGCTGTGGGGAGGCCACCAATATGATTGTCTGACTTGTCATTTTATCAGTAAATATACTGTGATATACGGTGTATCTTGGGTATGTAAAACTTAACAGAGCCCATACTAAATATTTAAATACCATAATGAATGTTGTCCTACTGATCTGAAAGCAATCGCAGTGTAATAACAATAATTCTTTTTTTAGTATTGAGATCACGTCCAAGGTGAGGTTGGTATATGTGAGAAAATGGAAGAGATGGCCTGTCTAGCAGGGCATTATGATTGAATAAATAAATGAATGCAAAATAATATTTACAAAATTTTCACAATAAACTGAAGTTATAGTCACTGCAGAAAGATTGAAATGAAAATGAAAAGTGCTTTAGGTGAGCAGTGGAAAGACACCTCTGGTCCTCAGCAGTCTGTCAGTGTCACCTTAGCTGAGTAGTGGCAACAAGCCTCTGGTCCTCAACAGTCTGTTAGTTAGTATCACCTTAGCTGAGCAGTGAAAACACACCTCTGGCCTACAACAGTCTGTTAGTTAGTGTCACCTTAGCTGAGCAGTGAAAACACACCTCTGGCCTACAACAGTCTGTTAGTTAGTGTCACCTTAGCTGAGCAGTGAAAACACACCTCTGGTCCTCAACAGTCTGTTAGTTAGTGTCACCTTAGCTGAGCAGTGAAAACACACCTCTGGCCTACAACAGTCTGTTAGTTAGTGTCACCTTAGCTGAGCAGTAAAAACACACCTCTGGCCCTCAGCAGTCTTTTAGTTAGTGTCACCTTAGCTGAGCAGTAAAAACACACCTCTGGCCTACAACAGTCTGTTAGTTAGTGTCACCTTAGCTGAGCAGTAAAAACACACCTCTGGCCCTCAGCAGTCTTTTAGTTAGTGTCACCTTAGCTGAGCAGTAAAAACACACCTCTGGCCTTCAGCAGTCTGTATTTCAGTCATGCTATAGCTAAGCAGTGAAAACACACTTCTGACTCTTAGCAGTCAGCAGGCTGTTAATCACTCTCACTTTAACTCAGCTCTGTAAACACATCCCTGTCCCTTAGCATCAACCTCGCCACCACCCGAGGTAACGCTGCCGGCGTGCTGGCTTGCCTAAAAAATCATTAGAGAGCTTTCCCAGTGCTCCTTGCGATACTGTTATCTTTTACTCTGGTACCGACTCGGTTGACCGCCCCTTTCGTCTGCCTTTTGTTGTGGTCCCAGATAAATTTTTTTCTTTTTTCTTTCTTTTCCTTTCTTTTTTTCTGTTTTCCCTTTCCTTTATATTATATTTGTTTATGTTTCCGTTTTGTAAGCATTGTATTATTATATCTCTTTTTATACAACAGTGAATAAAACGACGACTCTCTACTGTGTACTTCGGAAAATAAAGTTTTTATGTAACCTTTCTTATTATATTAAACATTAAACTAATATATTTCTTTATTGTAAAAAATAAAGTGTTATAAAAACTTTATTACCAACTTCAATTTGTATTTTTTTACCTTTTTGAAATACAATATATCTCTTTTACGACACAGTTTACAAACACCCCACTGCTTTCTTCAAAAATAACAGAGAACCAACGCATTAAGGGGAAGTAACTCTCATTTGACAATTTATCATACACACTGCCCTCTGGTGGGATGTCAACAGAATTCCAGTGTCACTTATAAATAAATACACATACATACGCACACATATTTACTTAGAGTCCAGTTATAATGTCTGTTGGTGATACACACGATGAATACCCTCCTTTCAAACTCAACTCATCCCGCTTTGACCAGGTAAATATAAATATTTATACACATACACACATATATATATATATATATACACACACATATACACGAGTGTTATTGAAGAGTAAACAAAACGAATCGATGGGCTGGCCGGACAAATACCTTGCAGTATTTGTTCCGACTCCTTATATTGTGCGTTCAAATCCTGCCGGGGTGAAATTTACTTTGCATCCTTCCGGGGTTGATAAAATAAAATACCAGTCAAGTACAGGAGTAAATTTAATTTGACTCCACCTCCTCCCGTAAATTGCTGGCCTTGTGCATAAAGTAGAAACCATGAGATAATTAGATGGAGGCTGTATCGTTACACCGTGTTGTCGCCGTAAAGTTCAGCAACACCAAGCAACAGCTTCCAATAAACGATGATTTCGTATATCTGTACTGGATCGGTACTTTATTGTATCGACCCCGGAAGGATGTAAAGCAGAGTTGACCTCGGTGAGATTTGGACTCAGAACATTAAGGGGCGGAACTAAAAGCTACAGTGCATGTTGTTCGATGTTCTAACGATCATGTCAATAATAATATTTTTGTAAGGTTTCTCTAGTAATCAGTTGCCAGGTAAAGGTGTTAAGTTTTAGCGGTGGCTGTTGTGAGTTTGGTTTGTTTGTTGTCTGGTTGATTCATTCATTTGTAGTCTAAGGTTCTAATATTCCACTGTAGGATTGTAATTCTTGTGGTGAGTGTACTGAGTATTCAAGTAGTGACTACAAACATTAACGTGAAGTGGGAACTCCATAGATAATAAACACAACCACAAGGATATGGTCCGAACGTGGAAGAGCCGAACTCCCACTATCATCGCCTCAATCTCTCTCACCCTCGCCATCTCTCTGTATGGTGAGCAAATGGGGTCCCACGTGCTGGCCTCCCCACAGCCCCGGTGGATGGTAAGGGAGATGCGCTGGAAAAGGCATTCCAACACGCGAGGCTCACACCTGCGGCTGGCCAACTCAGCGCCTATGGTGGTGAGTACGGAGGTAGCCCTAGGGCCAAAGATACCAGAAGCCTCCACTCATTTGTAGTAGTAGTGGTGGTGGTGGTAATAGTTGTACTAGTAGCAGTGGTGGTGGTGGTAGTAGTAATAGTTGCAGCAGTAGCACTAGGGATGAAATATGTACTATTTTATTAAATAATATATATATTCAATATACTCACAGCATTACCACGGGTGATGGCGAGGCTAAGACACTGAGACAACCAAGCACCCTCATGGGCATTACCTGACACCTCAGTGATGTGAAGTTGATGAGTGTAGCTTTGTTGGTCAAATAATGCCAAGTAAGAGAAGTTGGTCTGAGGGAGTCAAGAGAAGTTTGCCATATTCAAGGAAACAAGAAGTTGTCCTCATTGTTGTGGGGTGAAGTAATATTACTGTGGGGGAGGGGATTTCCTCATGTCACAGGGATAAGAATTAACAAAGGAACAAGACACTGATCATGTTTTTGTCACATAATTCACTTCAAAATCATGTGCAGCAATAAACAACAGAAAAAGAATGTATGTATAGTTGTGGTGTGTCAGGTGTGTATATATATAGTTGTGGTGTGTCAGGTGTGTATATGTGTGTATATATAGTTGTGGTGTGTCAGGTGTGTATATGTGTGTATATATAGTTGTGGTGTGTATATATGTATATATATAGTTGTAGTGTGTCAGGTGTGTATATGTGTGTATATATAGTTGTGGTGTGTCAGGTGTGTATATGTAGTAATATTTAACTGACCTGTGTTGCTAAGATTCCCCCTCAACTAGTGTCAACCCCAGCAGGGCTGGCTAGTGACAGTGTGTAGTGCATATGTCACTACATTACCCCCTCAACTAGTGTCAACCCCAGCAAGACTGGCTAGTGACAGTGTGTAGTGTATATGTCACTACACTACCCCCTCAACTAGTGTCAACCCCAGCAGGGCTGGCTAGTGACAGTGTGTAGTGTATATGTCACTACATTACCCCCTCAACTAGTGTCAACCCCAGCAGGGCTGGCTAGTGACAGTGTGTAGTGTATATGTCACTACATTACCCCCTCAACTAGTGTCAACCCCAGCAAGACTGGCTAGTGACAGTGTGTAGTGTATATGTCACTACATTACCCCCTCAACTAGTGTCAACCCCAGCAAGACTGGCTAGTGACAGTGTGTAGTGTATATGTCACTACATTACCCCCTCAACTAGTGTCAACCCCACCAAGACTGGCTAGTGACAGTGTGTAGTGCATATGTCACTACATTACCCCCTCAACTAGTGTCAACCCCAGCAAGACTGGCTAGTGACAGTGTGTAGTGTATATGTCACTACATTACCCCCTCAACTAGTGTCAACCCCAGCAGGGCTGGCTAGTGACAGTGTGTAGTGTATATGTCACTACATTACCCCCTCAACTAGTGTCAACCCCACCAAGACTGGCTAGTGACAGTGTGTAGTGTATATGTCACTACATTACCCCCTCAACTAGTGTCAACCCCAGCAGGGCTGGCTAGTGACAGTGTGTAGTGTATATGTCACTACATTACCCCCTCAACTAGTGTCAACCCCACCAAGACTGGCTAGTGACAGTGTGTAGTGTATATGTCACTACATTACCCCCTCAACTAGTGTCAACCCCAGCAGGGCTGGCTAGTGACAGTGTGTAGTGTATATGTCACTACATTACCCCCTCAACTAGTGTCAACCCCAGCAGGGCTGGCTAGTGACAGTGTGTAGTGTATATGTCACTACATTACCCCCTCAACTAGTGTCAACCCCAGCAGGGCTGGCTAGTGACAGTGTGTAGTGTATATGTCACTACATTACCCCCTCAACTAGTGTCAACCCCAGTAAGACTGGCTAGTGACAGTGTGTAGTGTATATGTCACTACATTACCCCCTCAACTACTGTCAACCCCAGCAGGGCTGGCTAGTGACAGTGTGTAGTGTATATGTCACTACATTACCCCCTCAACTAGTGTCAACCCCAGTAAGACTGGCTAGTGACAGTGTGTAGTGTATATGTCACTACATTACCCCCTCAACTAGTGTCAACCCCAGCAGGGCTTGCTAGTGACAGTGTGTAGTGTATATGTCACTACATTACCCCCTCAACTAGTGTCAACCCCAGCAGGGCTTGCTAGTGACAGTGTGTAGTGTATATGTCACTACATTACCCCCTCAACTAGTGTCTACCCCAGTAAGACTGGCTAGTGATAGTGTGTAGTGTATATGTCACTACATTACCCCCTCAACTAGTGTCAACCCCAGCAGGGCTGGCTAGTGACAGTGTGTAGTGTATATGTCACTACATTACCCCCTCAACTAGTGTCAACCCCAGCAAGACTGGCTAGTGACAGTGTGTAGTGTATATGTCACTACATTACCCCCTCAACTAGTGTCAACCCCACCAAGACTGGCTAGTGACAGTGTGTAGTGTATATGTCACTACATTACCCCCTCAACTAGTGTCAACCCTACCAAGACTGGCTAGTGACAGTGTGTAGTGTATATGTCACTACATTACCCCCTCAACTAGTGTCAACCCCACTAAAACTGGCTAGTGACAGTGTGTAGTGTATATGTCACTACATTACCCCCTCAACTAGTGTCAACCCCACCAAGACTGGCTAGTGACAGTGTGTAGTGTATATGTCACTACATTACCCCCTCAACTAGTGTCAACCCCACCAAGACTGGCTAGTGACAGTGTGTAGTGTATATGTCACTACATTACCCCCTCAACTAGTGTCAACCCCAGCAGAGCTGGCTAGTGACAGTGTGTAGTGTATATGTCACTACATTACCCCCTCAACTAGTGTCAACCCCACCAAGACTGGCTAGTGACAGTGTGTAGTGTATATGTCACTACATTACCCCCTCAACTAGTGTCAACCCCACCGAGGCTGGCTAGTGACAGTGTGTAGTGTATATGTCACTACATTACCCCCTCAACTAGTGTCAACCCCACCAAGACTGGTTAGTGACAGTGTGTAGTGTATATGTCACTACATTACCACCTCAACTAGTGTCAACCCCACCAAGACTGGCTAGTGACAGTGTGTAGTGTATATGTCACTACATTACCCCCTCAACTAGTGTCAACCCCAGCAGGGCTTGCTAGTGACAGTGTGTAGTGTATATGTCACTACATTACCCCCTCAAATAGTGTCAACCCCAGCAGGGCTTGCTTGTGACAGTGTGTAGTGTATATGTTACTACATTACCCCCTCAACTAGTGTCAACCCCAGCAGGGCTTGCTAGTGACAGTGTGTAGTGTATATGTCACTACATTACCCCCTCAACTAGTGTCAACCCCAGCAGGGCTGGCTAGTGACAGTGTGTAGTGTATATGTCACTACATTACCCCCTCAACTAGTGTCAACCCCAGCAGGGCTTGCTAGTGACAGTGTGTAGTGTATATGTCAGTACATTACCCCCTCAACTAGTGTCAACCGCAGCAGGGCTTGCTAGTGACAGTGTGTAGTGTATATGTCACTACATTACCCCCTCAACTAGTGTCAACCCCAGCAAGACTGGCTAGTGACAGTGTGTAGTGTATATGTCACTACATTACCCCCTCAACTAGTGTCAACCCCAGCAGGGCTTGCTAGTGACGGTGTGTAGTGTATATGTCACTACATTACCCCCTCAACTAGTGTCAACCCCAGCAGGGCTTGCTAGTGACAGTGTGTAGTGTATATGTCACTACATGACCCCCTCAACTAGTGTCAACCCCAGCAGGGCTTGCTAGTGACAGTGTGTAGTGTATATGTCACTACATTACCCCCTCAACTAGTGTCAACCCCAGCAGGGCTGGCTAGTGACAGTGTGTAGTGTATATGTCACTACATTACCCCCTCAACTAGTGTCAACCCCACCAAGGCTGGCTAGTGACTGTGTGTAGTGTATATGTCACTACATTACCCCCTCAACTAGTGTCAACCCCACCAAGACTGGCTAGTGACAGTGTGTAGTGTATATGTCACTACATTACCCCCTCAACTAGTGTCAACCCCACCAAGACTGGCTAGTGACAGTGTGTAGTGTATATGTCACTACATTACCCCCTCAACTAGTGTCAACCCCACCAAGACTGGCTAGTGACAGTGTGTAGTGTATATGTCACTACATTACCCCCTCAACTAGTGTCAACCCCACCAAGACTGGCTAGTGACAGTGTGTAGTGTATATGTCACTACATTACCCCCTCAACTAGTGTCAACCCCACCAAGACTGGCTAGTGACAGTGTGTAGTGTATATGTCACTACATTACCCCCTCAACTAGTGTCAACCCCACCAAGACTGGCTAGTGACAGTGTGTAGTGTATATGTCACTACATTACCCCCTCAACTAGTGTCAACCCCAGCAAGACAGGCTAGTGACAGTGTGTAGTGTATATGTCACTACATTACCCCCTCAACTAGTGTCAAGCCCACCAAGACTTGCTAGTGACAGTGTGTAGTGTATATGTCACTACATTACCCCCTCAACTAGTGTCAACCCCAGCAAGACTGGCTAGTGACAGTGTGTAGTGTATATGTCACTACATTACCCCCTCAACTAGTGTCAACCCCAGCAGGACTTGCTAGTGACAGTGTGTAGTGTATATGTCACTACATTACCCCCTCAACTAGTGTCAACCCCACCAAGACTGGCTAGTGACAGTGTGTAGTGTATATGTCACTACATTACCCCCTCAACTAGTGTCAACCCCAGCAAGACTGGCTAGTGACAGTGTGTAGTGTATATGTCACTACATTACCCCCTCAACTAGTGTCAACCCCACCAAGACTTGCTAGTGACAGTGTGTAGTGTATATGTCACTACATTACCCCCTCAACTAGTGTCAACCCCAGCAAGACTGGCTAGTGACAGTGTGTAGTGTATATGTCACTACATTACCCCCTCAACTAGTGTCAACCCCAGCAGGGCTTGCTAGTGACAGTGTGTAGTGTATATGTCACTACATTACCCCCTCAACTAGTGTCAACCCCAGCAGGGCTTGCTAGTGACAGTGTGTAGTGTATATGTCACTACATTACCCCCTCAACTAGTGTCAACCCCACCAAGACTGGCTAGTGACAGTGTGTAGTGTATATGTCACTACACTACCCCCTCAACTAGTGTCAACCCCACCAAGACTGGCTAGTGACAGTGTGTAGTGTATATGTCACTACATTACCCCCTCAACTAGTGTCAACCCCAGCAAGACTGGCTAGTGACAGTGTGTAGTGTATATGTCACTACATTACCCCCTCAACTAGTGTCAACCCCAGCAGGGCTTGCTAGTGACAGTGTGTAGTGTATATGTCACTACATTACCCCCTCAACTAGTGTCAACCCCAGCAGGGCTTGCTAGTGACGGTGTGTAGTGTATATGTCACTATATTACCCCCTCAACTAGTGTCAACCCCAGCAGGGCTTGCTAGTGACAGTGTGTAGTGTATATGTCACTACATTACCCCCTCAACTAGTGTCAACCCCAGCAAGGCTTGCTAGTGACAGTGTGTAGTGTATATGTCACTACATTACCCCCTCAACTAGTGTCAACCCCAGCAGGGCTTGCTAGTGACAGTGTGTAGTGTATATGTCACTACATTACCCCCTCAACTAGTGTCAACCCCACCAAGGCTGGCTAGTGACAGTGTTTAGTGTATATGTCACTACATTACCCCCTCAACTAGTGTCAACCCCACCAAGACTGGCTAGTGACAGTGTGTAGTGTATATGTCACTACATTACCCCCTCAACTAGTGTCAACCCCACCAAGACTGGCTAGTGACAGTGTGTAGTGTATATGTCACTACATTACCCCCTCAACTAGTGTCAACCCCACCAAAACTGGCTAGTGACAGTGTGTAGTGTATATGTCACTACATTACCCCCTCAACTAGTGTCAACCCCACCAAGACTGGCTAGTGACAGTGTGTAGTGTATATGTCACTACATTAACCCCTCAACTAGTGTCAACCCCACCAAGACTGGCTAGTGACACTGTGTAGTGTATATGTCACTACATTACCCCCTCAACTAGTGTCAACCCCAGCAAGACTGGCTAGTGACAGTGTGTAGTGTATATGTCACTACATTACCCCCTCAACTAGTGTCAACCCCACCAAGACTTGCTAGTGACAGTGTGTAGTGTATATGTCACTACATTACCCCTCAACTAGTGTCAACCCCAGCAAGACTGGCTAGTGACAGTGTGTAGTGTATATGTCACTACATTACCCCCTCAACTAGTGTCAACCCCAGCAGGGCTTGCTAGTGACAGTGTGTCGTGTATATGTCACTACATTACCCCCTCAACTAGTGTCAACCCCAGCAGGGCTTGCTAGTGACAGTGTGTAGTGTATATGTCACTACATTACCCCCTCAACTAGTGTCAACCCCACCAAGACTGGCTAGTGACAGTGTGTAGTGTATATGTCACTACATTACCCCCTCAACTAGTGTCAACCCCAGCAGGGCTTGCTAGTGACAGTGTGTAGTGTATATGTCACTACATTACCCCCTCAACTAGTGTCAACCCCACCAAGACTGGCTAGTGACAGTGTGTAGTGTATATGTCACTACATTACCCCCTCAACTAGTGTCAACCCCAGCAGGGCTGGCTAGTGACAGTGTGTAGTGTATATGTCACTACATTACCCCCTCAACTAGTGTCAACCCCACCAAGACTGGCTAGTGACAGTGTGTAGTGTATATGTCACTATATACCCCCTCAACTAGTGTCAACCCCAGCAGGGCTTGCTAGTGACAGTGTGTAGTGTATATGTCACTACATTACCCCCTCAACTAGTGTCAACCCCAGCAGGGCTTGCTAGTGACAGTGTGTAGTGTATATGTCACTACATTACCCCCTCAACTAGTGTCAACCCCACCAAGGCTGGCTAGTGACAGTGTGTAGTGTATATGTCACTACATTACCCCCTCAACTAGTGTCAACCCCACCAAGACTGGCTAGTGACAGTGTGTAGTGTATATGTCACTACATTACCCCCTCAACTAGTGTCAACCCCACTAAGACTGACTAGTGACAGTGTGTAGTGTATATGTCACTACATTACCCCCTCAACTAGTGTCAACCCCACCAAGACTGGCTAGTGACAGTGTGTAGTGTATATGTCACTACATTACCCCCTCAACTAGTGTCAACCCCACCAAGACTGGCTAGTGACAGTGTGTAGTGTATATGTCACTACATTACCCCCTCAACTAGTGTCAACCCCAGCAAGACTGGCTAGTGACAGTGTGTAGTGTACATGTCACTACATTACCCCCTCAACTAGTGTCAACCCCACCAAGACTTGCTAGTGACAGTGTGTAGTGTATATGTCACTACATTACCCCCTCAACTAGTGTCAACCCCAGCAAGACTGGCTAGTGACAGTGTGTAGTGTATATGTCACTACATTACCCCCTCAACTAGTGTCAACCCCAGCAGGGCTTGCTAGTGACAGTGTGTAGTGTATATGTCACTACATTACCCCCTCAACTAGTGTCAACCCCAGCAGGGCTTGCTAGTTACAGTGTGTAGTGTATATGTCACTACATTACCCCCTCAACTAGTGTCAACCCCACCAAGACTGGCTAGTGACAGTGTGTAGTGTATATGTCACTACATTACCCCCTCAACTAGTGTCAACCCCAGCAAGACTGGCTAGTGACAGTGTGTAGTGTATATGTCACTACATTACCCCCTCAACTAGTGTCAACCCCACCAAGACTAGCTAGTGACAGTGTGTAGTGTATATGTCACTACATTACCCCCTCAACTAGTATCAACCCCAGCAAGGCTGGCTAGTGACAATGTGTAGTGTATATGTCACTACATTACCCCCTCAACTAGTGTCAACCCCACCAAGGCTGGCTAGTGACAGTGTGTAGTGTATATGTCACTACATTACCCCCTCAACTAGTGTCAACCCCAGCAGGGCTGGCTAGTGACAGTGTGTAGTGTATATGTCACTACATTACCCCCTCAACTAGTGTCAACCCCACCAAGACTTACTAGTGACAGTGTGTAGTGTATATGTCACTACATTACCCCCTCAACTAGTGTCAACCCCACCAAGACTTACTAGTGACAGTGTGTAGTGTATATGTCACTACACTACCCCCTCAACTAGTGTCAACCCCACCAAGACTGGCTAGTGACAGTGTGTAGTGTATATGTCACTACATTACCCCCTCAACTAGTGTCAACCCCAGCAGGGCTGGCTAGTGACAGTGTGTAGTGTATATGTCACTACATTACCCCCTCAACTAGTGTCAACCCCAGCAGGGCTGGCTAGTGACAGTGTGTAGTGTATATGTCACTACATTACCCCCTCAACTAGTGTCAACCCCAGCAGGGCTGGCTAGTGACAGTGTGTAGTGTATATGTCACTACATTACCCCCTCAACTAGTGTCAACCCCAGCAAGACTGGCTAGTGACAGTGTGTAGTGTATATGTCACTACATACCCCCTCAACTAGTGTCAACCCCACCAAGACTGGCTAGTGACAGTGTGTAGTGTATATGTCACTACATTACCCCCTCACCTAGTGTCAACCCCACCAAGACTGGCTAGTGACAGTGTGTAGTGTATATGTCACTACATTACCCCCTCAACTAGTGTCAACCCCAGCAGGGCTGGCTAGTGACAGTGTGTAGTGTATATGTCACTACATTACCCCCTCAACTAGTGTCAACCCCAGCAAGACTGGCTAGTGACAGTGTGTAGTGTATATGTCACTACATTACCCCCTCAACTAGTGACAGTGTGTAGTGTATATGTCACTACATTACCCCCTCAACTAGTGTCAACCCCAGCAGGGCTTGCTAGTGACAGTGTGTAGTGTATATGTCACTACATTACCCCCTCAACTAGTGTCAACCCCAGCAGGGCTTGCTAGTGACAGTGTGTAGTGTATATGTCACTACATTACCCCCTCAACTAGTGTCAACCCCACCAAGACTGGCTAGTGACAGTGTGTAGTGTATATGTCACTACATTACCCCCTCAACTAGTGTCAACCCCAGCAGGGCTGGCTAGTGACAGTGTGTAGTGTATATGTCACTACATTACCCCCTCAACTAGTGTCAACCCCAGCAAGACTGGCTAGTGACAGTGTGTAGTGTATATGTCACTACATTACCCCCTCAACTAGTGTCAACCCCAGCAAAACTGGCTAGTGACAGTGTGTAGTGTATATGTCACTACATTACCCCCTCAACTAGTGTCAACCCCACCAAGACTGGCTAGTGACAGTGTGTAGTGTATATGTCACTACATTACCCCCTCAACTAGTGTCAACCCCAGCAGGGCTGGCTAGTGACAGTTTGTAGTGTATATGTCACTACATTACCCCCTCAACTAGTGTCAACCCCAGCAAGACTGGCTAGTGACAGTGTGTAGTGTATATGTCACTACATTACCCCCTCAACTAGTGTCAACCCCAGCAGGGCTTGCTAGTGACAGTGTGTAGTGTATATGTCACTACATTACCCCCTCAACTAGTGTCAACCCCAGCAGGGCTTGCTAGTGACAGTGTGTAGTGTATATGTCACTACATTACCCCCTCAACTAGTGTCAACCCCAGCAAGACTGGCTAGTGACAGTGTGTAGTGTATATGTCACTACATTACCCCCTCAACTAGTGTCAACCCCAGCAGGGCTTGCTAGTGACAGTGTGTAGTGTATATGTCACTACATTACCCCCTCAACTAGTGTCAACCCCACCAAGACTGGCTAGTGACAGTGTGTAGTGTATATGTCACTACATTACCCCCTCAACTAGTGTCAACCCCACCAAGACTGGCTAGTGACAGTGTGTAGTGTATATGTCACTACATTACCCCCTCAACTAGTGTCAACCCCAGCAGGGTTTGCTAGTGACAGTGTGTAGTGTATATGTCACTACATTACCCTCTCAACTAGTGTCAACCCCACCAAGACTGGCTAGTGACAGTGTGTAGTGTATATGTCACTACATTACCCCCTCAACTAGTGTCAACCCCAGCAGGGCTTGCTAGTGACAGTGTGTAGTGTATATGTCACTACATTACCCCCTCAACTAGTGTCAACCCCACCAAGACTGGCTAGTGACAGTGTGTAGTGTATATGTCACTACATTACCCCCTCAACTAGTGTCAACCCCAGCAAGACTGGCTAGTGACAGTGTGTAGTGTATATGTCACTACATTACCCCCTCAACTAGTGTCAACCCCACCAAGACTGGCTAGTGACAGTGTGTAGTGTATATGTCACTACATTACCCCTCAACTAGTGTCAACCCCACCAAGACTGGCTAGTGACAGTGTGTAGTGTATATGTCACTACATTACCCCCTCAACTAGTGTCAACCCCAGCAAGACTGGCTAGTGACAGTGTGTAGTGTATATGTCACTACATTACCCCCTCAACTAGTGTCAACCCCACCAAGACTTGCTAGTGACAGTGTGTAGTGTATATGTCACTACATTACCCCCTCAACTAGTGTCAACCCCAGCAAGACTGGCTAGTGACAGTGTGTAGTGTATATGTCACTACATTACCCCCTCAACTAGTGTCAACCCCAGCAGGGCTTGCTAGTGACAGTGTGTAGTGTATATGTCACTACATTACCCCCTCAGCTAGTGTCAACCCCAGCAGGGCTTGCTAGTGACAGTGTGTAGTGTATATGTCACTACATTACCCCCTCAACTAGTGTCAACCCCACCAAGACTGGCTAGTGACAGTGTGTAGTGTATATGTCACTACACTACCCCCTCAACTAGTGTCAACCCCACCAAGACTGGCTAGTGACAGTGTGTAGTGTATATGTCATTACATTACCCCCTCAACTAGTGTCAACCCCAGCAAGACTGGCTAGTGACAGTGTGTAGTGTATATGTCACTACATTACCCCCTCAACTAGTGTCAACCCCAGCAGGGCTTGCTAGTGACAGTGTGTAGTGTATATGTCACTACATTACCCCCTCAACTAGTGTCAACCCCAGCAGGGCTTGCTAGTGACAGTGTGTAGTGTATATGTCACTACATTACCCCCTCAACTAGTGTCAACCCCACCAAGACTGGCTAGTGACAGTGCGTAGTGTATATGTCACTACACTACCCCCTCAACTAGTCTCAACCCCACCAAGACTGGCTAGTGACAGTGTGTAGTGTATATGTCACTACATTACCCCCTCAACTACTGTCAACCCCACCAAGACTAGCTAGTGACAGTGTGTAGTGTATATGTCACTACATTACCCCCTCAACTAGTGTCAACCCCAGCAAGGCTGGCTAGTGACAGTGTGTAGTGTATATGTCACTACATTACCCCCTCAACTAGTGTCAACCCCACCAAGGCTGGCTAGTGACAGTGTGTAGTGTATATGTCACTACATTACCCCCTCAACTAGTGTCAACTCCACCAAGACTTACTAGTGACAGTGTGTAGTGTATATGTCACTACACTACCCCCTCAACTAGTGTCAACCCCACCAAGACTGGCTAGTGACAGTGTGTAGTGTATATGTCACTACATTAACCCCTCAACTAGTGTCAACCCCAGCAGGGCTGGCTAGTGACAGTGTGTAGTGTATATGTCACTACATTACCCCCTCAACTAGTGTCAACCCCAGCAGGGCTGGCTAGTGACAGTGTGTAGTGTATATGTCACTACATTACCCCCTCAACTAGTGTCAACCCCAGCAAGACTGGCTAGTGACAGTGTGTAGTGTATATGTCACTACATACCCCTTCAACTAGTGTCAACCCCACCAAGACTGGCTAGTGACAGTGTGTAGTGTATATGTCACTACATTGCCCCCTCAACTAGTGTCAACCCCACCAAGACTGGCTAGTGACAGTGTGTAGTGTATATGTCACTACATTACCCCCTCAACTAGTGTCAACCCCAGCAGGGCTGGCTAGTGACAGTGTGTAGTGTATATGTCACTACATTACCCCCTCAACTAGTGTCAACCCCAGCAAGACTGGCTAGTGACAGTGTGTAGTGTATATGTCACTACATTACCCCCTCAACTAGTGTCAACCCCAGCAGGGCTTGCTAGTGACAGTGTGTAGTGTATATGTCACTACATTACCCCCTCAACTAGTGTCAACCCCAGCAGGGCTTGCTAGTGACAGTGTGTAGTGTATATGTCACTACATTACCCCCTCAACTAGTGTCAACCCCAGCAGGGCTTGCTAGTGACAGTGTGTAGTGTATATGTCACTACATTACCCCCTCAACTAGTGTCAACCCCACCAAGACTGGTTAGTGACAGTGTGTAGTGTATATGTCACTACATTACCCCCTCAACTAGTGTCAACCCCAGCAGGGCTGGCTAGTGACAGTGTGTAGTGTATATGTCACTACATTACCCCCTCAACTAGTGTCAACCCCAGCAAGACTGGCTAGTGACAGTGTGTAGTGTATATGTCACTACATTACCCCCTCAACTAGTGTCAACCCCAGCAAGACTGGCTAGTGACAGTGTGTAGTGTATATGTCACTACATTACCCCCTCAACTAGTGTCAACCCCACCAAGACTGGCTAGTGACAGTGTGTAGTGTATATGTCACTACATTACCCCCTCAACTAGTGTCAACCCCAGCAGGGCTGGCTAGTGACAGTGTGTAGTGTATATGTCACTACATTACCCCCTCAACTAGTGTCAACCCCAGCAAGACTGGCTAGTGACAGTGTGTAGTGTATATGTCACTACATTACCCCCTCAATTAGTGTCAACCCCAGCAGGGCTTGCTAGTGACAGTGTGTAGTGTATATGTCACTACATTACCCCCTCAACTAGTGTCAACCCCAGCAGGGCTTGCTAGTGACAGTGTGTAGTGTATATGTCACTACATTACCCCCTCAACTAGTGTCAACCCCAGCAAGACTGGCTAGTGACAGTGTGTAGTGTATATGTCACTACATTACCCCCTCAACTAGTGTCAACTCCAGCAGGGCTTGCTAGTGACAGTGTGTAGTGTATATGTCACTACATTACCCCCTCAACTAGTGTCAACCCCACCAAGACTGGCTAGTGACAGTGTGTAGTGTATCTGTCACTACATTACCCCCTCAACTAGTGTCAACCCCAGCAGGGCTTGCTAGTGACAGTGTGTAGTGTATATGTCACTACATTACCCCCTCAACTAGTGTCAACCCCAGCAGGGCTTGCTAGTGACAGTGTGTAGTGTATATGTCACTACATTACCCTCTCAACTAGTGTCAACCCCACCAAGACTGGCTAGTGACAGTGTGTAGTGTATATGTCACTACATTACCCCCTCAACTAGTGTCAACCCCAGCAGGGCTTGCTAGTGACAGTGTGTAGTGTATATGTCACTACATTACCCCCTCAACTAGTGTCAACCCCAGCAAGACTGGCTAGTGACAGTGTGTAGTGTATATGTCACTACATTACCCCCTCAACTAGTGTCAACCCCACCAAGACTGGCTAGTGACAGTGTGTAGTGTATATGTCACTACATTACCCCCTCAACTAGTGTCAACCCCACCAAGACTGGCTAGTGACAGTGTGTAGTGTATATGTCACTACATTACCCCCTCAACTAGTGTCAACCCCAGCAGGGCTTGCTAGTGACAGTGTGTAGTGTATATGTCACTACATTACCCCCTCAACTAGTGTCAACCCCAGCAGGGCTTGCTAGTGACAGTGTGTAGTGTATATGTCACTACATTACCCCCTCAACTAGTGTCAACCCCACCAAGACTGGCTAGTGACAGTGTGTAGTGTATATGTCACTACATTACCCCCTCAACTAGTGTCAACCCCAGCAAGACTGGCTAGTGACAGTGTGTAGTGTATATGTCACTACATTACCCCCTCAACTAGTGTCAACCCCAGCAGGACTGGCTAGTGACAGTGTGTAGTGTATATGTCACTACATTACCCCCTCAACTAGTGTCAACCCCACCAAGACAGGCTAGTGACAGTGTGTAATGTATATGTCACTACATTACCCCCTCAACTAGTGTCAACCCCAGCAGGGCTTGCTAGTGACAGTGTGTAGTGTATATGTCACTACATTGCCCCCTCAACTAGTGTCAACCCCAGCAAGGCTTGCTAGTGACAGTGTGTAGTGTATATGTCACTACATTACCCCCTCAACTAGTGTCAACCCCAGTAAGACTGGCTAGTGACAGTGTGTAGTGTATATGTCACTACATTTCAAGCTGAGTGAAAACAAGTGATGTCTCTGTTGCCGGGTCGGGAGGCAGACTGTTCCTCCAAAGGGAAATTTATGTATTGATCTCCCTGCATACAATTGGTGCCATTAGTCATTTCACCAGAGAATGTTATCTAAATTATGGGACTGTGTGGCAGACTAAGAACTATCGTAGGGAAATGTATTGAGATTTTGCTACAAATTGGCCCCAGATCAGTCCCTGATCTCAGAGGCTCAATATATCACATAGGATATTGGCAGTGTTAGTGATGGTAGAAATTTGGGCACTGCCCATGAAGTGGGGATCCTAAGGCTTTTGATATAAATAACAATTGGAGATTATGAATACCAAATATTTATTTCTTCCATAGGGGCATGGCTTAGGGGTATGGATTTGGTTTCTAGAACTGCGACATTGTCTTCTTGAGCACGTTGCCTTGCCATGTTGCTTTTCATTATAGGACTGGGGGTTCCATTCATTAAAACAGCCAAGAAACCTTCTATGAAATACAATATTGAAGGAGGCCAGCTAATTCTACATAGGTGTGTGGTAATCATGTCATTGTGAACAGCATTAAGCAACATAAATCAAGTGAAATACTCCATAACTGGGATAAGCAGTTAGACTACTGAGTCAGCTGACTGGGAACTTGCCTCTAATATATTTAGGTCTCTCTCATACATTCATCAACTATAAAGTCTACCTAGAGAGACTCTCTGAGGTATTCACTCTAACAAGTAACGTTACTCCAAAGACCCTTTGGAAGAACCCCATTTCGGCCACTTGTATTTGCAATGTATTCTTTCGGTCATTACCCAAGATTCATAACCATAGGTAAGAGTTGGCACATAAATATAGCCTATAAATATTTTATACACTAAATTCATTACTGAACTTAATAAGCTGTATAATTAGAGATTTCTTATACATATGCAGCTTCTTGACCTTTTGGCTAAGATCAAAGTGCCCTATCTGTTCTTATCAGTTTTGATAGCAAGTTGTCTCAAACTGCCCCCACCTCATTCTATGGTATAAAGCTATTTGCTTTAAAATGTTTATATTTATCTAAAAACTTTCCATTATAATTTTAAGAACCTTTGTTAACCCTTTATTAACCAATCTGGCTAACACTGGCTCTGGTTCTATGAAATAAAACCAACCATTTTAATGGTTCCCAATTTAAATTTAAATCTTCCAACATAATTTTATATAAGAACATTACATTAAGTTACTATCTTAGTAATGAAATAATAATTTTAGTAAATCCCTCAAAATTCTTCATTAATTAATTGAAATAGAGTGAATTTCATTAGAAACATGGTCATGAAAGGGTTAATACCTTATATGGTAATAAAAGGGTAATACCTTATATAGTAATGAAAGGGTTGATACCTAATATGGTAATGACAGGGTTAATACCTAATATGGTTATGTAAGGGTTAATACCTAATATGGTAATGTAAGGGTTAATACCTAATATGGTAATGAAAAGGTTAATACCTTATATAGTAATGAAAGGGTTGATACCTAATATGGTAATGACAGGGTTAATACCTAATATGGTAATGAAAGGGTTAATACCTAATATGGTAATGAAAGGGTCAATATTTAGTATGTTCCCAATATGGAAACTTCAATGTTAAACTGATTTTTGATTACTGGTGAAAATGTTGGAGCTTGCTTATTCTTTACTGGGGATTGAACTCAAGACCTGACAGTCTTGAGCTGAAGACCCTAACTACTAATGTACACACACATACACGTGTACATGCATACACACACACACACATATATTATATATATATTCAGAAAGATAAAGGAAAAGAAACGGATAAATTTGAACAAATAATGGTAAAGACATCTGAGTCCTTGGTACAGGGTCACTAAGACAACTCTCTCTCACTATTCACCCCCCTCTCTCTCTCTCACTATATCTCCCCCCTCTCTCTCTCACTATATCCCCCCTCTCTCTCTCACTATATCTCCCCCCTCTCTCTCTCACTATATCCTCCCCCTCTCTCACTATATCTCCCCTCTTTCTCACTATATCTCCCCCCTCTCTCTCACACTATATCCCCCTCCCCCCTCTCTCTCTCACTATATCCCCCCTCTCTCTCACTATATCTCCCTCTCTCTCTCACTATATCTCCCCCTCTCTCTCTCTCACTATATCTCCCCCTCTCTCTCTCTCACCATATCTCCCCCCTCTCTCTCTCACTATATCTCCCCCTCTCTCTCTCACTATATCTCCCCCTCTCTCTCTCTCACCATATCTTCCCCCTCTCTCTCTCACTATATCTCCCCCCCTCTCTCTCACTATATCTCCCCCTCTCTCTCTATATATATATATCTCCAATATGTCTCTCTCTCTCTCGCTCTCTCTCTCTCTCTATCTCACTATATCTCCCCCCCTCTCTCTCTCTCAATATATCTCCCCCTCTCTCTCTCTCTCTCAATATATCTCCAATATCTCTCTCTCTCCCTCTCTCTCTCAATATATCTCCAATATCTCTCTCTCTCTCACTATATCTCCAATATCTCTCTCTCTCTCTCAATATATCTCCAATATCTCTTTCTCTCTCTCTCACTGTATCTCCAATATCTCTCCCTCTCTCTCTCAATATATCTCCAATATCTCTCTCTCTCTCTCTCTCTCTCTCTCACTATATCTCCAATATCTCTCACTCTCTCTCTCTCTCTCTCTCTCTCTCTCTCAATATATCTCCAATCTCTCTCTCTCTCTCTCTCTCAATATATCTCCAATATCTCTCTCCCTCACTATATCTCCAATATCTCTCTCTCTCTCTCTCTCTCTCAATATATCTCCAATATCTCTCTCTCTCTCTCTCTCAATATATCTCCAATATCTCTCTCTCTCTCTTTCACTATATCTCCAATATCTCTCTCTCTCTCTTTCACTATATCTCCAATATCTCTCTCTCTCACTCTCTCTCTCTCTCTCAATATATCTCCAATATCTCTCTCTCTCTCTCTCTCTCAATATATCTCCAATATCTCTCTCTCTCTCTCTCTCTCTCTCAATATATCTCCAATATCTCTCTCTCTCTCTCTCACTATATCTCCAATATCTCTCTCTCTCACTCTCTCTCTCTCTCTCTCTCTCTCTCTCAATATATCTCCAATATCTCTCTCTCTCTCTCACACTATATCTCCAATATCTCTCTCTCTCACTCTCTCTCAATATATCTCCAATATCTCTCTCTCTCTCTCTCTCACACTATATCTCCAATATCTCTCTCTCTCACTCTCTCTCTCTCTCTCAATATATCTCCAATATCTCTCTCTCTATCTCTCTCAATATATCTCCAATATCTCTCTCTCTTTCTCTCTCAATATATCTCCAATATCTCTCTCTCTATCTCTCTCAATATATCTCCAATATCTCTCTCTCTTTCTCTCTCAATATATCTCCAATATCTCCCTCACTCTTTTTCTTTCCTTTCTCTCTTTCTCCATATGTTACACACTCTCTCTTTGTCCTTTCTCTCTCTCTCTCTCTCTCTCTCTCTCTCTCTCTCTCTCTCTCTCTCTCTCTCTCTCTCTCTCTCTCTCTCTCTCTCATTCTATATTATTAGACACACTTGAAAACGAAACTATTTTTTATTATACTTTTACTGGTTTCAGTCATTAGACTCTGTCCATGCTGGGGCATTTTCTTCTATGGCGGGATTTAGCAGCAGGTGGGTTACAGTCTATAAATGGGTCATCTGGGTGTTCTCTGTGGTTGCAGGACCTTTTGAAATGTATATCTGTAAGATACGATGTATAATATACATGAAGGCCACAGGCAAAACTAAATATAATTGTCTCTACTTTTGGCACAAGGCCAACAATTATCCCAGTGTATTACTGGTACTTTATTTTATCAACCCAATAAGGATGAAAGGCAAAGATAACCTCGGCGGGATTTGAACTCAGAGACCATATATATATAGAGGGTTATAACAAAAGAAGTTGCTGATCACTGTTCTAGAATATGGTAGATGATATTGTTCCAAGTATTTATTTTAATGATTGCTCCTTAATTTATCAATGTCGGAAGGATAAAAGACATGGGGTGACTTGAGCAGGATTTGAAATCTGAACGTAAAGGTTCAGAACTAACTACCACAAAGTATTTTTTCAACTCTTTATCATTTTTGCTATTCACCTACCATATACCCAGTATTTTGTCTAAATCAGCCATCAGTATATCAGCCACCCATGATCTGTGGTGGAGGTGTGTGGCCCAGTGGTAAGGGTATTGGCAGGGTTGTGTGTTGTGTTCTTGAGCAAAGCACTTCATTTCACGTTGTTCCAGTATACTCAGCTGAAAATGATTACCAGCAATAGCTGGGGGTTTAACCCCGTGATGGACTGGCGTCCTGTCCAGGGGGGGAGTCTTGTACTCTCAGTTGCTCCACGCCACAGAACTGGGGGAAGCACTTGGAAGGCTTGATGATCCTCCAGGCTTGAGACAGGGTTAAACACCAATAATCTACCCAGTATATCATAATCATAACAAATCCACAGTGCAATCCCTGACAACTAAATGTATGTCAGATGTAGACGTGGTCATGGGATACTCAGCCACTTGCAGTTTAATTTCATGAGTAGACTCTTCCATTGATCAAAGAACTAGAAGACTTCTCATTAAAACCGATAAAGGTCCAAAACACACGCACACGTACACGTTGAAGAAATAGCAAGAAAAAAGTCTTAATGTTTCAGGCACTAGTCCTTCATCAGAAGATAGAGTTAGAAATAGAAGATAAATGCAAAGATAAAGAGTGAGAAGAGAAAGGAACGGGGGGGGGGGGATGAGAAAAAAATGGGGGAAATCATGTATATTCAGTCAGCCATTTTGGATATATGATAGTTGATCGACTTTTCATCAAATTAGACCGAGGAAACAATGTTTCCGTTGGTCTTTCCAGTTGCTAATACTCTCTATCAGTCGCAACTCCAGGTAGAAGGAACAACGTGAAATAAAGTGTCTTGCTCAAGGACATAACACATGACTCGGTCCAGGAATCAAATGCACAACCTCACAATTGTGAATCCAATTCTCAAACCACTCAGCCTCACACCTTCATATATATATATATATATATATATATGTGTGTGTGCACACATATGTACATAGTCCTCATTGTAAATATGGTTGGCCTTAGGAAGGGCATCTTGTCATAGAAACCAGGCCAGAAACAGTTCTGTATGAGCAAGACATGGTCACCTGACTTGTCTCACAATAGGATAACTTGTCTAACCCATGCTAGCATGGCAATGGCTGTTAAATGGTGATGATGTGATAGCTACAATACATTTCAGTCTATGGTCTACCAGTGATTATAGCAACCTAAATTTTGACTGTGTCAGTAATAGATTTGACCTTTGTTCCCAGTAATGTCAAATGTCACACACACTTATCACACATATCATACACTCATTCACACACTCACTCACACACACACACACACTCTCTCTCTCACACATACACACACACTCACATGTACACACACACACATACACACACACACACACACACACACACACTTGCACACATACGCACACACACACACACTTACATGCACACACACACACATTTACACACACACACGTACACACACACATTTACACACACACGTACATTTACACACGTACACACAAACACACACACACGTACATATCACACACACAATGGGTGGACAGTAACATATATCTGACAATAAAAATCAACAATATGTGGTTTTCATTGCATGACCTGATTGAAAAGGTTAGTGTTCTGTTTGGTTGTAATGACACACATATAGAGAGAGAGATCCCTCACACACACACATGTAAGGGTGGGAGATTTGACACATACATATAGAGAGAGATCCCTCACACACAAACATGTAAGGGTGGGAGATTTGACACACACACTGACACATGTACATATATAGAGAGAGGTTTCCTCACACACACATGTACATATATAGAGAGGTCTCTTCACACATGTACATATAAAGCACTCATCTCATACACACACACTTATCTACATAAATAGACATCTCCACTATACACACATGTACATATATAGATGTCTCCCCTATATACAGACTTATGTACATATATAGAACTCTCCTCATACACATACACTCATGTCACAACACACTCACATGTACTTATATAGCAATCTCATTCTAACACACACACACACACATACACACGCATGCACACACACACACACATACACACACACATACGCAAGCATACACACGCATGCACACACACACACATGCACACACATACACACACACTTCACAAGTAAAAAACCTCATCCCAAACCAACATGTCAACCAGTTTCCTCAACAGTTTATATAATTTCAAGGACATATGTGGTAAGAGTTGAGTTTTAACTCTTTCTGTCACCATATTTCTAATGAAATACACTGCCTTACAATAGATTTTGAAAATAGTCAGAAATTGGAAGAAATTAATAATAACTAAGTTTTTATTAATTAACTTCTGTTTCGAAAATTACTTAACTAAATTTCTTAAATAAGGTTGACAGAAAGTTTTAATATTGTGAACATTTTATCCCTATGAACAAAAGGATGACTATGATGCCTGTGTGTGAAGTGTGATGCTGCATGGTAGTGAAACATGGACAGTGACTGCAGAAGACATGTGGTGCTGCATGGTAGTGAAACATGGACAGTGACTGCAGAAGACATGTGGTGCTGCATGGTAGTGTAACATGGACAGTGACTGCAGAAGACATGTGGTGCTACATGGTAGTGAAACATGGACAGTGACTGCAGAAGACATGTGATGCTGCATGGTAGTGAAACATGGACAGTGACTGCAGAAGACATGTGGTGCTACATGGTAGTGAAACATGGGCAGTGACTGCAGAAGACATGTGATGCTGCATGGTAGTGAAACATGGACAGTGACTGCAGAAGACATGTGGTGCTGCATGGTAGTGTAACATGGACAGTGACTGCAGAAGACATGTGGTGCTACATGGTAGTGAAACATGGGCAGTGACTGCAGAAGACATGTGATGCTGCATGGTAGTGAAACATGGACAGTGACTGCAGAAGACATGTGGTGCTGCATGGTAGTGAAACATGGACAGTGATTGCAGAAGACATGTGGTGCTGCATGGTAGTGAAACATGGACAGTGACTGCAGAAGACATGTGGTGCTGCATGGTAGTGTAACATGGACAGTGACTGAAGAAGACATGTGGTGCTACATGGTAGTGAAACATGGGTAGTGACTGCAGAGAACATGTGGTGCTACATGGTAGTGAAACATGGGCAGTGACTGCAGAAGACATGTGGGGCTACACGGTAGTGAAACATGGGATGTGACTGCAGAAGACATGTGGTGCTACATGGTAGTGAAACATGGGATGTGACTGCAGAAGACATGTGGTGCTACATGGTAGTGAAGCATGGGTAGTGACTACAGAGGACATGTGGTGCCACATGGTAGTGAAACATGGGTAGTGACTGCAGAAGACATGTGGTGCTACATGGTAGTGAAACATGGGAAGTGACTGCAGAAGACATGTGGTGCTACATGGTAGTGAAACATGGGAAGTGACTGCAGAAGACATGCATAGAGAGGAGAGAAATGAAGCTACTATACTTCGTTGGATGTGCAATGTAAGTGTGAGAGAAAGGCAAAGTTTGGATGAACTGAGGGAGAAACCGGGTTTAACCCTTTAGCATTTAAACCGGCCATATCCGGCCAGAATTCTTTCACCTCTTTCTGTTCAAACTGGCCATAACCGGCCACTCATACTAATGTTAAGGTATTGTTCTCAAAATTAATAATATCAAAATTCCATAGACTCGATATTATGAGATAATTATGTACCTTTACCACAAAAATACAATAGTATATATAGAGTAATGTAAATGTTAAAGGGTTAAGAGGAATCTGGTGGTGTGCAAGAGAGAAGACTGCGTTGATACGGACATGTGATATGTGTGGATGATGATCGCTGGGTGAAGAAGTTCCAAGAAATGCCAGTGGAAGGAAGGCACAGTATAGGTAGACTGAGAAAGACCTGGGCACATGTGGTGAGAGCTGACCTTAAATTACTGAGACTCACAGAGGAGATGATGAAGGAATGCAACAAGTGAAGAGATGCTGAAAAGGACCCGTCCAACCCATGCAAGCATGGAAAAACGGTGATGATGATAATTTTAAAATGTGCAGTTTTGTATCATAACACAAGGGGCAGTTTCATGTGGGTTGGTATCAAAAGGGTTTTAATAAATGAGTATTTTAGTAGCATGTAAAGTTGGCCAGTGTATGTAGGTTAATGGTTAGGGTGTTGGACTCATAGTCATGAAGTCATGATTTTGATTCTTTGGCTCGGCCCTTGTACATTGTACCCTTGTACATTTTCCCTTCTACTCTGTTGAATGGCACTGGTATCAAGCTGTATCAATCTTTGCCTTTTTCATTTGACAAAATGTCATATATAGTGTATATAAGAATTGTGTGTATCTGGTTTACAATAGGTACACTGTATCTCCTGTGTGTTGTAAAAACTGACTAAAAGGGTTGGTGTCAGGAAGCACATTCAGCTGTAAAAAATTACCTCAAAAAGTCCTATCCAACCCATGCCAGCATGGAAAAGTCCACACAAAGGTAATGTATATATATGAGTTGTGACATCACTGGTGCCAAGCTGTCAGCCTCTGTCTTTCCCTTGGATAACAATTGTGACATGAAGATGGAAGACTGTCATACAAGAATGACAACTGATGTTCTATAAAACACCTCACCATGGCTTGCACCTTAGAGAGGAACTTTCTGGCCCTTTACTGCGACATTAGTCAGGTCAATAACAGTGGGAAACATCAGGTGTCTGTGTGTCACTTGTGTGATTAGATCTGAAAATATATGGTGACTGTTACACAGTCTACTTTACATGGACATATACATACACAGATATACACACACGCACACACACAAACATACATACACACATATATATACACACAGGTATAACATTGTCACATCCTCAAAAAGAATTCATGTGTGTTTTGTGTGTGTGTCTGTGTGTGTGTTTCTGTGTGTGTGTGTGTGTGTGTGTGTTTAGATAAGGAAATAGATAAGGATTAACAAATATATAAGCCAAGATTGATAAAACCCTGCCTTGTCCCTCATGACAAACACACACATATATATATATGAATGTATGTATAGTATATATGGCAACATACCGTATGTTTAATTAAAAACATTTAGAAGACCATACGCTATCAGTTTTAAAGTAGTGACTATGTCACTTACTTCTTTTCGGCGAAAGAAGGGAGAGAGGCTGACAGTCTGTTTCACGCTGGTTGGCGATCATCAGAGTCACGCACTCCCTGCTTCCACCGAAAATTATAGAAGCTGGATTCTTATAGAATTCCAGTAATAATCAGGAGCTGATTATACAGCGCGATTGTTGGTCGAGACAAAATTAGGTATTAGGATTGGTGTTCTGAAATAGCGATATATACATGAATGTATGTATAGTATATTTGGCAATATACCGTATGTTTAATGTATATATATATATATATATTGTTATACTTTGGGAGGGTCATGTTGCCAATAAGAAACACACGCACCAGTTGCTTTCACTTCAATTTATTATATATTTATAAATTTACAAATCTACAAATCTATAACTTTCTGGTTGGTTGGTTGGTTCCACAACCAGATAGTTGTTTATATATAATAAATTGAAGTGAAAGCAACTGGTGCGTGTGTTTCTTATTGGCAACATGACCCTCCCAAAGTATAACAATATCGGTTTCAACACACGATTTCAGATAAAGAATCGTGCTAAACAAATTCAGAAACGATATATATATATATATATATAAATTTTGCTTCAGCATAGCTGTATACATACGTATATGTGAATTTCTTATATCTAAAGATATATGTTATGTTTAATAAATAAACATTTTGAATGCCCAGCTATGAATAGAAGGATGATGACCAGCGCCATCTAGCAGATCCTAGCAGAAACAGCGGAGGATAACTGTCTATTCATTTGGAGCTCTGGCTCTCATTAGGACAATGCTTTCCCCTTGCTTACGGCAGGAATTTAAAACGGGTGGAAATATGTGGTATTTTTGCCTGTGCAGATGGGCTGATTAGCCTCATTTGCATATGAAGCTATATAATTAATGTGTCCTCTTGACTCTTTTTGGTATGGTTTACACAGTGGTGAGATGGGCTGATTAGCCTCATTTGCATATGAAGCTATATAATTAATGTGTCCTCTTGACTCTTTTTGGTATGGTTTACACAGTGGTGAGCCCTTACTATCACTAACCACCTTATAGAGAGTACTGGTTGCATTTATTGTACACAGCTGGAGATCCCTCTCTACCCTCCCAGACAGGAATGGTCAGGATGTATGTCATTGGTGGGTGCCATATGTGGAGAGATTTGACAGGGTGGACTTCCACACAGTTTCCATCTACTAAATTTATTCACAATTTATTGGTCAACTCAAAGTTATACTAAAAGACACATGCCGAAGGTGCCATGCATTAGATCAAACTTGAAACTATGTGGTTGTAAAGTGAACTTCTTAACCACACAGCCATGCTTGCTCCTACTGTATGTAAATATAGAATATTGACCTTCTAACTCATGAATCTTCAGTTCAAACCTGATGTACGAAGATCAGCTAAAATTCCATAGGCTGACCAAGATACTCTCATGGAATGACCAAATGAGGTTTGTTTTTCAACATAGTCCCTAGAAAGAAACAATACAGTTATTAATAAGAAAAGTTGAAATTAAGGCATGCAGGATTTCACAGCACTAGCATCACTCCTTCATAGTCATCCTATGAACTTCTCAGCTGACCATCTTAGTTATTTTGTTGTCTTTTAGCAGAGAACTAAATTCTACATGTTTCAGTTTAGTTCCATGTAGGGAATATGTGCTTTCTTGTCTGAGGAGTAGATTGACATCTAAAGGAGACATTTAATAATGGAGCGATGTATTGCCATATAAGCCACAGAGAAGGGACATTTGTTCACTGTTACAACAGAAATGATGTCTTCTTCTTCGTCTTCGTCTTCTTCGTGTCGTTGGGTCAGAGCCCTCAAACATTCCTTCCAGTGTGTCCTGTCAGAAACAACCATCTCCAGCTGGATCCTCAAGTGAAACTAGCGAAGCTCATGAATGTTATCCAACCATCTTGCTCGGGGTTATACAGCATTTCTAGCACACTTTTTAAAACCTGGTAGAGCCCATCCCTCTCCATTATTTCTTCCAGAGAAGAATAGAGAATGAGAGAATGGAAGTGAGAAAGAGATATAGAAGAAGAATCAACCCCAGTACGTCACTGGTACATTTTTTATCAACCTTGAAAGGATGAAAAGCAAAGTTGACCTCAGCAGGGTTTGAACTCCAAGAACAGACAGCCAAAAAACATACCACAAAGTATTCTATCTGACGTTCTAATGACTCTGCCAATTAACTGCATTAGTCTCTAATTATAATAATATAATTAATTAAGCTGTTAGAATTATTGACAATATTAAGTTGTGAGTAGTTTATTCTAGATAAATATACTAGTACTGGTGCCACAATAGATGTGTTCCCTACACTATGTAAAATGATTGGCAAACAAATAAGGATAACATAGGGTTGAGAAAAACCCTTAGTCTTGTTCTAGACATAACAGCCCCTCTAGTGTTGGTGACTTGCACAAATACATTCAGTACACTCTGTAGAATGGGTGACAAACAAGTTGGGGCAATATAGGATTGAGTGGACAAAACAACCTCTCTAGTGTTTGGTGTAACTATAAAATGATGCACCCAGGTCTTGAATAATCGCATCCCCTGCTTTTTAATTTTCCAGATTTTTTCCACCACAACCCACTTTTATTTCCCCCCGCCCCCCCCACACACACACTTATAACATTTTGTTTATCTATATCCAGCAACATTTTAATGTAATTAATACATATTGATACAACACTTGCAGAATCTAATAATTGACCTCTTTTGCACTTTATGTCTGTTCCTTCCTGGCATGAGATCTCAAATGGCTTTTGAGTCCTGAAAGCCTGTGAAACACCTATCACAAATAGTACAACAATGTCTCATTTCGTGCTTGTTTCCACCTTGGATTTGCTTATTGTGTATGTTCAGATGTCGCTTCAATCCACCCGATTTGTACATTTTCTGACAAACCTTGCACTGGAACAAATTCTCTGTAACAAAGCTTAATAATTATTAATTATAATTGATTAATTGATTAATTATCAATTATAATTGATTATAATCAATTTGGACTTTACCGTCATGTACTTGTTGGTGTGACTTCAAGCCAGCGTTTAAAAGGCACACCTTAGGGCACACAGGGCATTTGAAAACCAATGCTGGATAAGATTTATCAATATTATTGTTGGTCTCATTATTCTGCACTTTTCTTTTCAGTTCTGCATGTTTTACTCTCTCCATTTCAAATGATTTAACTTCATTCCAAATGGCATTTCTCCTGGCCACTCTATCTGCTGCATATTATTCAACATTTTTGAGGATATGTTAAGTCATATATATATATATATATATATATATAGCGAAGGAAATGTGGTAAGGAACCAGACGAACCATAACGCACCAAAGTACTCAATACTTAGGGTAGTAGAGTGGGTAATAGGAACGAGTAGGACCCCGACGGCTGAGCTCATGCCGTTTCGACGGCTAATTCTGGACTCAGAATTAGCCGTCGAAATGGCTTGAGCTCAGCCGTTGGGGTCCTACTCGTTCCTATATATATATATATATATATATTTATATATACAAACACATATATATATATACATGTTAAAGCATATATATATATATATATAAATATCATCATCACTGTTTTACTTCCATTTTACCCTGCTAGCATGGGTTAAACAAGTTGTCCTGTTGTGGGCAATGCCAGGTCAGGTGACCATGTCTTGCTCATACAGAACTGATTTTGGCTTGATTTCTACAGCTGGATGCCCTTCTTAACACCAACCTCATTTACAGTGAGTACTGGGGGCTTTTTTCATGACACCTACATGACCACTTTACAGTGAGTACTGGGTAATTTTTGTCATGACACCTACACGACCACTTTACAGTATGGACTGGGTGCTTTTTGTAATGACACCTACATGACCACTTTACAGAGTGGATTGGGTGCTTTTTGTCATGACACCTACACAACCACTTTACAGTGTGGACTGGGTGCTTTTTGTCATGACACCTACATGATCATTTTACAGAGTTACTGGGTGCTTTTTGTCATGACACCTACATGACCACTTTACAGTGTGGGTATATTTATACTTCGGCCTGTCCTCATGGGAGATGTATGGGAGGTTGGGGTGGAATGGTGTATACTGTATATATACTTCGGTCTGTGCCCATGGGGAGTCTGGTCTTCTTTGTTATATATATATATATATATATATACACACAGAAATATCCACGGTTAGTTGTGGGGTCTAGTCTGCATGAAGAACTCAATATAATCCATATGTTGGAAAAAGCCTTTGACAGAGTCCCCCGCTCCATTATCTGGTGGGCTCTTAGAAAACTAGGTGTAGATGAAGGGCTTGTGAGAGCTATACAAGCTATGTATAATGAAACAGTCAGTAAGGTTAGAATTAACAATGAATATTGTGAAGAATTTAGTGTAAAAGTTGGTGTTCACCAAGGCTCTGTCCTTAGCCCCCTCCTATTTATTATTGCCCTTCAGGCTATAACAGAGGAGTTCAAGACCGGCTGCCCATGGGAACTCCTATACGCAGATGATCTAACGCTCATAGCTGAATCAATGGCCGAACTAGAGAAGAAATTCCAAACATGGAAGCATGGCCTAGAATCAAAAGGCCTTAAAATTAACCTGTCTAAGACTAAAGTCCTAGTTTGTAGAAAAGAAAATAAGGCACAGGTACCCTCAGCGAAATGGCCTTGCTCAGTGTGTAGGAAAGGACTAGGCAGAAATTCAATTTTATGTCCCAAATGCAAAGTATGGGTACATAAAAGATGTAGTGGTATCACAGGTAAACTATCTAAGAACGTAGACTTTATATGTGGCCGATGCTCAGGTGCAATAGGTAGCAAGTGTACACAGGATACTAGCCCCTTCTATTGCCCAGATGGTTCTATAGAAATAGTAGACACTTTCCGTTACCTGGGTGACAAAATCAGCAGTGGTGGAGGGTGTTCTGAAAGTACAGTAGCCAGAGTCAGAACGGGATGGAAAAAGTTCAGAGAGCTTATACTGCTGTTGGCCACAAAAGGTTTCTCTCTAAAAATCAAAGGCAGATTGTATGATGCCTGCATACGAACAGCAATGCTACATGGCAGTGAGACATGGGCATTACGTGCAGAGGACCTGCGTAGACCGGAAAGGAACGAAGCATGCATGCTCCGCTGGATGTGTAATAGTAATATACGTGAACGACAAAGCATAAATGAACTAAGTAAGAAATTAGGAATAAGAAGGATCAGATGCTGTTTACTCGAGAGAAGACTACGTTGGTATGGCCACGTGATGCACATGAAAGACGACAGCTGTATAAAAAAGAGCAGGGCGATCAAAATTGATGGTAGTTACGGAGTAGGTAGACCCAGAAAAACCTGGGACGATCTGATAAATTCCGACCTTACACACTTGCACCTCTCTAAGACAATGTCACTGGACCGAGATCTTTGGCGCTACGCAGTAATACAGAAGACCCGCCTTGCCTATGTACAAAGCGAAACCTACAGTCAGTAGGCACCTCTTAACCAAATATACACCCCAACCCACTAACCCCTACCCTATCCTTCCACTCCCACCAACACCACCCTCTCTCTATAAAGTTGGTACCACAACATTCAGTCCAAATAAATGAGATTGAGATCGTGTAGGTGTCACGAGAAAAACACACAGTCCACGCTGTAACACGGTAAAAAGTTCCCAGTCCCACACTGTAAATGTGGTTGGTGTTAGGAAGGGCATCCAGCCGTAGAAAACCTGCCAGATAGTCCTATATGAGCGAGACATGGTCACCCGACCAACCTTGCCTCAAGTGGGACAACTCCCGTCTAACCCATGCTAGCGTGGAAAATGGACGTTAAACGAAGATGATGATGATGTTAAAAATGTTGTAGGTTAAAATAAATCCCGGAAAACAATAAAACATCAAAAGGAAAACAGAGTCATGATATAAGTCAAAACAATGAAATAAAAATTCAAGTCATTAGGAATATACTTCACTGCTTTACGATCGTTTCTAGGTGATAATAATACATCGTACGCATATTTCGTTATCGATCTATGTAAGGTTAGTTACAAAATATCAAATACGGAATATACACGTAGGTAAATATATTCCATATTTGATATTTTGTAACTAACCTTACATAGATCGATAACGAAATATGCGTACGATGTATTATTATCACCTAGAAACGATCGTAAAGCAGTGAAGTATATTCCTATTGACTTGAATTTTTATTTCATTGTTTTAACTTATATATATATGTATATATGATTTCTCCCAAATGAAACAGTTCTAGTCCCGTAGAAACCTTTTCTATATTAAATATATACATATATATACAGGCATATATAGTCTTGTTGTTATTTTTAGGAGACGTTCCGAGGCCGTTTGCTCCATTTCTTGGATGTCATTGACCCCAGGACATTATTGGTGAGTGACAAGAGACTGCAGTCATCCATCCAGTTGTTAGAACTCTACAACAATGGTCAGCTTCCTCACAATATCCATAACAAACAGTTGTGGGAGGCTCAGAAGATTAAACAGGTAAGATACGTTTTAAGACAATACCACACTACCTACACATACATACATATATATATATATATATACCAACATACATACATGCATACATACATGCATACACACATGCATACACACACACACACATACACACATACATACATACATACATATATACATACATATATGATGGCTGCCCCCTCGTTATCGAGTATGGCCATTGCACGATATTCCATTATTAATAATTATTAATTAATTCTATCGTGCAATGCCTGTGCGGGAAGATACTTTTTAAAGTGAGGAAAGACTGTGCACTGAGCCAATCCCACTCTCTGAGCGACAGTAGCTATAACCCGAAAAGAAGAAAAGATCAACATCATCGGTAACTACTGAGCCGCAGGTTTTATATCGCCGTTATCCCAGTTTCCTGAGTTGCCTTCTTCTAGAAGAATGCCCTGACAAAGTCTAGGGGTCCTTCACTCCCAGTGGTTTAACCACGCGGTACAACATACATATATACATATATATATACATACATGCACACATACATGCATACATACATATATACTTACATATATACATGCGCACATACGTATATACATGCATACATGCACACATACATGCATACATACAAGCACACATACATCCACACATTCATATGTACGTTTTTAAAAAAAGATTGTCATGGCTGGATTCCTTTGATAATAGTCCTACTGGATCAGGATAGAGCTGGGGTTAAGCTACTACTACTGTTGGTACAACCACTACCTCCACTACAAACACTATTACAATAACTAGCAGAAAAACCACCCTTTGGGTGGTTTTCTGCTAGCATGTGTAGTGTGTATATTGATATTATACGAAAGTATATATGCATGTAGATATGATACATCAAATAAAATCGTCATTGACAATATACACAGAAATTGAACGAAGACTGTGTTATACTGTCTTATGTAATCAGTAACGTAATCCATGATACATTAAAACAAGACGATATTATATATAAACTGTATTAGGAGAAAATTAGTGACGGAAATATATGAATTAATATATTAAGCAATCGTTAACCAGAAGTGTTATTGAAAATTTTAAAGAAGTGAATCTTAAAATAAGTAATAAAATATATTTAATAAACAGCCACGAAATTTAGTAGATAAATTATGTAATATTCATTCATTATTTATTCAAAGTAATCCAACTTATTTTACTAATAGGATAAAAAATTATAAACCATATGCAGTCCTGCACTCCTTACTTTATTATAGTTTAGATAACCACTACCACTAGCTCTAAATGTCTAGATTAACCCCAAAGCGAAACCTACAGTCAGTATGCACCTCTAACAAAAATACACCCCCATCCCACTACCCCCACCCCATCCACACCACCCCTTTCAATGTAAAGTTATGTTGGTACCACAACATCCAGTCCGAAACAAATGAGGTCGTGTAGGTGTCACGACAAAAAAACACACAGTCCACGCTGTAATGTGGCCGTGTAGGTAACACGGTAAAAACCTCCAAGTCCACACTGTAAACGTGGTTGGTGTTAGGAAGGACATCCAGCCGTAGACAGTCCTATACGAGCAAGACAACCAATCTTGCCTCAAGTGGGAAAATTCCTGTCCAAACCCATGCAAGCGTGGAAGATGGACGTTAAACGATGATGATGATGATGATGATAACCCATGCCAGCCTGGAAATGCAGACAGCCATTAATAGGACTAACACCTCATATACTTCAACCCTTTCATGATCATGTTTCTAATGAAGTACTCTCTATTTTAATTAATTGATGATGAATTTTGAGGAATTTACTTATGAAAATTATTTCATAGGATAGATGGTAGTTTATATATGTAAATAAGACCATTATTGCTCCAGTCTACTCTCAGCAAATACCTTAAACCAAACACCAACCTGCACTTGTGATTTCTGCTAAACCAAACCATGACCCACCCTCCGAATTTGGCAAATTAAACACAGAACACCCACCCTCCCCAACTCAGCATATGTAACCAGACCACAACAGCCACCAAATGGGGAAGACGGACCTTATCAAGCTGCAGCTGTCATATTACATAGTTTCTATATAATAAAGCCAAAGTTATTATATAAATGATTCTTATATAAAATTATTTTGGAAGATTTTAATTTAAATAGGACCCTTGAAAATGGGTGGTTTTATAGAACCAGAACTGGTTTCATCAGAGCTGGTATCAAAGGTTTAATGAAGAAGTTTGAGCAATTTACTAAAATAATAATTATTACTAAGATAGTAACTTAACATATGGTTCTTATATGTTAGGGGATTTTAATTTAAATAGGAACCACTTAGAATGAGTGGTTTTGTTTGTAGGCAAGTTAAAACGTAGACCTAGTGCTCACATACTAAACATTATTTTCACTTCAAGTCCTCACTCCAGACAGAGCTGGTTTTGGCCAGGCTGGTATCAAAACGGTTCAGGGTTACAACTCAACATCACTCATACCTCCTCCTTGTGCAATATCTAGAATGTAGGGTTTCAACTTGTGGCCTCTTCATAATGAATTTATTAACACCGAGAATCAGCCAGTCATTACTGTTTTATGTCCATTTTTCCACGCTAGCATGCGTTAGACAAGTTGTCCTGTTGTGGGCAATGGTAGGTCAGGTGACCATGTCTTGCACATACAGAACTGTTTATGGCTTGGTTTCTAAAGCTGGATGCCCTTCCTAATACCAACCTCATTTACAGTGCTGACTGGGTGCTTTTTGTAATGTCACCAGCACAACCACTTTACAGTGTTGACTGGGTGCTTTTTGTCATGCCTATTTATTTCAGCATATTTGACAGCTTATTATTATACAGCATTTGTCCCTACTCTAAAAACTGCTTGGCATCCTATAAGCTGAATGTCAGTAATGTCAGTAATGTGCAGAGTGAGGATTTGAAGCTAAAATAATTTGTATAACTAGGTAAGCACCAGGCCTATTGTATGCTTCAACTTGCCCATAAATCAAACCTAACCTTATTTTTGTAACCAAAAATTACATATAAAAGTAATGAAAATTATTGCGTACAGTGCTCAGGTGCACTACAATTTGATTTAAACTTAGTACTTTGACTTTGTTGTAATTAGTAAAGGTTTGAAGGTGAAATAAGGCCAGGTTTCTGTGGAGTAAATATTACTCTGTATTTTTTCCTGATTATTATTATTATCTAAACTGAGGTAGAACTGCTTCTTCACAGCTCCGATACTATGGACATGTGGTTAGAATGTCTCAGGAAAGAATCACTGAACATATTTGTAGATCAGAGATCAGAGAGTCACTCCAGGTAGAGCCACTACTTCTCTGAATTAAGAGATCACAGCTCCGATACTATGGGTATGTAGTTAGAATGTCTCAGGAAAGAATTGCTGGACAGATTTTATAGGAAAGACCAACTGGCAGCAGACCCAGAGGTAGACCCTGAGAAAGCTGTTTAGATAACATCCATAAGCTTGGTTGGTCTCACTTGGGGATCCAACCAGATCAGTTGGAGACAGTTACTTCTGACAGGATCTGCTGGAAAGAGTATTTGAGGATTCTGCCCCCACGACCCTCTCAGGAATAAGTGGGCGAAGAAGATAAAGAAGAGAAGAAAGTGAGAGGGTGTCTAATGGACCAGAGCAACTTATAAGCTGTGAAAAACAACTTATAAGCTGTAATAGACTTATCTGCATTATTTCTTTCCACTTGCACTTTATTTTCTCAATGTCTCTCACTATTTCAGGCCATCATACACCCTGATACTGGCGAACAAATTTTTATGCCTTTCCGAATGTCAGGTAGAAAAAAATATTTCTGCTTTTTTTTCTAAATTTAATTTCTAGCATGCATTTCTCACCTGACTACCTAATTATAATAATAATTATTATTGGTTCTACTCCCAGCATGAGCCTGGAGGTTTAAAAAAAGGAGATCCCTTTCCTTGACGAGGGTACTTTCCCTTGGTGATCAGGATGTCCCAGTATTTGTGAGCTTTCTTGATCATTCCTTTCTTGAAGTCCTCTTGTATAAGAATGACTGTTTACCCATGAATACTATATACATACTGTGTGTATGTATATATATATATATATATATCATCATCATCATCATTTTACGTCTGCTTTTCCCTGCTTGCAATATATACTATATAGCCAGAATCAGTTCCCGTCCCATCCTTGCAAGCAGGGAAAAAGCGGACGTAAAATGAAATGATGATGATGAATGATGATATATAAATATAGTTATGTAATAAACAACATAATATAATTATTTCATTTACCAGTGGTTTCTTGAAAGCAAGCAAAATTTGCTTTCAGTCATCAGAATGAAAAAATCCTGGTGTATTTATTGACAGTGGATTTTAAAAACAAAAATATAATCTATATGAAAGTGAGGCTGGAAAAGGAAGAAGGAAAGGAAAGAGAATAAATATAAAAGTAGATACACGCACACACACATATACATACACACACAGACATATATATATATACATACACACAACACACATATATACACATACATACACATACATATATATATATATATCCATACATACACATACACATAAATACACAAACACATATATACATATATATATATATATACACACATGTACATACACATACATACATACACACATATATACACGCATAAATACACACACACATATATATATATATATATATATACACACACCTACATACGCACACACACAATTAATTATAAGAAAAAATAAAAAAAACAATGAACAAACATATAATGCAATAGGCCGTCACATAAAAATAAAAATAATTATAAAGTTGACAGCGATACAGGAAAGGACACAAATAAACAAACACACATGGTAAGCAATACACATACACATACATATAAATATATACATACACACACACATATACATACACATCATCATCATCATCATCATTTCATTTTACGTCCGCTTTTTCCCTGCTTGCAAGGGTGGGACGGAAACTGATGCTGGCTTGATTTCTACAGCTGGATGCCCTTCCTAACACCAACCTCATTTACAGTGAGTGCTGGGTGCTTTTTTGCCGTGGCACCTCCACGACCACTTTGCAGTGGAATGATATAGACCCCTGTCCGTATCATCTCATTTCTACAGCTGAGTAAACTGGAGCAATGTGAAATAAAGTGTCTTGCTCAAGGAAACAACACATCACCCGGTCTGAGAATTGAACTCACAACCTTTCGATTGCAAGGCCAATGCTCTAACCACTAAGCCATGTGCCTCCATTGCTTAGTATACACACACACACACACACACACACACACACACATATATATATATATATATATATATATATATATATATATATATAAATAAAAAAAATAAAAAGATGGAAGGGGTAAACAAATAGTTGGGAATACGACAAATAATAAATAAATAAAGGTATAAATGTTTATAGCTGATTTAGAGCACTCAACAATTCTTGGAGCAAATAATCAATGAAAATAAACATTAAATCACTCTGTATGTAATTATGCATATACATACACATATATACATACACACACACACAACCATACAAATATATATATATATACATATATATATATAGGACAAAGTATGACCCCGACGGCAGAGCTCAAGCCGTTTCGACGGCTATTATATATATATATATACATATATATATATATATATATATATATATGAATACATATATATATATATATATATATATATATATATATAAATACATATATATATATAAATACATATATATATATATAAATACATATATATATATATATATATATATATATATATAAATACATATATATATATAAATACATATATATATATATATATATATATATATATATAAATACATATATATATATATATATATATATATATATATAAATACATATATATATAAATATATATATATACACACACACACACACTAATATTCACACACATATATACAAAAAGTTACGTCACCACGATAATAAAAATACACACACACATATATATATATATATATACACACATATACATACAGATATATATAATTATATACACATATATACATATATATATATATATACACATATACATATACGCAACACATACATACACACAGAAATAAATATCTATAAATAAAAAAGGTGGGTATGTAAAGGGTAACGTAGAAAGTAGGGGGATTAAGGAAAATAAATAACATAGGAAAAGTTTAAATATAAGGGGAGATAAGGGAGAAAAAGAATATAAGGGTATAGAAAGTGAGTTCAGAGAGTAATAAAAATCGTAGTGGATGTAAGACGTAAAGAGCAGAGAAGTTCAAGGTGGTTGAGTCATCGTAGGAATGTCAATCCAGTTACAGAGCAGATGTGATTTCAGGTGAGGACAACATCTGAAGATCTCGGTCTTGGAGTTCAGGCAAGTTGAAGTGGCTTTCAAGTTTTGTAGAATTCTAAATTTTTCAGTGGTACACAAAGAACAATTCTTTGTGCTCCTTTGGTATTCCCTCGAATGGTCTAAAATAAACCAATCGATAGAGTACGGGATGTTTTTATCTTTGAATTCCCACACCTTATTTGTGAGAGCCGTGGCTGTCCTTTTATCAGAGTGTTTAAAAGAAGCGACATGTGCATAAAACCTGGTTTTGAACCTGTCCTGAGTCATGCCAACATATCGTTCACTTGTGGCTGGCTGGTTGTTAATCAAAGGTGTCACTTCGGCCTCATATACAACGGATTTGGTATTACATTTGCCCTGTAATGGGCATTCATCCGGCTCCCTGCAACTGCATCCTGGATTTATTCTCGTCCGATTAGAATTGGTGATTTTAGACTTCATTGATGGGCAGCAAGAGTAACTGATTTTAACTACATTTCTATTAAATATCTTATAATATCTATGATTAAGAGGAAAATGTTTGTCTAGGAGGTCAAGGAATTTCCTTCCTACATTAGTTTTGACAGTTAGAGCGAAGGGGTGGGGTGTAAACCAAATAATTTTCCTTTTCCTATTATTGTGATTAGTTTTAGGGGGAGGAGTAGGTAAATATTTAATATGTTCTGTAAAGCTGCTGTTATTAAGGGCTTTGTTAAAAATGTCTAGGGATGAAGATAAGGTAGAAATCCTTCGGCTAATATTAGGAATAAGATTTTTTTAAACTATAGGGGGATGGCAAGACTCTTTGTGTATATATCTTAGATTCTCGTTAGGTTTATGAAAAGGTTTAAAAGAGGCGGTAAGTAGATCAAGATTAATGTCAAGAAAGTTAGCATTGGTAAGGTTCGTATCTATAGTAATTTTAAGGTTTAGGTTAGCAAAGGTATTGATTAAATCTTTACAGCATTTATCAAGGTTATGGCCGTTGGTGGTATGAGAAACTGCCAATCCGTCGTCTCGGTATAAACCGATATTATGGGACGGAAATTTCTCTTTAAGGGTGTGGAGAAGGAATAATCCTACTAATTCACACACATCCGCACTGTCATATGAACCCATTGCAACATCAAAAGAGTTTTCAGGGTTTGACTTTTTAACCCAAATACTTTCATTAGTAAAGAGTAGAGTTTTCCTAGCATGAAAGATAATGTCTTCTTCTAATTTAGAAATATTAATGAAGGGTCTTGCAAACTCTAAGGCATTAGTTAATAAGGAAACAGTAATAGAGGGGTAAAAATCAACAATATCAAATTGGGTAAATCTACACTTATTTTTACCTTGTATATTATTAAACCAAGAAATAACAGATGATGTGTTTAACCACTGTGATAAGTCAGTCTTAGTTCTAATTTGGAGAATTATTTTTCTTAAGATTTTTTTACTTGCAAGGCCAACTTCGGATTTAGCCGGGTTAATCAGTCTACAACTAGGTCGATTAGTAAAGTCTAATTTATGGTATTTAAGGGTAATATATGCTTTACGTTTAGCTAGGCTTTCAATCCGGTTGTCTAGTTTTAAAGAACTAGCTAGTTCTTTAGCTTCTTTATTAATAGTATTATAGGTGTTATTATTAGTTAATTGATATTTGTTGGTGATACTATTAGTTAACAGTTGGTTATACAAAATACTATTAACTTCAAAGAGATTTTTAGTTTTATCGGAAAGAACAAAAGTATTTGTAGAATTTTTAAAATTAGAAATATCGTTAGAAAGTTTAGTTTGAAAATTATTATTGTACTTACGAAATTTGATATCACTAATTAAATTAACAAGGTCTAATTCGAAGTTGGCCATGTCTTTAATTCTAGATGGATATTTACGGGATTTTATGTCAAAACAATCATTTGTATTAGCACTGAATAGTCCATCGTAAACCATTGCCTTCCATCCCATTCTTTTAACGACTTGTTCGATTTTATCTATAAGCAGTTTGGTATAAGTTGTGTTGGAAGGAGTAGGTATATATATATATAGTTGTTATATAGTAAGGTGTATTATTGGTTGTGTCATATGGTGCAATAAACTTTTGTTAGCAATATTAAGTTCTCCACGCTTTTGTATATCTCCAATTCCATTTATGGGAACAGCTAGATGATGTAAAACGGAGTATTTGTATCAAAATAAAGATCCGAAGGCATGGTATAAATTTCCAATCATTTTAATCACGACACTTTTCAATAAGAGATAGATCGATCGTGTGGCCATGATCGATTATCACTGATCTCGTCAGGTGAAAATGAATTGTCTTCAAATCCTTGATATGAGGGAGAAAATTTAACGATGTTCACTCACTAGAGTTTTGTCCCCCATATGAAGATTTAAGCAGCCAAAACATGCTGACTGCTATCGTCCTCAGTTAGGGTCATAAAACTATCAAGTCTCTATCTCTCAATAGCTGTAAAAGATGCTGGATGGGTCTAATCTCAACATCAAATCTGTAGAATTACAGTCGGTCACAGTTAGTGTGAGTGAGTACATACACACACTCACACACACACCAACGCGAGGTCAAAGAAAGTTAGTTTACAAAACAACATGTTATATTGGTCAAATCTCAATTTGACGATGTAAATTGGAAAAATTGGGTCAACCGCAACCCTATACACACGCAAGTAAATTCAGTTCAATGTTCTGCTATACGTGTATCGATTGAATTGTAACATCCGTATCTTCTAAATAGTGTATGTTTTGGTATATACACCCAGCTGTAGAAATGAGATGATAGGGACTGGGGTCCCTATCATTCCACTGCAAAGCGGTCGTGGAGGTGCCACGGCAAAAAAGCACCCAGCACTCACTGTAAATGAAGTTAGTGTTAGGAAGGGCATCCAGCTGTAGAAATCAAGCCAGAATCAGTTCCCGTCCGACCCTTGCAAGCAGGGAAAAAGCGGACGTAAAATGAAATGATGATGATGATGATGACCCGTATCGTCTAAAAAGTGTATGTTTTGGTATATACACATCCATGTGAAGAGCAAGTTGTCAGCTCATATCGAACTCTCTATGTGCCGTTGTCCCATTGAGAATCTGAGTCCCCAAATCTGTGCGTGCAAGCAACCACCATGTAGGCCACCAAGGGGCTCTGTGTAGGGTTGGGTTTTTGAGTTAAGGTGTCAGTATGTGCGTTTTCCCGTCATATGGGCCCTTGGGCTTTTAAGATAGGTGTTTGAGTGGTGGAGGTTGTTACCCAACACCAAAATAAAATAAAATAAAATAAAATAAAATAAAAAAGAATGGCAAAACCCCGAGGATGTGTGTAAGCCCATTAATGGTGTGTAAGTAATATTGTCCAATCAGTAACCCTGAGCACTCCATGGTTAGATGATCACGGATCAAAACCTAGTGTAGTGTTCAATTGATAGGATCGTGACCAGTCATAACTGTGGGAACTCCGTGTGTAAAGAAACCGGGTACTGTGTGTAGAGTCATGTATAAAGAGCGTAATTGGGCTTAACTGAGTGTGTAATACATCTAACTATTTACTAACCGAGAGAACTCAATGGTTAGGGTATTCTAAAGTAATGGTGAATGCGCGTAATCGGTCTTAACTGAGTGTGTAATAATTCTAACTATTTACTAACTAGGTATTCTAAAGTAGTGGTAAATGTGCACTCAGCAGTAAGAACTCTGTGGAAACAAACCAAGTACTGTTTGTAAGTGCGCAAACGATCTTAGCTGTCTACTACCTGAATGTGTGATTGTCCGTTTTTTGCTAATTGAGAGACCTCTATGGCTAAGGTAAAAAGGGAGGAGTTAGTGGTAGGTTACTTTCCAAAAATCCTGTGGAAGGTTTTCGAGGTTCTATGTTGGCAGTTACTGAAAAAATCCACTCTCCTATTGATTAATAGAGGGCCGCCTCTAATAATATTAAAGGTTTCAGCTATACATAAATTACAGACGCCCGTGCTGCCGTTATATGGCTGGGCTGAGCAAATGGACCAGGATAAGGAGTGCTCTATATTCTGTTATTTAAGCTTCCAGACTAATTCAGAAAGCGCCGTGCTATTTTTTTTATCTAATCTATTAAAGATATGGTGGTGATTATACCATCTATCCTTAAATTCAGTGGCAGTTGCTCCAACATACCTGAAGGTTCTATCTAAAGTGGAGACCTGACAGTTGTAGACTATGTTTTTGATGAGGCATTTCCCAGCTATGGAGCAAGTGGCGGTGTTCCTGCAATTACATTTTCTGTTATCGACCTGGGTAGTTCGAGAAGAACCACGGTATCTCTGGTGTCGGGTCTCAGTTCTTGTCTGCTCTATGGGTAAGTTCCCAGGGGTTGGGGTGACCCGACTCACCTCACGCGTATGAGTCCGTTCATCTATAGAGCTGTCATTAATTCTGCCATATATATATATATATTTGGATTGGTCCTCCGAAATAGCGATCATCATCATCATCATCATTTCATTTTACGTCCGCTTGCAAGGGTGGGACGGGAACTGATTTTGGCTTGATTTCTACAGCTGGATGCCCTTCCTAACACCAACCTCATTTACAGTGAGTGCTGGGTGCTTTTTGCTATGGCACCTCCACGACCACTTTACAGTGGAATGATAGGGACCCCAATCCTATCATCTCATTTCTACAGCTGAGTAAGCTGGAGCAATGTGAAATAAATTGTCTTGCTCAAGGAAACAACACATCACCCGGTCTGAGAATTTAACTCACAACCTTTCGATTGAAAGGCCAATGCTCTAACCACTAAGCCATGTGCTTCCATGTATATATGCCTCGATGTATATATGAATGTATGTATAGTATATTTGGCAATATACCGTATGTTTAATTAAAAACATTTTGAAGACCATACGCTATCGGTTTTAAAGTAGTGACTATGTCACTTACTTCTTTTTGGCGAAAGAAGGGAGAGAAGCTAACAGTCTGTTTTACGCTGGTTGGCGATCATCAGAGCCACGCACTCCCTGCTTCCACCGAAAAGAAGTAAGTGACATAGTCATTACTTTAAAACCGATAGCGTATGGTCTTCAAAATGTTTTTAATTAAACATGCGGTATATTGCCAAATATACTATACATACATTCATATATATATGTACATATATATTATATATATATGTATATATATATATGTATATATATATATGTATATATATATATGTATATATATGTAAATATATATATGTATATATATATATGTATATATATATGTATATATATATGTATATATATATGTATATATATATATATATGTATATATATATGTATATATATATGTGTATATATATATGTATATATATATATGTATATATATATGTGTATATATGTCCCCACCCCCTCCCACTGGAAAGTGGTCGTGGAGGTGCCACAGTAAAAAAGCACCCAGCCCACACTGTAAATGAGGTTGGTGTTAGGAAGGGCATCCAGCTGTAGAAATCAAGCCAGAATCAGTTCCCGTATGAGCAAGACAAGGTCACCCAACCTGAACTGCCCACAAAAGGACAACCCGTCTAACCCATGCTAGCTTGGAAGAATGGATGTAAAACAAGTGATGATGATGATGATGAATATATATATTTATACGTAAATAAGACTGTTATTGCTCCAATCAGTCTATTTACCTTCAGCAACTACCCTAAACTAAACGCTAATCCCTACCCAAGACTTCTGCCAACCAAACCATACTCACCCTTTCAGGTATATATGTAAGTAGCCATCTTTGGATGACCATGGGATTTCCTTCCAGAAAGTTCACCTCTGAGGCACAAGTCCAGGCAAGGTTGTTTATGGAAGACCAGCAGGGTTTATATATATATGTATATCATCATTACTTTTATGTCCATTTTTCCACGCTTGCATGGGTTGTACAAGTCCTCTTCAGCACAGCATCTCTCCACTCACCACATTCCTTCGTCATCTCCTCTGTGAGTCTCAGCAATTTAAGATCAGCTCTCACCAGCTTCCTTGGTCTACCTCAACTGCAGCTTCTTTCCACTAGGATTTCCTGGCTCTTCTTCACCCAATAACCATTGTCCATGTGTATCACATGTCCGTATCAACGCAGTCTTCTCTCTTGCATACCACCTTGGATTCCTCTTAAACCGAGTTTCTCCCTCAGTTCATTCAATCTTTGCCTTTCTCTCACACTTACGTGGTACATCCAACAAAGCATGGCTTCTCCATTTCTCTCCAGCCAATGCATGTCTTCTGCAGCCAATGCCCATGTTTCACTACCATGCAGTACTGCACTTTGCACACAGGCATGATACAGTCGTTCTTTTGTGCGTAGGGAGAAACCTTTTGTTGTCAAGAGTGGGAGTAGCTCTCTAAACTTCTATATTCTAGCTATTATGTTCTCAGAGCACCTACTCTGCTACTAATTAGGTCACCTGGATAACAGAAGCTATCAACCACTTCTAGGGATCCTTCATGTGATTGGAAAAGGTTTATATCAATGACGCTTTTCCCCTTACTTTCCATTCCAATTAGTCTACATGATATTCCACTACATCTCTTGTGAATCCAAGATTTATATTGTGTACATTGTATGGAGTTTATGCCTACTCCTTTTCTACACATTGAACAGGGCCACTTCCCTGAAAGAATCTGGGTCACACACTCAGATCTTTTGATTCTAAATTCTGTTTCCATAGTTGGAACTTATTCTCTAGTTCTTTTATTGATTCAGCTATAAGGACCAAATCATTGACATAGACAAGTTCCCATGGACAGTCAGTCTTGAACTCCTGTTATGGCCTGGAGAACTATAATGAACAGCAGTAGGATATAAACCAAACCCTGATGAATCCTCCCTGTATCTTGAATTCCTCACTAAACTCACTTCCTACTCTCACTTTACTGACAGCTCCACTGAACATGGCTTGCACTGCTCTCTCTAACTATTTGTCTGCACTTAATCTTCTTAAGGTAGATATCAGAATGAGGTATTCTGTCAAAGGAAGGCCCTTTCTTGATTAACCAAAGTTAGATATAGTGGCTTATTTTTGGCTAGGAATTTCTCTTGTAGTTGTCTCACTAGGAAGAGAACATCTGTAGTACTTTCCTCAGGCACAAAACCAAACTGAATGTCATCTAATTTAACTTACTATTTAGCTTTACTAGAACTTTCTGTCACTTTCATTAGTTTTATTTCTCTGTAGTTGAATCGCCTTGTAGCAATTTACAATTGTACTCCTGTGCCAGTCATTGGGTTTATATGTAAATAAATAAATTAAATAAAAATGGTGTAGGCATTATAATATAATGGGAGGAAACATAATAGTATCACTGATGATGTCACAGATGTGTGATGAAAGAACTTTGATAGACTATATATATATTTATATCTGTACTTTTAACCATTGGTCAATCAATGATAAACATTGATTGCCAAATAAATTAACTATGGAGATATAAAAGATACAGAAGCAAAAACCAACCCAAACCAAACAGTGAGTGTGTTCTATTATTATTTCTGGACATATTATAACAATATGACCCTCCCCAAATATAACAATATATATATATCAAATTAAAAACTGGAGTTAAAGACTCACATTAATCTCCTATAATTTAATGAGCTCAAGGAATACCGGGTTCTTTATATGACAGAATATAGAGAAAAGTACTTAAAGAGATGTGTGTTCAATTATAATATCACCAGAGTGAAAATCATATAATCTACCAACAGAATGGAGAATACACAAGAATTAAAAGGATAAATTAAAATGTATAGACTATTCTTTTATAACTATATCTCCTAGATATGCAATAAGCATGTTTCGCCACAAATTAAGTGTAGAATCATACCACTGATAGCTTATCAACAGGAGGAACAAACAATATGATCTACACCTCTAAACATATATTAGACAACTGGCATAGCACATGGTGTAGACAAGAACTGTGTGCTATACCGCACATGGTGGTGTGAATGGACCAAAAGAATGCTGTCCCCTATAATTCAACACATTTCTCTTTGTGTACTTTTATCTATATTCTGTTATATGTATATATACATACATATACAAAATATAAAACAATCAAATTTTAGTTTAATACATTTAATTGCTGACAATTGTTTCTTCCAGACGAACATGCATACACAATGTTTAAACAAGTAATTATAATCCTAGTCTTTAGAACATTGATAAAGATACATAACTATTATATATTATCTCTCGCTCTCTATTATATATATATATATATAATAGAGAGAGAGAGAGAGTCTGTGATGCTGAGACCAAGGAGACCACTAATACATGCAGAGATGCAGTGGGTATAGAGATATGTAAAATCCCAACTGTGATGCCATGCAGTTTCAGCTTGTGTGTTCAGCAAGCTTTTTCACGGGTGTAGTCATATAATATATGTGGTAAAAAGAGGATATTTATATATCATCATCATCGTTTAACATTCATTTACTACACTAGCATGGGTAAGACGGGCTGTCCCTTTGGGAGAGATCAGGTCAGGGGACTGTGTTTTGCTTACACAGTCCTCTGACCTGATCTCTTCCAAAGAGACCACCCTTCTTACCCATGCTAGTGTGGTAAATGAATGTTAAACGATGATGATAATATATAAATATCCTCTTTTTACCAATTTTCTTCTGCTTCTAGTAACCTCCCACAGTCTATGTAACCTATCCTTGTAATGTCCCATACATCAAGAGCTCTTGAGGCAAATTAATGGAACTATTATAATTATTATTTCTTCCAGGAATAGGTCAATAAAATAGAGTAGCAGTTAAATACTGGGATTTCAAACAAAATTGCTGGCCTTGGGCATAAATTAAAAAAAACATTATTTTTGTAGTTATCTTTCTTCATTCCATGATTGATAAAATAAAATACCAGTAATGCACTGCGGTCGATTTAATTAACTTTCCCCATTCCTTCAAATTGCTGGCCTTGGGCTTAAAGTATAAATTATCATTATTCGTAATGTTTTTGCTCTGGCAGATGTTACACGAACACTACCAAAAGAGAAAGGCATAACCAATGACCAAAGTTCCTTTGGGTCATTTCTTCTCCTTCAACTTTCCAAAACACTTCTTAGAATCGTTGCTGTTCCTAACAAGACTGTTTTCTGCAATAATCCTGTCCTGATGGTAATTCCTAGCTTCTCAAGCCAAGCATCGAACCTTTTACTAACGACTCCGAGTACACCAACCACAATCGGTACCACTACTACATAGCTAACCTACTAACTACTCCCAGTGTACCAACCACAGTCGGTACCACTACTAAATGTCTAACCTACTAACTACTCCCAGTGTACCAACCACAGTCGGTACCACTACTACATGTCTAACCTACTAACTACTCCCAGTGTACCAACCACAGTCGGTACCACTACTACATGTCTAACCTACTAACTACTCCCAGTACACCAACCACAGTCGGTACCACTACTACATGTCTAACCTACTAACTACTCCCAGTACACCAACCACAGTTGGTACCACTACTACATGTCTAACCTACTAACTACTCCCAGTACACCAACCACAGTCGGTACCACTACTACATGTCTAACCTACTAACTACTCCCAGTGTACCAACCACAGTCGGTACCACTACTAGATGTCTAACCTACTAACTACTCCCAGTGTACCAACCACAGTTGGTACCACTACTACATGTCTAACCTACTAACTGCTCTCAGTGTACCAACCACAGTCGGTACCACTACTACATGTCTAACCTACTAACTACACCCAGTGTACCAACCACAGTTGGTACCACTACTACATGTCTAACCTACTAACTACTCCCAGTGTACCAACCACAGTCGGTAGCACCACTACATGTCTAACCTACTAACTACTCCCAGTGTACCAATCACAGTTGGTACCACTACTACATGTCTAACCTACTAACTACTCCCAGTGTACCAACCACAGTCGGTACCACTACTACATGTCTAACCTACTAACTACACCCAGTGTACCAACCACAGTTGGTACCACTACTACATGTCTAACCTACTAACTACTCCCAGTGTACCAACCACAGTTGGTACCACTACTACATGTCTAACCTACTAACTACTCCCAGTGTACCAACCACAGTCGGTACCACCACTACATGTCTAACCTACTAACTACTCCCAGTGTACCAACCACAGTCGGTACCACTACTACATGTCTAACCTACTAACTACTCCCAGTGTACCAACCACAGTCGGTACCACTACTACATGTCTAACCTACTAACTACTCCCAGTACACCAACCACAGTCGGTACCACTACTAGATTTCTAACCTACTAACTACTCCCAGTGTACCAACCACAGTCGGTACCACCACTACATGTCTAACCTACTAACTACTCCCAGTACACCAACCACAGTCGGTACCACTACTACAGGTCTAACATACTAACTACTTCCAGTGTACCAACCACAGTCGGTACCACTACTACATGTCTAACCTACTAACTACTCCCAGTACACCAACCACAGTCGGTACCACTACTACATGTCTAACCTACTAACTACTCCTAGTGTACCAACCACAGTTGGTACCACTACTACATGTCTAACCTACTAACTACTCCCAGTACACCAACCACAGTCGGTACCACTACTACATGTCTAACCTACTAACTACTCCCAGTGTACCAACCACAGTCGGTACCACTACTACATGTCTAACCTACTAACTACTCCCAGTGTACCAACCACAGTCGGTACCACTACTACATGTCTAACCTACTAACTACTTCCAGTGTACCAACCACAGTTGGTACCACTACTACATGTCTAACCTACTAACTACTCCCAGTACACCAACCACAGTCGGTACCACTACTACATGTCTAACCTACTAACTACTCCCAGTGTACCAACCACAATTGGTACCACTACTACATGTCTAACCTACTAACTATTGCCAGTACACCAACCACAGTCTGTACCACTACTACATGTCTAACCTACTAACTACTCCCAGTGTACCAACCACAGTCGGTACCACTACTACATGTCTAACCTACTAACTACTCCCAGTGTACCAACCACAATTGGTACCACTACTACATGTCTAACCTACTAACTATTGCCAGTACACCAACCACAGTCGGTACCACTACTACATGTCTAACCTACTAACTACTCCCAGTGTACCAACCACAATTGGTACCACTACTACATGTCTAACCTACTAACTATTGCCAGTACACCAACCACAGTCTGTACCACTACTACATGTCTAACCTACTAACTACTCCCAGTGTACCAACCACAGTCGGTACCACTACTACATGTCTAACCTACTAACTACTCCCAGTGTACCAACCACAATTGGTACCACTACTACATGTCTAACCTACTAACTATTGCCAGTACACCAACCACAGTCGGTACCACTACTACATGTCTAACCTACTAATAACTACTCCCAGTACACCAACCACAGTCGGTACCACTACTACATGTCTAACCTACTAACTACTACTAGTGTACCAACCACAGTCGGTACCACTACTACATGTCTAACCTACTAACTACTCCCAGTGTACCAACTACAGTCGGTACCACTACTACATGTCTAACCTACTAACTACTCCTAGTGTACCAACCACAGTCGGTACCACTACTACATGTCTAACCTACTAACTACTCCCAGTACACCAACCACTGTTGGTACCACTACTACATGTCTAACCTAAAAACTACTCCTAGTGTACCAACCACAGTCGGTACCACTACTACATGTCTAACCTACTAACTACTCCTAGTGTACCAACCACAGTCGGTACCACTACTACATGTCTAACCTACTAACTACTCCCAGTACACCAACCACAGTCGGTACCACTTCTACATGTCTAACCTACTAACTACTCCCAGTACACTAACCACAGTCGGTACCACTACTACATGTCTAACCTACTAATAACTACTCCCAGTGTACCAACCACAGTCGGTACCACTACTACATGTCTAACCTACTAACTACTCCCAGTGTACCAACCACAGTCGGTACCACTTCTACATGTCTAACCTACTAACTACTCCCAGTACACTAACCACAGTCGGTACCACTACTACATGTCTAACCTACTAACTACTACTAGTGTACCAACCACAGTCGGTACCACTACTACATGTCTAACCTACTAACTACTCCCAGTGTACCAACCACAGTCGGTACCACTACTACATGTCTAACCTACTAACTACTCCTAGTGTACCAACCACAGTCGGTACCACTACTACATGTCTAACCTACTAACTACTCCCAGTACACCAACCACTGTTGGTACCACTACTACATGTCTAACCTAAAAACTACTCCTAGTGTACCAACCACAGTCGGTACCACTACTACATGTCTAACCTACTAACTACTCCTAGTGTACCAACCACAGTCGGTACCACTACTACATGTCTAACCTACTAACTACTCCCAGTACACCAACCACAGTCGGTACCACTTCTACATGTCTATCCTACTAACTACTCCCAGTACACCAACCACAGTCGGTACCACTACTACATGTCTAACCTACTAACTACTCCCAGTACACCAACCACAGTTGGTACCACTACTACATGTCTAACCTACTAACTACTCCCAGTACACCAACCACAGTCGGTACCACTTCTACATGTCTAACCTACTAATAACTACTCCCAGTGTACCAACCACAGTCGGTACCACTACCACATGTCTAACCGACTAACAACTCCCAGTACACCAACCACAGTCGGTACCACTACTACATGTCTAACCTACTAACTACTCCCAGTGTACCAACCACAGTTGGTACCACTACTACATGTCTAACCTACTAACTACTCCCAGTGCAACAACCACAGTCGGTACCACTACTACATGTCTAACCTACTAACTACTCCCAGTACACCAACCACAGTTGGTACCACTACTACATGTCTAACCTACTAACTACTCCCAGTACACCAACCACAGTCGGTACCACTACTACATGTCTAACCTACTAACTACTCCCAGTACACCAACCTCAGTCGGTACCACTACTACATGTCTAACCTATTAACTACTCCCAGTACACCAACCACAGTCGGTACCACTACTACATGTCTAACCTACTAACTACTCCCAGTACACCAACCACAGTTGGTACCACTACTACATGTCTAACCTACTAACTACTCCCAGTACACCAACCACAGTCGGTACCACTACTACATGTCTAACCTACTAACTACTCCCAGTGTACCAACCACAGTCGGTACCACTACTAGATGTCTAACCTACTAACTACTCCCAGTGTACCAACCACAGTTGGTACCACTACTACATGTCTAACCTACTAACTACTCCCAGTGTACCAACCACAGTCGGTACCACTACTACATGTCTAACCTACTAACTACACCCAGTGTACCAACCACAGTTGGTACCACTACTACATGTCTAACCTACTAACTACTCCCAGTGTACCAACCACAGTCGGTAGCACCACTACATGTCTAACCTACTAACTACTCCCAGTGTACCAATCACAGTTGGTACCACTACTACATGTCTAACCTACTAACTACTCCCAGCGTACCAACCACAGTCGGTACCACTACTACATGTCTAACCTACTAACTACACCCAGTGTACCAACCACAGTTGGTACCACTACTACATGTCTAACCTACTAACTACTCCCAGTGTACCAACCACAGTTGGTACCACTACTACATGTCTAACCTACTAACTACTCCCAGTGTACCAACCACAGTCGGTACCACCACTACATGTCTAACCTACTAACTACTCCCAGTGTACCAACCACAGTTGGTACCACTACTACATGTCTAACCTACTAACTACACCCAGTGTACCAACCACAGTTGGTACCACTTCTACATGTCTAACCTACTAACTACTCCCAGTGTACCAACCACAGTCGTTACCACTTCTACATGTCTAACCTACTAACTACTCCCAGTACACCAACCACAGTCGGTACCACTACTATATATCTAACCTACTAACTACTTCCAGTGTACCAACCACAGTTGGTACCACTACTACATGTCTAACCTACTAACTACTCCCAGTGTACCAACCACAGTTGGTACCACTACTACATGTCTAACCTACTAACTACTCCCAGTACACCAACCACAGTCGGTACCACTACTATATATCTAACCTACTAACTACTCCCAGTGTACCAACCACAGTCGGTACCACTACTATATATCTAACCTACTAACTACACCCAGTGTACCAACCACAGTTGGTACCACTACTACATGTCTAACCGACTAACTACTCCCAGTGTACCAACCACAGTTGGTACCACTACTACATGTCTAACCTACTAACTACACCCAGTGTACCAACCACAGTTGGTACCACTACTACATGTCTAACCTACTAACTACTCCCAGTACACCAACCACAGTCGGTACCACTTCTACATGTCTAACCTACTAACTACTTCCAGTGTACCAACCACAGTTGGTACCACTACTACATGTCTAACCTACTAACTACTCCCAGTGTACCAACCACAGTCGGTACCACTACTATATATCTAACCGACTAACTACTCTCAGTACACCAACCACAGTCGGTACCACTACTATATATCTAACCTACTAACTACTCCCAGTGTACCAACCACAGTCGGTACCACTACTACATGTCTAACCTACTAACTACTCCCAGTACACCAACCACAGTCGGTACCACTACTACAGGTCTAACCTACTAACTACTCCCAGTACACCAACCACAGTTGGTACCACTACTACATGTCTAACCTACTAACTACTCCCAGTACACCAACCTCAGTCGGTACCACTACTACATGTCTAACATACTAACTACTTCCAGTGTACCAACCACAGTCGGTACCACTACTACAGGTCTAACCTACTAACTACTCCCAGTACACCAACCACAGTCGGTACCACTACTACATGTCTAACCTACTAACTACTCCCAGTGTACCAACCACAGTCGGTACCACTACTACAGGTCTAACCTACTAACTACTCCCAGTACACCAACCACAGTCGGTACCACTACTACATGTCTAACCAACTAACTACTCCCAGTACACCAACCACAGTCGGTACCACTACTACATGTCTAACCTACTAACTACTCCCAGTACACCAACCACAGTCGGTACCACTACTACATGTCTAACCTACTAACTACTCCCAGTGTACCAACCACAGTCGGTACCACTACTACATGTCTAACCTACTAACTACTCCCAGTACACCAACCACAGTCGGTACCACTACTACATGTCTAACCTACTAACTACTCCCAGTACACCAACCACAGTCGAAACCACTACTACATGTCTAACCTACTAACTACTCCCAGTGTACCAACCACAGTCGGTACCACTACTACATGTCTAACCTACTAACTACTCCCAGTGTACCAACCACAATTGGTACCACTACTACATGTCTAACCTACTAACTATTGCCAGTACACCAACCACAGTCTGTACCACTACTACATGTCTAACCTACTAATAACTACTCCCAGTACACCAACCACAGTCGGTACCACTACTACATGTCTAACCTACTAACTACTACTAGTGTACCAACCACAGTCGGTACCACTACTACATGTCTAACCTACTAACTACTCCCAGTGTACCAACTACAGTCGGTACCACTACTACATGTCTAACCTTCTAACTACTCCTAGTGTACCAACCACAGTCGGTACCACTACTACATGTCTAACCTACTAACTACTCCCAGTACACCAACCACTGTTGGTACCACTACTACATGTCTAACCTAAAAACTACTCCCAGTGTACCAACCACAGTCGGTACCACTACTACATGTCTAACCTACTAACTACTCCTAGTGTACCAACCACAGTCGGTACCACTACTACATGTCTAACCTACTAACTACTCCCAGTACACCAACCACAGTCGGTACCACTTCTACATGTCTAACCTACTAACTACTCCCAGTACACTAACCACAGTCGGTACCACTACTACATGTCTAACCTACTAATAACTACTCCCAGTGTACCAACCACAGTCGGTACCACTACTACATGTCTAACCTACTAACTACTCCCAGTGTACCAACCACAGTCGGTACCACTTCTACATGTCTAACCTACTAACTACTCCCAGAACACTAACCACAGTCGGTACCACTACTACATGTCTAACCTACTAACTACTCCCAGTGTACCAACTACAGTCGGTACCACTACTACATGTCTAACCTACTAACTACTCCTAGTGTACCAACCACAGTCGGTACCACTACTACATGTCTAACCTACTAACTACTCCCAGTACACCAACCACTGTTGGTACCACTACTACATGTCTAACCTAAAAACTACTCCCAGTGTACCAACCACAGTCGGTACCACTACTACATGTCTAACCTACTAACTACTCCTAGTGTACCAACCACAGTCGGTACCACTACTACATGTCTAACCTACTAACTACTCCCAGTACACCAACCACAGTCGGTACCACTTCTACATGTCTAACCTACTAACTACTCCCAGTACACTAACCACAGTCGGTACCACTACTACATGTCTAACCTACTAATAACTACTCCCAGTGTACCAACCACAGTCGGTACCACTACTACATGTCTAACCTACTAACTACTCCCAGTGTACCAACCACAGTCGGTACCACTTCTACATGTCTAACCTACTAACTACTCCCAGTACACTAACCACAGTCGGTACCACTACTACATGTCTAAGCTACTAACTACTCCCAGTGTACCAACCACAGTCGGTACCACTACTACATGTCTAAGCTACTAACTACTCCCAGTACACCAACCACAGTTGGTACCACTTCTACATGTCTATCCTACTAACTACTCCCAGTACACCAACCACAGTCGGTACCACTACTACATGTCTAACCTACTAACTACTCCCAGTACACCAACCACAGTTGGTACCACTACTACATGTCTAACCTACTAACTACTCCCAGTACACCAACCACAGTCGGTACCACTTCTACATGTCTAACCTACTAATAACTACTCCCAGTGTACCAACCACAGTCGGTACCACTACTACATGTCTAACCGACTAACAACTCCCAGTACACCAACCACAGTCGGTACCACTACTACATGTCTAACCTACTAACTACTCCCAGTGTACCAACCACAGTCGGTACCACTACTACAGGTCTAACCTACTAACTACTTCCAGTGTACCAACCACAGTCGGTACCACTACTACATGTCTAACCTACTAACTTCTCCTAGTGTACCAACCATAGTCGGTACCACTACTACATGTCTAACCTACTAACTACTCCTAGTGTACCAACCATAGTCGGTACCACTATTACATGTCTAAACTACTAACTACTACCAGTACACCAACCACAGTCGTTACCACTACTACATGTCTAACCTACTAACTACTCCCAGTACACGAACCACAGTCGGTACCACTACTACATGTCTAACCTACTAATAACTACTCCCAGTACACCAACCTCAGTCGGTACCACTACTACATGTCTAACCTACTAACTACTCCTAGTGTACCAACCACAGTTGTTACCACTACTACATGTCTAACCTACTAACTACTCCCAGTGTACCAACCACAGTCGGTACCACTTCTACATGTCTAACCTACTAACTACTCCCAGTACACCAACCACAGTGGGTACCACTACTACATGTCTAACCTAATAACTACTCCCAGTACACCAACCACAGTCGGTACCACTACTACATGTCTAACCTACTAATAACTACTCCCAGTACACCACCCTCAGTCGGTACCACTACTACATGTCTAACCTACTAACTACTCCTAGTGTACCAACACCACAGTTGGTACCACTACTACATGTCTAACCTACTAACTACTCCCAGTACACCAACCACAGTCGGTACCACTACTACAGGTCTAACCTACTAACTACTCCCAGTACACCAAGCACAGTCGGTACCACTACTACATGTCTAACCTACTAACTACTCCCAGTGTACCAACCACAGTCGGTACCACCACTACATGTCTAACCTACTAACTACTCCCAGTGTACCAACCACAGTCGGTACCACCACTACATGTCTAACCTACTAACTACACCCTGTGTAACAACCACAGTTGGTACCACTACTACATGTCTAACCTACTAACTACTACCAGTGTACCAACCACAGTTGGTACCACTACTACATGTCTAACCTACTAACTACTCCCAGTGTACCAACCACAGTCGGTACCACCACTACATGTCTAACCTACTAACTACTCCCAGTGTACCAACCACAGTTGGTACCACTACTACATGTCTAACCTACTAACTACTCCCAGTGTACCAACCACAGTCGGTACCACCACTACATGTCTAACCTACTAACTACTCCCAGTGTACCAACCACAGTTGGTACCACTACTACATGTCTAACCTACTAACTACTCCTAGTGTACCAACACCACAGTTGGTACCACTACTACATGTCTAACCTACTAACTACTCCCAGTACACCAACCACAGTCGGTACCACTACTACAGGTCTAACCTACTAACTACTCCCAGTACACCAAGCACAGTCGGTACCACTACTACAGGTCTAACATACTAACTACTCCCAGTGTACCAACCACAGTCGGTACCACTACTACATGTCTAACCTACTAACTACTCCCAGTACACCAACCACAGTCGGTACCACTACTACATGTCTAACCTACTAACTACTCCCAGTGTACCAACCACAGTTGGTACCACTACTACATGTCTAACCTACTAACTACTCCCAGTACACCAACCACAGTCGGTACCACTACTACATGTCTAACCTACTAACTACTCCCAGTGTACCAACCACAGTCGGTACCACTACTACATGTCTAACCTACTAACTACTCCCAGTACACCAACCACAGTCGAAACCACTACTGCATGTCTAACCTACTAACTACTCCCAGTGTACCAACCACAGTCGGTACCACTACTACATGTCTAACCTACTAACTACTCCCAGTGTACCAACCACAGTCGGTACCACTACTACATGTCTAACCTACTAACTACTCCCAGTACACCAACCACAGTCGAAACCACTACTGCATGTCTAACCTACTAACTACTCCCAGTGTACCAACCACAATTGGTACCACTTCTACATGTCTAACCTACTAACTACTCCCAGTACACCAACCACAGTCGAAACCACTACTACATGTCTAACCTACTAACTACTCCCAGTGTACCAACCACAGTCGGTACCACTACAACATGTCTAACCTACTAACTACTCCCAGTGTACCAACCACAATTGGTACCACTACTACATGTCTAACCTGCTAACTATTGCCAGTACACCAACCACAGTCTGTACCACTACTACATGTCTAACCTACTAATAACTACTCCCAGTACACCAACCACAGTCGGTACCACTACTACATGTCTAACCTACTAACTACTACTAGTGTACCAACCACAGTCGGTACCACTACTACATGTCTAACCTACTAACTACTCCCAGTGTACCAACTACAGTCGGTACCACTACTACATGTCTAACCTACTAACTACTCCTAGTGTACCAACCACAGTCGGTACCACTACTACATGTCTAACCTACTAACTACTCCCAGTACACCAACCACTGTTGGTACCACTACTACATGTCTAACCTAAAAACTACTCCCAGTGTACCAACCACAGTCGGTACCACTACTACATGTCTAACCTACTAACTACTGCTAGTGTACCAACCACAGTCGGTACCACTACTACATGTCTAACCTACTAACTACTCCCAGTACACCAACCACAGTCGGTACCACTTCTACATGTCTAACCTACTAACTACTCCCAGTACACTAACCACAGTCGGTACCACTACTACATGTCTAACCTACTAATAACTACTCCCAGTGTACCAACCACAGTCGGTACCACTACTACATGTCTAACCTACTAACTACTCCCAGTGTACCAACCACAGTCGGTACCACTTCTACATGTCTAACCTACTAACTACTCCCAGTACACTAACCACAGTCGGTACCACTACTACATGTCTAACCTACTAGCTACTCCCAGTACACCAACCACAGTCGGTACCACTTCTACATGTCTAAGCTACTAACTACTCCCAGTACACCAACCACAGTGGGTACCACCATTACATGTCTAAGCTACTAACTACTCCCAGTACACCAACCACAGTTGGTACCACTTCTACATGTCTATCCTACTAACTACTCCCAGTACACCAACCACAGTCGGTACCACTACTACATGTCTAACCTACTAACTACTCCCAGTACACCAACCACAGTTGGTACCACTACTACATGTCTAACCTACTAACTACTCCCAGTACACCAACCACAGTCGGTACCACTTCTACATGTCTAACCTACTAATAACTACTCCCAGTGTACCAACCACAGTCGGTACCACTACTACATGTCTAACCGACTAACAACTCCCAGTACACCAACCACAGTCGGTACCACTACTACATGTCTAACCTACTAACTACTCCCACTGTACCAACCACAGTCGGTACCACTACTACAGGTCTAACCTACTAACTACTTCCAGTGTACCAACCACAGTCGGTACCACTACTACATGTCTAACCTACTAACTTCTCCTAGTGTACCAACCATAGTCGGTACCACTACTACATGTCTAACCTACTAACTACTCCTAGTGTACCAACCATAGTCGGTACCACTATTATATGTCTAACCTACTAACTACTCCCAGTGTACCAAGCACAGTCCTTACCACTACTACATGTCTAACCTACTAACTACTTCCAGTGTACCAACCACAGTCGGTACCACTAATACATGTCTAACCTACTAACTACTCCTAGTGTACCAACCATAGTCGGTACCACTATTACATGTCTAAACTACTAACTACTCCCAGTACACCAACCACAGTCGTTACCACTACTACATGTCTAACCTACTAACTACTCCCAGTACACGAACCACAGTCGGTACCACTACTACATGTCTAACCTACTAATAACTACTCCCAGTACACCAACCTCAGTCGGTACCACTACTACATGTCTAACCTACTAACTACTCCTAGTGTACCAACCACAGTTGTTACCACTACTACATGTCTAACCTACTAACTACTCCCAGTGTACCAACCACAGTCGGTACCACTTCTACATGTCTAACCTACTAACTACTCCCAGTACACCAACCACAGTGGGTACCACTACTACATGTCTAACCTAATAACTACTCCCAGTACACCAACCACAGTCGGTACCACTACTACATGTCTAACCTACTAATAACTACTCCCAGTACACCACACTCAGTCGGTACCACTACTACATGTCTAACCTACTAACTACTCCTAGTGTACCAACCACAGTTGTTACCACTACTACATGTCTAACCTACAAACTACTCCCAGTGTACCAACCACAGTCGGTACCACTTTTACATGTCTAACCTACTAACTACTCCCAGTACACCAACCTCAGTCGGTACCACTACTACATGTCTAACCTACTAACTACTCCCAGTGTACCAACCACAGTTGGTACCACTACTACATGTCTAACCTACTAACTACTCCCAGTGTACCAACCACAGTCGGTAACACTACTACATGTCTAACCTACTAACTACACCCAGTGTACCAACCACAGTTGGTACCACTACTACATGTCTAACCTACTAACTACTACCAGTGTACCAACCACAGTTGGTACCACTACTACATGTCTAACCTACTAACTACTCCCAGTGTACCAACCACAGTCGGTACCACTACTACATGTCTAACCTACTAACTACACCCAGTGTACCAACCACAGTTTGTACCACTACTACATGTCTAACCTACTAACTACTCCCAGTACACCAACCACAGTTGGTACCACTACTACATGTCTAACCTACTAACTACTACCAGTGTACCAACCACAGTCGGTACCACTACTACAGGTCTAACCTACTAACTACTCCCAGTACACCAACCACAGTCGGTACCACTACTACAGGTCTAACCTACTAACTACTCCCAGTACACCAACCACAGTCGGTACCACTACTACATGTCTAACCTACTAACTACTCCTAGTGTACCAACCACAGTTGGTACCACTACTACATATCTAACCTACTAACTACTCCCAGTACACCAACCACAGTCGGTACCACTACTACATGTCTAACCTACTAACTACTCCCAGTGTACCAACCACAGTCGGTACCACTACTACATGTCTAACCTACTAACTACTCCCAGTACACCAACCACAGTTGGTACCACTACTACATGTCTAACCTACTAACTACTCCCAGTACACCAACCACAGTCGGTACCACTACTACAGGTCTAACATACTAACTACTCCCAGTGTACCAACCACAGTCGGTACCACTACTACATGTCTAACCTACTAACTACTCCCAGTACACCAACCACAGTCGAAACCACTACCACATGTCTAACCTACTAACTACTCCCAGTACACCAACCACAGTTGGTACCACTACTACATATCTAACCTACTAACTACTCCCAGTACACCAACCACAGTCGGTACCACTACAACATGTCTAACCTACTAACTACTCCCAGTGTACCAACCACAATTGGTACCACTACTACATGTCTAACCTGCTAACTATTGCCAGTACACCAACCACAGTCTGTACCACTACTACATGTCTAACCTACTAATAACTACTCCCAGTACACCAACCACAGTCGGTACCACTACTACATGTCTAACCTACTAACTACTACTAGTGTACCAACCACAGTCGGTACCACTACTACATGTCTAACCTACTAACTACTCCCAGTGTACCAACTACAGTCGGTACCACTACTACATGTCTAACCTACTAACTACTCCTAGTGTACCAACCACAGTCGGTACCACTACTACATGTCTAACCTACTAACTACTCCCAGTACACCAACCACTGTTGGTACCACTACTACATGTCTAACCTAAAAACTACTCCCAGTGTACCAACCACAGTCGGTACCACTACTACATGTCTAACCTACTAACTACTCCTAGTGTACCAACCACAGTCGGTACCACTACTACATGTCTAACCTACTAACTACTCCCAGTACACCAACCACAGTCGGTACCACTTCTACATGTCTAACCTACTAACTACTCCCAGTACACTAACCACAGTCGGTACCACTACTACATGTCTAACCTACTAATAACTACTCCCAGTGTACCAACCACAGTCGGTACCACTACTACATGTCTAACCTACTAACTACTCCCAGTGTACCAACCACAGTCGGTACCATTTCTACATGTCTAACCTACTAACTACTCCCAGTACACTAACCACAGTCGGTACCACTACTACATGTCTAACCTACTAGCTACTCCCAGTACACCAACCACAGTCGGTACCGCTACTACATGTCTAACCTACTAACTACTCCCAGTACACCAACCACAGTGGGTACCACTACTACATGTCTAATCTACTAGCTACTCCCAGTACACCAACCACAGTCGGTACCACTTCTACATGTCTAACCTACTAGCTACTCCCAGTACACCAACCACAGTCGGTACCACTTCTACATGTCTAACCTACTAACTACTCCCAGTACACCAACCACAGTCGGTACCACTTCTACATGTCTAACCTACTAACTACTCCCAGTACACCAACCACAGTCGGTACCACTACTACATGTCTAAGCTACTAACTACTCCCAGTACACCAACCACAGTTGGTACCACTACTACATGTCTAACCTACTAACTACTCCCAGTACACCAACCACAGTCGGTACCACTTCTACATGTCTAACCTACTAATAACTACTCCCAGTGTACCAACCACAGTCGGTACTACGACTACATGTCTAACCGACTAACAACTCCCAGTACACCAACCACAGTCGGTACCACTACTACATGTCTAACCTACTAACTACTCCCAGTGTACCAACCACAGTCGGTACCACTACTACAGGTCTAACCTACTAACTACTTCCAGTGTACCAACCACAGTCGGTACCACTACTTCATGTCTAACCTACTAACTTCTCCTAGTGTACCAACCATAGTCGGTACCACTACTACATGTCTAACCTACTAACTACTCCTAGTGTACCAACCATAGTCGGTACCACTATTACATGTCTAACCTACTAACTACTCCCAGTGTACCAAGCACAGTCCTTACCACTACTACATGTCTAACCTACTAACTACTTCCAGTGTACCAACCACAGTCGGTACCACTACTACATGTCTAACCTACTAACTATTCCTAGTGTACCAACCATAGTCGGTACCACTATTACATGTCTAACCTACTAACTACTCCCAGTACACCAACCACAGTCGTTACCACTACTACATGTCTAACCTACTAACTACTCCCAGTACACCAACCACAGTCGGTACCACTACTACATGTCTAACCTACTAATAACTACTCCCAGTACACCAACCTCAGTTGGTACCACTACTACATGTCTAACCTACTAACTACTCCCAGTGTACACACCACAGTCGGTACCACTACTACATGTCTAACCTACTAACTACTCCCAGTACACCAACCACAGTGGGTACCACTACTACATGTCTAACCTACTAACTACTCCCAGTGTACCAACCACAGTCGGTACCACTTCTACATGTCTAACCTAATAACTACTCCCAGTACACCAACCACAGTCGGTACCACTACTACATGTCTAACCTACTAATAACTACTCCCAGTACACCAACCTCAGTCGGTACCACTACTACATGTCTAACCTACAAACTACTCCCAGTGTACCAACCACAGTTGGTACCACTTTTACATGTCTAACCTACTAACTACTCCCAGTACACCAACCACAGTGGGTACCACTATTACATGTCTAAACTAATAACTACTCCCAATACACCAACCACAGTCGGTACCACTACTACATGTCTAACCTACTAATAACTACTCCCAGTACACCAACCTCAGTTGGTACCACTACTACATGTCTAACCTACTAACTACTCCCAGTGTACCAACCACAGTCGGTACCACTACTACATGTCTAACCTACAAACTACTCCCAGTGTACCACTACTACAGGTCTAACCTACTAACTACTTCCAGTGTACCAACCACAATCGGTACCACTACTACATGTCTAACCTACTAACTACTCCCAGTGTACCAACCACAGTCGGTACCACTACTACATGTCTAACCTACTAACTACTCCCAGTACACCAACCACAGTCGAAACCACTACTACATGTCTAACCTACTAACTACTCCCAGTGTACCAACCACAGTCGGTACCACTACTACATGTCTAACCTACTAACTACTCCCAGTACACCAACCACAGTCGAAACCACTACTACATGTCTAACCTACTAACTACTCCCAGTGTACCAACCACAGTCGGTACCACTACAACATGTCTAACCTACTAACTACTCCCAGTGTACCAACCACAATTGGTACCACTACTACATGTCTAACCTGCTAACTATTGCCAGTACACCAACCACAGTCTGTACCACTACTACATGTCTAACCTACTAATAACTACTCCCAGTACACCAACCACAGTCGGTACCACTACTACATGTCTAACCTACTAACTACTACTAGTGTACCAACCACAGTCGGTACCACTACTACATGTCTAACCTACTAACTACTCCCAGTGTACCAACTACAGTCGGTACCACTACTACATGTCTAACCTACTAACTACTCCTAGTGTACCAACCACAGTCGGTACCACTACTACATGTCTAACCTACTAACTACTCCCAGTGTACCAACCACAGTCGGTACCACTACTACATGTCTAACCTACTAACTACTCCCAGTACACCAACCACAGTCGAAACCACTACTACATGTCTAACCTACTAACTACTCCCAGTGTACCAACCACAGTCGGTACCATTACTACATGTCTAACCTACTAACTACTCCCAGTACACCAACCACAGTTGAAACCACTACTACATGTCTAACCTACTAACTACTCCCAGTGTACCAACCACAGTCGGTACCACTACTACATGTCTAACCTACTAACTACTCCCAGTGTACCAACCACAATTGGTACCACTACTACATGTCTAACCTACTAACTATTGCCAGTACACCAACCACAGTCTGTACCACTACTACATGTCTAACCTACTAATAACTACTCCCAGTACACCAACCACAGTCGGTACCACTACTACATGTCTAACCTACTAACTACTACTAGTGTACCAACCACAGTCGGTACCACTACTACATGTCTAACCTACTAACTACTCCCAGTGTACCAACTACAGTCGGTACCACTACTACATGTCTAACCTACTAACTACTCCTAGTGTACCAACCACAGTCGGTACCACTACTACATGTCTAACCTACTAACTACTCCCAGTACACCAACCACTGTTGGTACCACTACTACATGTCTAACCTAAAAACTACTCCCAGTGTACCAACCACAGTCGGTACCACTACTACATGTCTAACCTACTAACTACTCCTAGTGTACCAACCACAGTCGGTACCACTACTACATGTCTAACCTACTAACTACTCCCAGTACACCAACCACAGTCGGTACCACTTCTACATGTCTAACCTACTAACTACTCCCAGTACACTAACCACAGTCGGTACCACTACTACATGTCTAACCTACTAATAACTACTCCCAGTGTACCAACCACAGTCGGTACCACTACTACATGTCTAACCTACTAACTACTCCCAGTGTACCAACCACAGTCGGTAGCACTTCTACATGTCTAACCTACTAACTACTCCCAGTACACTAACCACAGTCGGTACCACTACTACATGTCTAACCTACTAACTACTCCCAGTACACCAACCACAGTGGGTACCACCACTACATGTCTAAGCTACTAACTACTCCCAGTACACCAACCACAGTTGGTACCACTTCTACATGTCTATCCTACTAACTACTCCCAGTACACCAACCACAGTCGGTACCACTACTACATGTCTAACCCACTAACTACTCCCAGTACACCAACCACAGTTGGTACCACTACTACATGTCTAACCTACTAACTACTCCCAGTACACCAACCACAGTCGGTACCACTTCTACATGTCTAACCTACTAATAACTACTCCCAGTGTACCAACCACAGTCGGTACCACTACTACATGTCTAACCGACTAACAACTCCCAGTACACCAACCACAGTCGGTACCACTACTACATGTCTAACCTACTAACTACTCCCAGTGTACCAACCACAGTCGGTACCACTACTACAGGTCTAACCTACTAACTACTTCCAGTGTACCAACCACAGTCGGTACCACTACTACATGTCTAACCTACTAACTTCTCCTAGTGTACCAACCATAGTCGGTACCACTACTACATGTCTAACCTACTAACTACTCCTAGTGTACCAACCATAGTCGGTACCACTATTACATGTCTAAACTACTAACTACTCCCAGTACACGAACCACAGTCGGTACCACTACTACATGTCTAACCTACTAACTACTCCTAGTGTACCAACCATAGTCGGTACCACTATTACATGTCTAAACTACTAACAACTCCCAGTACACCAACCACAGTCGTTACCACTACTACATGTCTAACCTACTAACTACTCCCAGTACACGAACCACAGTCGGTACCACTACTACATGTCTAACCTACTAATAACTACTCCCAGTACACCAACCTCAGTCGGTACCACTACTACATGTCTAACCTACTAACTACTCCTAGTGTACCAACCACAGTTGTTACCACTACTACATGTCTAACCTACTAACTACTCCCAGTGTACCAACCACAGTCGGTACCACTTCTACATGTCTAACCTACTAACTACTCCCAGTACACCAACCACAGTGGGTACCACTACTACATGTCTAACCTAATAACTACTCCCAGTACACCAACCACAGTCGGTACCACTACTACATGTCTAACCTACTAATAACTACTCCCAGTACACCACCCTCAGTCGGTACCACTACTACATGTCTAACCTACTAACTACTCCTAGTGTACCAACCACAGTTGGTACCACTACTACATGTCTAACCTACTAACTACTCCCAGTGTACCAACCACAGTCGGTACCACTTTTACATGTCTAACCTACTAACTACTCCCAGTACACCAACCTCAGTCGGTACCACTACTACATGTCTAACCTACTAACTACTCCCAGTGTACCAACCACAGTTGGTACCACTACTACATGTCTAACCTACTAACTACTCCCAGTGTACCAACCACAGTCGGTACCACTACTACATGTCTAACCTACTGACTACACCCAGTGTAACAACCACAGTTGGTACCACTACTACATGTCTAACCTACTAACTACTACCAGTGTACCAACCACAGTTGGTACCACTACTACATGTCTAACCTACTAACTACTCCCAGTGTACCAACCACAGTCGGTACCACCACTACATGTCTAACCTACTAACTACTCCCAGTGTACCAACCACAGTTGGTACCACTACTACATGTCTAACCTACTAACTACTCCCAGTGTACCAACCACAGTCGGTACCACTATTACATGTCTAACCTACTAACTACTCCTAGTGTACCAACCACAGTTGGTACCACAACTACATGTCTATCCTACTAACTACTCCCAGTGTACCAACCACAGTTGGTACCACTACTACATGTCTAACCTACTAACTACTCCCAGTGTACCAACCACAGTTGGTACCACTACTACATGTCTAACCTACTAACTACTCCCAGTGTACCAACCACAGTCGGTACCACTACTACATGTCTAACCTACTAACTACTCCCAGTACACCAACCACAGTCGGTACCACTACTACATGTCTAACCTACTAATAACTACTCCCAGTACACCAACCACAGTCGGTACCACTACTACATGTCTAACCTACTAACTACTACTAGTGTACCAACCACAGTCGGTACCACTACTACATGTCTAACCTACTAACTACTCCCAGTGTACCAACTACAGTCGGTACCACTACTACATGTCTATCCTACTAACTACTCCCAGTGTACCAACCACAGTTTGTACCACTACTACATGTCTAACCTACTAACTACTCCCAGTACACCAACCACAGTCGGTACCACTACTACAGGTCTAACCTACTAACTACTCCCAGTACACCAACCACAGTCGGTACCACTACTACATGTCTAACCTACTAACTACTCCCAGTGTACCAACCACAGTCGGTACCACTACTACATGTCTAACCTACTAACTACTCCCAGTACACCAAGCACAGTCGGTACCACTACTACAGGTCTAACATACTAACTACTTCCAGTGTACCAACCACAGTCGGTACCACTACTACATGTCTAACCTACTAACTACTCCCAGTACACCAACCACAGTCGGTACCACTACTACATGTCTAACCTACTAACTACTCCTAGTGTACCAACCACAGTCGGTACCACTACTACATGTCTAACCTACTAACTACTCCCAGTAAACCAACCACAGTCGGTACCACTACTACATGTCTAACCTACTAACTACTCCCAGTGTACCAACCACAGTCGGTACCACTACTACATGTCTAACCTACTAACTACTCCCAGTACACCAACCACAGTCGAAACCACTACTACATGTCTAACCTACTAACTACTCCCAGTGTACCAACCACAGTCGGTACCACTACTACATGTCTAACCTACTAACTACTCCCAGTACACCAACCACAGTCGAAACCACTACTACATGTCTAACCTACTAACTACTCCCAGTGTACCAACCACAGTCGGTACCACTACAACATGTCTAACCTACTAACTACTCCCAGTGTACCAACCACAATTGGTACCACTACTACATGTCTAACCTGCTAACTATTGCCAGTACACCAACCACAGTCTGTACCACTACTACATGTCTAACCTACTAATAACTACTCCCAGTACACCAACCACAGTCGGTACCACTACTACATGTCTAACCTACTAACTACTACTAGTGTACCAACCACAGTCGGTACCACTACTACATGTCTAACCTACTAACTACTCCTAGTGTACCAACCACAGTCGGTACCACTACTACATGTCTAACCTACTAACTACTCCCAGTACACCAACCACTGTTGGTACCACTACTACATGTCTAACCTAAAAACTACTCCCAGTGTACCAACCACAGTCGGTACCACTACTACATGTCTAACCTACTAACTACTCCTAGTGTACCAACCACAGTCGGTACCACTACTACATGTCTAACCTACTAACTACTCCCAGTACACCAACCACAGTCGGTACCACTTCTACATGTCTAACCTACTAACTACTCCCAGTACACTAACCACAGTCGGTACCACTACTACATGTCTAACCTACTAATAACTACTCCCAGTGTACCAACCACAGTCGGTACCACTACTACATGTCTAACCTACTAACTACTCCCAGTGTACCAACCACAGTCGGTACCATTTCTACATGTCTAACCTACTAACTACTCCCAGTACACTAACCACAGTCGGTACCACTACTACATGTCTAACCTACTAGCTACTCCCAGTACACCAACCACAGTCGGTACCGCTACTACATGTCTAACCTACTAACTACTCCCAGTACACCAACCACAGTGGGTACTACTACTACATGTCTAATCTACTAGCTACTCCCAGTACACCAACCACAGTCGGTACCACTTCTACATGTCTAACCTACTAGCTACTCCCAGTACACCAACCACAGTCGGTACCACTTCTACATGTCTAACCTACTAACTACTCCCAGTACACCAACCACAGTCGGTACCACTTCTACATGTCTAACCTACTAACTACTCCCAGTACACCAACCACAGTCGGTACCACTACTACATGTCTAAGCTACTAACTACTCCCAGTACACCAACCACAGTTGGTACCACTACTACATGTCTAACCTACTAACTACTCCCAGTACACCAACCACAGTCGGTACCACTTCTACATGTCTAACCTACTAATAACTACTCCCAGTGTACCAACCACAGTCGGTACTACTACTACATGTCTAACCGACTAACAACTCCCAGTACACCAACCACAGTCGGTACCACTACTACATGTCTAACCTACTAACTACTCCCAGTGTACCAACCACAGTCGGTACCACTACTACAGGTCTAACCTACTAACTACTTCCAGTGTACCAACCACAGTCGGTACCACTACTTCATGTCTAACCTACTAACTTCTCCTAGTGTACCAACCATAGTCGGTACCACTACTACATGTCTAACCTACTAACTACTCCTAGTGTACCAACCATAGTCGGTACCACTATTACATGTCTAACCTACTAACTACTCCCAGTGTACCAAGCACAGTCCTTACCACTACTACATGTCTAACCTACTAACTACTTCCAGTGTACCAACCACAGTCGGTACCACTACTACATGTCTAACCTACTAACTACTCCTAGTGTACCAACCATAGTCGGTACCACTATTACATGTCTAACCTACTAACTACTCCCAGTACACCAACCACAGTCGTTACCACTACTACATGTCTAACGTACTAACTACTCCCAGTACACCAACCACAGTCGGTACCACTACTACATGTCTAACCTACTAATAACTACTCCCAGTACACCAACCTCAGTTGGTACCACTACTACATGTCTAACCTACTAACTACTCCTAGTGTACCAACCACAGTCGGTACCACTACTACATGTCTAACCTACTAACTACTCCCAGTACACCAACCACAGTGGGTACCACTACTACATGTCTAACCTACTAACTACTCCCAGTGTACCAACCACAGTCGGTACCACTTCTACATGTCTAACCTAATAACTACTCCCAGTACACCAACCACAGTCGGTACCACTACTACATGTCTAACCTACTAATAACTACTCCCAGTACACCAACCTCAGTCGGTACCACTACTACATGTCTAACCTACAAACTACTCCCAGTGTACCAACCACAGTTGGTACCACTTTTACATGTCTAACCTACTAACTACTCCCAGTACACCAACCACAGTGGGTACCACTATTACATGTCTAAACTAATAACTACTCCCAATACACCAACCACAGTCGGTACCACTACTACATGTCTAACCTACTAACTACTCCCAGTGTACCAACCACAGTCGGTACCACTACTACATGTCTAACCTACAAACTACTCCCAGTGTACCACTACTACAGGTCTAACCTACTAACTACTTCCAGTGTACCAACCACAATCGGTACCACTACTACATGTCTAACCTACTCACTTCTCCTAGTGTACCAACCATAGTCGGTGCCACTACTACATGTCTAACCTACTAACTACTTCCAGTGTTCCAACCACAGTCGGTACCACTACTACATGTCTAACCTACTAACTACTCCCAGTACACCAACCACAGTCGGTACCACTACTACAGGTCTAACATACTAACTACTTCCAGTGTACCAACCACAGTCGGTACCACTACTACATGTCTAACCTACTAACTACTCCCAGTACACCAACCACAGTCGGTACCACTACTACATGTCTAACCTACTAACTACTCCCAGTGTACCAACCACAGTCGGTACCACTACTACATGTCTAACCTACTAACTACTCCCAGTACACCAACCACAGTCGAAACCACTACTACATGTCTAACCTACTAACTACTCCCAGTGTACCAACCACAGTCGGTACCACTACTACATGTCTAACCTACTAACTACTCCCAGTACACCAACCACAGTCGAAACCACTACTACATGTCTAACCTACTAACTACTCCCAGTGTATCAACCACAGTCGGTACCACTACTACATGTCTAACCTACTAACTACTCCCAGTACACCAACCACAGTCGAAACCACTACAACATGTCTAACCTACTAACTACTCCCAGTGTACCAACCACAATTGGTACCACTACTACATGTCTAACCTGCTAACTATTGCCAGTACACCAACCACAGTCTGTACCACTACTACATGTCTAACCTACTAATAACTACTCCCAGTACACCAACCACAGTCGGTACCACTACTACATGTCTAACCTACTAACTACTAGTAGTGTACCAACCACAGTCGGTACCACTACTACATGTCTAACCTACTAACTACTCCCAGTGTACCAACTACAGTCGGTACCACTACTACATGTCTAACCTACTAACTACTCCTAGTGTACCAACCACAGTCGGTACCACTACTACATGTCTAACCTACTAACTACTCCCAGTACACCAACCACTGTTGGTACCACTACTACATGTCTAACCTAAAAACTACTCCCAGTGTACCAACCACAGTCGGTACCACTACTACATGTCTAACCTACTAACTACTCCTAGTGTACCAACCATAGTCGGTACCACTATTACATGTCTAACCTACTAACTACTCCCAGTACACCAACCACAGTCGTTACCACTACTACATGTCTAACCTACTAACTACTCCCAGTACACCAACCACAGTCGGTACCACTACTACATGTCTAACCTACTAATAACTACTCCCAGTACACCAACCTCAGTTGGTACCACTACTACATGTCTAACCTACTAACTACTCCCAGTGTACCAACCACAGTCGGTACCACTACTACATGTCTAACCTACTAACTACTCCCAGTACACCAACCACAGTGGGTACCACTACTACATGTCTAACCTACTAACTACTCCCAGTGTACCAACCACAGTCGGTACCACTTCTACATGTCTAACCTAATAACTACTCCCAGTACACCAACCACAGTCGGTACCACTACTACATGTCTAACCTACTAATAACTACTCCCAGTACACCAACCTCAGTCGGTACCACTACTACATGTCTAACCTACAAACTACTCCCAGTACACCAACCACAGTCGGTACCACTACTACATGTCTAAGCTACTAACTACTCCCAGTACACCAACCACAGTTGGTACCACTACTACATGTCTAACCTACTAACTACTCCCAGTACACCAACCACAGTCGGTACCACTTCTACATGTCTAACCTACTAATAACTACTCCCAGTGTACCAACCACAGTCGGTACTACTACTACATGTCTAACCGACTAACAACTCCCAGTACACCAACCACAGTCGGTACCACTACTACATGTCTAACCTACTAACTACTCCCAGTGTACCAACCACAGTCGGTACCACTACTACAGGTCTAACCTACTAACTACTTCCAGTGTACCAACCACAGTCGGTACCACTACTTCATGTCTAACCTACTAACTTCTCCTAGTGTACCAACCATAGTCGGTACCACTACTACATGTCTAACCTACTAACTACTCCTAGTGTACCAACCATAGTCGGTACCACTATTACATGTCTAACCTACTAACTACTCCCAGTGTACCAAGCACAGTCCTTACCACTACTACATGTCTAACCTACTAACTACTTCCAGTGTACCAACCACAGTCGGTACCACTACTACATGTCTAACCTACTAACTACTCCTAGTGTACCAACCATAGTCGGTACCACTATTACATGTCTAACCTACTAACTACTCCCAGTACACCAACCACAGTCGTTACCACTACTACATGTCTAACGTACTAACTACTCCCAGTACACCAACCACAGTCGGTACCACTACTACATGTCTAACCTACTAATAACTACTCCCAGTACACCAACCTCAGTTGGTACCACTACTACATGTCTAACCTACTAACTACTCCTAGTGTACCAACCACAGTCGGTACCACTACTACATGTCTAACCTACTAACTACTCCCAGTACACCAACCACAGTGGGTACCACTACTACATGTCTAACCTACTAACTACTCCCAGTGTACCAACCACAGTCGGTACCACTTCTACATGTCTAACCTAATAACTACTTCCAGTACACCAACCACAGTCGGTACCACTACTACATGTCTAACCTACTAATAACTACTCCCAGTACACCAACCTCAGTCGGTACCACTACTACATGTCTAACCTACAAACTACTCCCAGTGTACCAACCACAGTTGGTACCACTTTTACATGTCTAACCTACTAACTACTCCCAGTACACCAACCACAGTGGGTACCACTATTACATGTCTAAACTAATAACTACTCCCAATACACCAACCACAGTCGGTACCACTACTACATGTCTAACCTACTAACTACTCCCAGTGTACCAACCACAGTCGGTACCACTACTACATGTCTAACCTACAAACTACTCCCAGTGTACCACTACTACAGGTCTAACCTACTAACTACTTCCAGTGTACCAACCACAATCGGTACCACTACTACATGTCTAACCTACTCACTTCTCCTAGTGTACCAACCATAGTCGGTGCCACTACTACATGTCTAACCTACTAACTACTTCCAGTGTTCCAACCACAGTCGGTACCACTACTACATGTCTAACCTACTAACTACTCCCAGTACACCAACCACAGTCGGTACCACTACTACAGGTCTAACATACTAACTACTTCCAGTGTACCAACCACAGTCGGTACCACTACTACATGTCTAACCTACTAACTACTCCCAGTACACCAACCACAGTCGGTACCACTACTACATGTCTAACCTACTAACTACTCCCAGTGTACCAACCACAGTCGGTACCACTACTACATGTCTAACCTACTAACTACTCCCAGTACACCAACCACAGTCGAAACCACTACTACATGTCTAACCTACTAACTACTCCCAGTGTACCAACCACAGTCGGTACCACTACTACATGTCTAACCTACTAACTACTCCCAGTACACCAACCACAGTCGAAACCACTACTACATGTCTAACCTACTAACTACTCCCAGTGTATCAACCACAGTCGGTACCACTACTACATGTCTAACCTACTAACTACTCCCAGTACACCAACCACAGTCGAAACCACTACAACATGTCTAACCTACTAACTACTCCCAGTGTACCAACCACAATTGGTACCACTACTACATGTCTAACCTGCTAACTATTGCCAGTGTACCAACCACAATTGGTACCACTACTACATGTCTAACCTGCTAACTATTGCCAGTACACCAACCACAGTCTGTACCACTACTACATGTCTAACCTACTAATAACTACTCCCAGTACACCAACCACAGTCGGTACCACTACTACATGTCTAACCTACTAACTACTAGTAGTGTACCAACCACAGTCGGTACCACTACTACATGTCTAACCTACTAACTACTCCCAGTGTACCAACTACAGTCGGTACCACTACTACATGTCTAACCTACTAACTACTCCTAGTGTACCAACCACAGTCGGTACCACTACTACATGTCTAACCTACTAACTACTCCCAGTACACCAACCACTGTTGGTACCACTACTACATGTCTAACCTAAAAACTACTCCCAGTGTACCAACCACAGTCGGTACCACTACTACATGTCTAACCTACTAACTACTCCTAGTGTACCAACCATAGTCGGTACCACTATTACATGTCTAACCTACTAACTACTCCCAGTACACCAACCACAGTCGTTACCACTACTACATGTCTAACCTACTAACTACTCCCAGTACACCAACCACAGTCGGTACCACTACTACATGTCTAACCTACTAATAACTACTCCCAGTACACCAACCTCAGTTGGTACCACTACTACATGTCTAACCTACTAACTACTCCCAGTGTACCAACCACAGTCGGTACCACTACTACATGTCTAACCTACTAACTACTCCCAGTACACCAACCACAGTGGGTACCACTACTACATGTCTAACCTACTAACTACTCCCAGTGTACCAACCACAGTCGGTACCACTTCTACATGTCTAACCTAATAACTACTCCCAGTACACCAACCACAGTCGGTACCACTACTACATGTCTAACCTACTAATAACTACTCCCAGTACACCAACCTCAGTCGGTACCACTACTACATGTCTAACCTACAAACTACTCCCAGTGTACCAACCACAGTCGGTACCACTTTTACATGTCTAACCTACTAACTACTCCCAGTACACCAACCACAGTGGGTACCACTATTACATGTCTAAACTAATAACTACTCCCAATACACCAACCACAGTGGGTACCACTACTACATGTCTAACCTACTAACTACTCCCAGTGTACCAACCACAGTCGGTACCACTACTACATGTCTAACCTACAAACTACTCCCAGTGTACCACTACTACAGGTCTAACCTACTAACTACTTCCAGTGTACCAACCACAATCGGTACCACTACTACATGTCTAACCTACTCACTTCTTCTAGTGTACCAACCATAGTCGGTGCCACTACTACATGTCTAACCTACTAACTACTTCCAGTGTACCAACCACAGTCGGTACCACTACTACATGTCTAACCTACTAACTACTCCCAGTACACCAACCACAGTCGGTACCACTACTACAGGTCTAACATACTTACTACTTCCAGTGTACCAACCACAATTGGTACCACTACTACATGTCTAACCTACTAACTACTCCCAGTACACCAACCACAGTCGGTACCACTACTACATGTCTAACCTACTAACTACTCCCAGTGTACCAACCACAGTCGGTACCACTACTACATGTCTAACCTACTAACTACTCCCAGTACACCAACCACAGTCGAAACCACTACTACATGTCTAACCTACTAACTACTCCCAGTGTACCAACCACAGTCGGTACCACTACTACATGTCTAACCTACTAACTACTCCCAGTACACCAACCACAGTCGAAACCACTACTACATGTCTAACCTACTAACTACTCCCAGTGTACCAACCACAGTCGGTACCACTACTACATGTCTAACCTACTAACTACTCCCAGTGTACCAACCACAATTGGTACCACTACTACATGTCTAACCTGCTAACTATTGCCAGTACACCAACCACAGTCTGTACCACTACTACATGTCTAACCTAATAACTACTCCCAGTACACCAACCACAGTCGGTACCACTACTACATGTCTAACCTACTAATAACTACTCCCAGTACACCACCCTCAGTCGGTACCACTACTACATGTCTAACCTACTAACTACTCCTAGTGTACCAACCATAGTCGGTACCACTATTACATGTCTAACCTACTAACTACTCCCAGTACACCAACCACAGTCGTTACCACTACTACATGTCTAACCTACTAACTACTCCCAGTACACCAACCACAGTCGGTACCACTACTACATGTCTAACCTACTAACTACTCCTAGTGTACCAACCACAGTTGTTACCACTACTACATGTCTAACCTACTAACTACACCCAGTGTACCAACCACAGTTGGTACCACTACTACATGTCTAACCTACTAACTACTACCAGTGTACCAACCACAGTTGGTACCACTACTACATGTCTAACCTACTAACTACTCCCAGTGTACCAACCACAGTCGGTACCACCACTACATGTCTAACCTACTAACTACTCCCAGTGTACCAACCACAGTTGGTACCACTACTACATGTCTAACCTACTAACTACTCCCAGTGTACCAACCACAGTCGGTACCACTATTACATGTCTAACCTACTAACTACTCCTAGTGTACCAACCACAGTTGGTACCACAACTACATGTCTATCCTACTAACTACTCCTAGTGTACCAACCACAGTTGGTACCACTACTACATGTCTAACCTACTAACTACTCCCAGTGTACCAACCACAGTCGGTACCACTATTACATGTCTAACCTACTAACTACTCCTAGTGTACTAACACCACAGTTGGTACCACTACTACATGTCTAACCTACTAACTACTTCTAGTGTACTAACACCACAGTTTGTACCACTACTACATGTCTAACCTACTAACTACTCCCAGTACACCAACCACAGTCGGTACCACTTCTACATGTCTAACCTACTAACTACTCCCAGTACACTAACCACAGTCGGTACCACTACTACAGGTCTAACCTACTAACTACTCCCAGTACACCAACCACAGTCGGTACCACTACTACATGTCTAACCTACTAACTACTCCCAGTGTACCAACCACAGTCGGTACCACTACTACATGTCTAACCTACTAACTACTCCCAGTACACCAACCACAGTCGAAACCACTACTACATGTCTAACCTACTAACTACTCCCAGTGTACCAACCACAGTCGGTACCACTACTACATGTCTAACCTACTAACTACTACTAGTGTACCAACCACAGTCGGTACCACTACTACATGTCTAACCTACTAACTACTCCCAGTGTACCAACTACAGTCGGTACCACTACTACATGTCTAACCTACTAACTACTCCTAGTGTACCAACCACAGTCGGTACCACTACTAAATGTCTAACCTACTAACTACTCCCAGTACACCAACCACTGTTGGTACCACTACTACATGTCTAACCTAAAAACTACTCCCAGTACACCAACCACAGTCGGTACCACTACTACATGTCTAACCTACTAACTACTCCTAGTGTACCAACCACAGTCGGTACCACTACTACATGTCTAACCTACTAACTACTCCCAGTACACCAACCACAGTCGGTACCACTTCTACATGTCTAACCTACTAACTACTCCCAGTACACTAACCACAGTCGGTACCACTACTACATGTCTAACCTACTAATAACTACTCCCAGTGTACCAACCACAGTCGGTACCACTGCTACATGTCTAACCTACTAACTACTCCCAGTGTACCAACCACAGTCGGTACCATTTCTACATGTCTAACCTACTAACTACTCCCAGTACACTAACCACAGTCGGTACCACTACTACATGTCTAACCTACTAGCTACTCCCAGTACACCAACCACAGTCGGTACCACTTCTACATGTCTAACCTACTAACTACTCCCAGTACACCAACCACAGTGGGTACCACTACTACATGTCTAATCTACTAGCTACTCCCAGTACACCAACCACAGTCGGTACCACTTCTACATGTCTAACCTCCTAGCTACTCCCAGTACACCAACCACAGTCGGTACCACTTCTACATGTCTAACCTACTAACTACTCCCAGTACACCAACCACAGTCGGTACCACTTCTACATGTCTAACCTACTAACTACTCCCAGTACACCAACCACAGTCGGTACCACTACTACATGTCTAAGCTACTAACTACTCCCAGTACACCAACCACAGTTGGTACCACTACTACATGTCTAACCTACTAACTACTCCCAGTACACCAACCACAGTCGGTACCACTTCTACATGTCTAACCTACTAATAACTACTCCCAGTGTACCAACCAAAGTCGGTACCACTACTACATGTCTAACCGACTAACAACTCCCAGTACACCAACCACAGTCGGTACCACTACTACATGTCTAACCTACTAACTACTCCCAGTGTACCAACCACAGTCGGTACCACTACTACAGGTCTAACCTACTAACTACTTCCAGTGTACCAACCACAGTCGGTACCACTACTACATGTCTAACCTACTAACTTCTCCTAGTGTACCAACCATAGTCGGTACCACTACTACATGTCTAACCTACTAACTACTCCTAGTGTACCAACCATAGTCGGTACCACTATTACATGTCTAACCTACTAACTACTCCCAGTGTACCAAGCACAGTCCTTACCACTACTACATGTCTAACCTACTAACTACTTCCAGTGTACCAAACACAGTCGGTACCACTACTACATGTCTAACCTACTAACTACTCCTAGTGTACCAACCATAGTCGGTACCACTATTACATGTCTAACCTACTAACTACTCCCAGTACACCAACCACAGTCGTTACCACTACTACATGTCTAACCTACTAACTACTCCCAGTACACCAACCACAGTCGGTACCACTACTACATGTCTAACCTACTAATAACTACTCCCAGTACACCAACCTCAGTCGGTACCACTACTACATGTCTAACCTACTAACTACTCCCAGTACACCAACCACAGTGGGTACCACTATTACATGTCTAAACTAATAACTACTCCCAATACACCAACCACAGTGGGTACCACTACTACATGTCTAACCTACTAACTACTCCCAGTGTACCAACCACAGTCGGTACCACTACTACATGTCTAACCTACAAACTACTCCCAGTGTACCACTACTACAGGTCTAACCTACTAACTACTTCCAGTGTACCAACCACAATCGGTACCACTACTACATGTCTAACCTACTCACTTCTCCTAGTGTACCAACCATAGTCGGTGCCACTACTACATGTCTAACCTACTAACTACTTCCAGTGTACCAACCACAATCGGTACGACTACTACATGTCTAACCTACTAACTTCTCCTAGTGTACCAACCATAGTCGGTGCCACTACTACATGTCTAACCTACTAACTACTCCTAGTGTACCAACCACAGTCGGTACCACTACTACATGTCTAACCTACTAACTACTCCCAGTACACCAACCACAGTCGGTACCACTACTAAATGTCTAACCTACTAACTACTCCCAGTACACAAACCACAGTCAGTACCACTACTAAATGTCTAACCTACTAACTACTTCCAGTACACTAACCACAGTCGGTACCACTACTACATGTCTAACCTAAAAACTACTCCCAGTATACCAACCACAGTCGGTACCACTACTACATGTCTAACCTACTAACTACTCCTAGTGTACCAACCACAGTCGGTACCACTACTACATGTCTAACCTACTAACAACTCCCAGTACACCAACCACAGTCGGTACCACTACTACATGTCTAACCTACTAACAACTCCCAGTACACCAACCACAGTTGGTACCACTACTACATGTCTAACCGACTAACAACTCCCAGTACACCAACCACAGTTGGTACCACTACTACATATCTAACCTACTAACTACCTCCAGTGTACCAACCACAGTCCTTACCACTACTACATGTCTAACCTACTAACTACTTCCAGTGTACCAACCACAGTCGGTACCACTACTACATGTCTAACCTACTAACTACTCCTAGTGTACCAACCCTAGTCGGTACCACTATTACATGTCTAACCTACTAACTACTCCCAGTGTACCAACCACAGTCGGTACCACTACTACATGTCTAACCTATTAACTACTCCCAGTGTACCAACCACAGTCGGTACCACTACTACATGTCTAACCTATTAACTACTCCCAGTGTACCAACCACAGTCGGTACCACTACTACATGTCTAACCTACTAACTACTCCCAGTGTACCAACCACAGTTGGTACCACTACTACATGTCTAACCTACTAACTACTCCTAGTGTACCAACCACAGTTGGTACCACTACTACATGTCTAACCTACTAACTACTCCCATTGTACCAACCACAGTCGGTACCACTTCTAAATGTCTAACCTATTAACTACTCCCAGTACACCAAGCACAGTCGGTACCACTACTACATGTCTAACCTACTAACTACTCCCAGTACACCAACCACAGTCTGTACCACTACTACAGGTCTAACCTACTAACTACTCCCAGTACACCAACCACAGTTGGTACCACTACTACATGTCTAACCTACTAACTACTCCCAGTACACCAACCACAGTCGGTACCACTACTACATGTCTAACCTACTAACTACTCCCAGTGTACCAACCACAGTCGGTACCACTACTACATGTCTAACCTACTAACTACTCCCAGTACACCAACCACAGTTGGTACCACTACTACATGTCTAACCTACTAACTACTCCTAGTGTACCAACCACAGTTGGTACCACTACTACATGTCTAACCTACAAACTACTCCCAGTGTACCAACCACAGTCGGTACCACTACTACATGTCTAACCTACTAACTACTCCCAGTGTACCAACCACAGTCGGTACCACTACTATATATCTAACCTACTAACTACTCCCAGTACACCAACCATAGTCGGTACCACTATTACATGTCTAACCTACTAACTACTCCCAGTGTACCAACCACAGTCGGTACCACTACTACATGTCTAACCTACTAACTACTCCTAGTGTACCAACCACAGTTGGTACCACTACTACATGTCTAACCTACTAAGTACTCCTAATACACCAACCAAAGTCGGTACCACTACTACATGTCTAACCTACTAACTACTCCTAGTGTACCAACCACAGTTGGTACCACTACTACATGTCTAACCTACTAACTACTCCCAGTGTACCAACCACAGTCGGTACCACTACTATATATCTAACCTACTAACTACTCCCAGTACACCAACCATAGTCGGTACCACTATTACATGTCTAACCTACTAACTACTCCCAGTACACCAACCACAGTTGGTACCACTACTACATGTCTAACCTACTAACTACTCCTAGTGTACCAACCACAGTTGGTACCACTACTACATGTCTAACCTACTAAGTACTCCTAATACACCAACCAAAGTCGGTACCACTACTACATGTCTAACCTACTAACCACTCCCAGTACACCAACCACAGTCGGTACCAATACTACATGTGTAACCTACTAACTACTCCTAGTGTACCAACCACAGTCCGTACCACTTCTACATGTCTAACCTACTAACTACTCCCAGTGTATCAACTTCAGTCGGTACCACTTCTACATGTCTAACCTACTAACTACTCCCAGTGTACCAACCACAGTTGGTACCACTACTACATGTCTAACCTACTAACTACTCCTAGTGTACCAACCACAGTTGGTACCACTACTACATGTCTAACCTACTAACTACTCCCAGTGTACCAACCACAGTTGGTACCACTACTACATGTCTAACCTACTAACTACTTCCAGTGTACCAATCACAGTTGGTACCACTACTACATGTCTAACCTACTAACTACTCCTAGTGTACCAACCACAGTTGGTACCACTACTGCATGTCTAACCTACTAACTACTTCCAGTGTACCAACCACAGTTGGTACCACTACTACATGTCTAACCTACTAACTACTCCCAGTGTACCAACCACAGTCGTTACCACTTCTACATGTCTAACCTACTAACTACTTCCAGTGTACCAACCACAGTCGGTACCACTACTACATGTCTAACCTACTAACTACTCCCAGTGTACCAACCACAGTTGGTACCACTACTACATGTCTAACCTACTAACTACTCCTAGTGTACCAACCACAGTTGGTACCACTACTACATGTCTAACCTACTAACTACTCCCAGTGTACCAACCACAGTCGTTACCACTTCTACATGTCTAACCTACTAACTACTCCCAGTGTACCAACCACAGTCGTTACCACTTCTACATGTCTAACCTACTAACTACTTCCAGTGTACCAACCACAGTCGGTACCACAACTACATGTCTATCCTACTAACTACTCCCAGTACACCAACCACAGTTGGTACCACTACTACATGTCTAACCTACTAACTACTCCTAGTGTACCAACCACAGTTGGTACCACTACTACATGTCTAACCTATTAACTACTCCCAGTGTACCAACCACAGTTGTTACCACTACTACATGTCTAACCTACTAACTACTCCCAGTGTACCAACCACAGTTGGTACCACTACTACATGTTTAACCTACTAACTACTCCCAGTGTACCAACCACAGTTGGTACCACTACTACATGTCTAACCTACTAACTACTCCCAGTGTACCAACCACAGTCGGTACCACTACTACATATCTAACCTACTAAGTACTCCTAATACACCAACCAAAGTCGGTACCACTACTACATGTCTAACCTACTAACCACTCCCAGTACACCAACCACAGTCGGTACCAATACTACATGTGTAACCTACTAACTACTCCTAGTGTACCAACCACAGTCCGTACCACTTCTACATGTCTAACCTACTAACTACTCCCAGTGTATCAACTTCAGTCGGTACCACTTCTACATGTCTAACCTACTAAGTACTCCCAGTGTACCAACCACAGTCGGTACCACTACTACATGTCTAACCTACTAACTACTCCCAGTGTACCAACCACAGTTGGTACCACTACTACATGTCTAACCTACTAACTACTCCTAGTGTACCAACCACAGTTGGTACCACTACTACATGTCTAACCTACTAACTACTCCCAGTGTACCAACCACAGTCGTTACCACTTCTACATGTCTAACCTACTAACTACTTCCAGTGTACCAACCACAGTCGGTACCACTTCTACATGTCTAACCTACTAACTACTCCTAGTGTACCAACCATAGTCGGTACCACTATTACATGTCTAACCTACTAACTACTCCCAGTGTACCAACCACAGTCGTTACCACTTCTACATGTCTAACCTACTAACTACTTCCAGTGTACCAACCATAGTCGGTACCACTATTACACGTCTAACCTACTAACTACTTCCAGTGTACCAACCACAGTTGGTACCACTACTACATGTCTAACCTACTAACTACTTCCAGTGTACCAACCACAGTTGGTACCACTACTACATGTCTAACCTACTAACTACTCCCAGTGTACCAACCACAGTCGGTACCACTTCTACATGTCTAACCTACTAACTACTCCTAGTGTACCAACCATAGTCGGTACCACTATTACATGTCTAACCTACTAACTACTCCCAGTGTACCAACCACAGTCGTTACCACTTCTACATGTCTAACCTACTAACTACTTCCAGTGTACCAACCATAGTCGGTACCACTATTACACGTCTAACCTACTAACTACTTCCAGTGTACCAACCACAGTCGGTACCACTACTATATATCTAACCTACTAACTACTCCCAGTACACCAACCATAGTCGGTACCACTATTACATGTCTAACCTACTAACTACTCCCAGTGTACCAACCACAGTCGGTACCACTACTACATGTCTAACCTACTAACTACTCCTAGTGTACCAACCACAGTTGGTACCACTACTACATGTCTAACCTACTAAGTACTCCTAATACACCAACCAAAGTCGGTACCACTACTACATGTCTAACCTACTAACTACTCCTAGTGTACCAACCACAGTTGGTACCACTACTACATGTCTAACCTACTAACTACTCCCAGTGTACCAACCACAGTCGGTACCACTACTATATATCTAACCTACTAACTACTCCCAGTACACCAACCATAGTCGGTACCACTATTACATGTCTAACCTACTAACTACTCCCAGTACACCAACCACAGTTGGTACCACTACTACATGTCTAACCTACTAACTACTCCTAGTGTACCAACCACAGTTGGTACCACTACTACATGTCTAACCTACTAAGTACTCCTAATACACCAACCAAAGTCGGTACCACTACTACATGTCTAACCTACTAACCACTCCCAGTACACCAACCACAGTCGGTACCAATACTACATGTGTAACCTACTAACTACTCCTAGTGTACCAACCACAGTCCGTACCACTTCTACATGTCTAACCTACTAACTACTCCCAGTGTATCAACTTCAGTCGGTACCACTTCTACATGTCTAACCTACTAACTACTCCCAGTGTACCAACCACAGTTGGTACCACTACTACATGTCTAACCTACTAACTACTCCTAGTGTACCAACCACAGTTGGTACCACTACTACATGTCTAACCTACTAACTACTCCCAGTGTACCAACCACAGTTGGTACCACTACTACATGTCTAACCTACTAACTACTTCCAGTGTACCAATCACAGTTGGTACCACTACTACATGTCTAACCTACTAACTACTCCTAGTGTACCAACCACAGTTGGTACCACTACTGCATGTCTAACCTACTAACTACTTCCAGTGTACCAACCACAGTTGGTACCACTACTACATGTCTAACCTACTAACTACTCCCAGTGTACCAACCACAGTCGTTACCACTTCTACATGTCTAACCTACTAACTACTTCCAGTGTACCAACCACAGTCGGTACCACTACTACATGTCTAACCTACTAACTACTCCCAGTGTACCAACCACAGTTGGTACCACTACTACATGTCTAACCTACTAACTACTCCTAGTGTACCAACCACAGTTGGTACCACTACTACATGTCTAACCTACTAACTACTCCCAGTGTACCAACCACAGTCGTTACCACTTCTACATGTCTAACCTACTAACTACTCCCAGTGTACCAACCACAGTCGTTACCACTTCTACATGTCTAACCTACTAACTACTTCCAGTGTACCAACCACAGTCGGTACCACAACTACATGTCTATCCTACTAACTACTCCCAGTACACCAACCACAGTTGGTACCACTACTACATGTCTAACCTACTAACTACTCCTAGTGTACCAACCACAGTTGGTACCACTACTACATGTCTAACCTATTAACTACTCCCAGTGTACCAACCACAGTTGTTACCACTACTACATGTCTAACCTACTAACTACTCCCAGTGTACCAACCACAGTTGGTACCACTACTACATGTTTAACCTACTAACTACTCCCAGTGTACCAACCACAGTTGGTACCACTACTACATGTCTAACCTACTAACTACTCCCAGTGTACCAACCACAGTCGGTACCACTACTACATATCTAACCTACTAAGTACTCCTAATACACCAACCAAAGTCGGTACCACTACTACATGTCTAACCTACTAACCACTCCCAGTACACCAACCACAGTCGGTACCAATACTACATGTGTAACCTACTAACTACTCCTAGTGTACCAACCACAGTCCGTACCACTTCTACATGTCTAACCTACTAACTACTCCCAGTGTATCAACTTCAGTCGGTACCACTTCTACATGTCTAACCTACTAAGTACTCCCAGTGTACCAACCACAGTCGGTACCACTACTACATGTCTAACCTACTAACTACTCCCAGTGTACCAACCACAGTTGGTACCACTACTACATGTCTAACCTACTAACTACTCCTAGTGTACCAACCACAGTTGGTACCACTACTACATGTCTAACCTACTAACTACTCCCAGTGTACCAACCACAGTCGTTACCACTTCTACATGTCTAACCTACTAACTACTTCCAGTGTACCAACCACAGTCGGTACCACTTCTACATGTCTAACCTACTAACTACTCCTAGTGTACCAACCATAGTCGGTACCACTATTACATGTCTAACCTACTAACTACTCCCAGTGTACCAACCACAGTCGTTACCACTTCTACATGTCTAACCTACTAACTACTTCCAGTGTACCAACCATAGTCGGTACCACTATTACACGTCTAACCTACTAACTACTTCCAGTGTACCAACCACAGTTGGTACCACTACTACATGTCTAACCTACTAACTACTTCCAGTGTACCAACCACAGTTGGTACCACTACTACATGTCTAACCTACTAACTACTCCCAGTGTACCAACCACAGTCGTTACCACTACTACATGTCTAACCTACTAACTACTTCCAGTGTACCAACCACAGTTGGTACTACTACTACATGTCTAACCTACTAACTACTCCTAGTGTACCAACCACAGTCGTTACCACTACTACATGTCTAACCTACTAACTACTTCCAGTGTACCAACCACAGTCGTTACCACAACTACATGTCTATCCTACTAACTACTCCCAGTACACCAACCACAGTTGGTACCACTACTACATGTCTAACCTACTAACTACTCCCAGTTCACCAACCTCAGTCGGTACCACTACTACATGTCTAACCTACTAACTACTCCTAGTGTACCAACCACAGTTTGTACCACTACTACATGTCTAACCTACTAACTACTCCCAGTGTACCAACCACAGTCGGTACCACTACTACATGTCTAACCTACTAACTACTCCCAGTGTACCAACCACAGTTGGTACCACTACTACATGTCTAACCTACTAACTACTCCCAGTGTACCAACCACAGTCGGTACCACTACTACATATCTAACCTACTAAATACTCCCAGTACACCAACCACAGTCGGTACCACTACTACATGTCTAACCTACTAACTACTCCTAGTGTACCAACTACAGTCGGTACCACTACTACATGTCTAACCTACTAAGTACTCCCAATACACCAACCACAGTCGGTACCAATACTACATGTGTAACCTACTAACTACTCCTAGTGTACCAACCACAGTCGGTACCACTACTACATATCTAACCTACTAAATACTCCCAGTACACCAACCACAGTCGGTACCACTACTACATGTCTAACCTACTAACTACTCCTAGTGTACCAACTACAGTCGGTACCACTACTACATGTCTAACCTACTAAGTACTCCCAATACACCAACCAAAGTCGGTACCACTACTACATGTCTAACCTACTAACCACTCCCAGTACACCAACCACAGTCGGTACCAATACTACATGTGTAACCTACTAACTACTCCTAGTGTAGCAACCACAGTCCGTACCACTTCTACATGTCTAACCTACTAACTACTCCCAGTGTATCAACTACAGTCGGTACCACTTCTACATGTCTAACCTACTAAGTACTCCCAGTGTACCAACCACAGTCGGTTCCACTACTACATGTGTAACCTACTAACTACTCCCAGTACACCAACCACAGTCGGTACCACTACTAGATGTCTAACCTACTAACTACTCCCAGTACACCAACTACAGTCGGTACCACTACTAAATGTCTAACCTACTAACTACTCCCAGTACACCAACCACAGTCGGTACCACTACTACATGTCTAACCTACTAACTACTCCCAGTACACCAACTACAGTCGGTACCATTACTAAATATCTAACCTACTAACTACTCCCAGTACACCAACTACAGTCGGTACCACTACTAAATGTCTAACCTACTAACTACTCCCAGTACACCAACTACAGTCGGTACCACTACTAAATGTCTAACCTACGAACTACTCCCAGTACACCAACCACAGTTGTTACCACTACTACATGTCTAACCTACTAACTACTCCCAGTGTACCAACCACAGTCGGTACCACTACTACATGTCTAACCGACTAACAACTCCCAGTACACCAACCACAGTCGGTACCACTACTACATGTCTAACCTACTAACTACTCCCAGTGTACCAACCACAGTCGGTACCACTACTACATGTCTAACCTACTAACTACTCCCAGTGTACCAACCACAGTCGGTACCACTACTACATGTCTAACCTACTAACTACTTCCAGTGTACCAACTACAGTCGGTACCACTACTACATGTCTAACCTACTAACTTCTCCTAGTGTACCAACCACAGTTGGTACCACTACTACATGTCTAACCTACTAACTACTCCCAGTACACCAACCACAGTTGGTACCACTACTAAATGTCTAACCTACTAACTACTCCCAGTACACCAACCACAGTTGGTACCACTACTACATGTCTAACCTACTAACTACTCCCAGTACACCAACCTCAGTCGGTACCACTACTACATGTCTAACCTACTAACTACTCCTATTGTACCAACCACAGTCGGTACCACTACTACATGTCTAACCTACTAACTACTCCCAGTGTACCAACCACATTCGGTACCACTACCACATGTCTAACCTACAAACTACTCCTAGTGTACCAACCACAGTCGGTACCACTACTACATGTCTAACCTACTAACTACTCCCAGTGTACCAACTACAGTCGGTACCACAACTACATGTCTATCCTACAAACTACTCCTAGTGTACCAACCACAGTCGGTACCACTACTACATATGTAACCTACTAACTACTCCCAGTGTACCAACCACAGTCGGTACCACTACTACATATCTAACCTACTAACTACTCCTAGTGTACCAACCACAGTTGGTACCACAACTACATGTCTATCCTACTAACTACTCCCAGTGTACCAACCACAGTCAGTACCACTACTACATGTCTAACCTACTAACTACTCCCAGTGTACCAACCACAGTTGGTACCACTACTACATGTCTAACCTACTAACTACTCCTAGTGTACCAACGATAGTTGGTACCACTATTACATGTCTAACCTACTAACTACTCCCTGTACACCAACCACAGTTGGTACCACAACTACATGTCTAACCTACTAACTACTCCTAGTGTATCAACCACAGTTGCTACCACTACTACATGTCTAACCTACTAACTACTCCCAGTGTACCAACCACAGTCGGTACCACTACTACATATGTAACCTACTAACTACTCCCAGTACACCAACTTCAGTCGGTACCACTACTACATGTCTAACCTACTAACTACTCTCAGTACACCAACCACAGTCGGTACCACTACTAGATGTCTAACCTACTAACTACTCCCAGTACACCAACTACAGTCGGTACCACTACTAAATGTCTAACCAACTAACTACTCCCAGTACACCAACCACAGTCGGTACCACTACTACATGTCTAACCTACTAACTACTCCCAGTACACCAACTACAGTCGGTACCATTACTAAATATCTAACCTACTAACTACTCCCAGTACACCAACTACAGTCGGTACCACTACTAAATGTCTAACCTACTAACTACTCCCAGTACACCAACCACAGTCGGTACCACTACTACATGTCTAACCTACTAACTACTCCCAGTACACCAACTACAGTCGGTACCATTACTAAATATCTAACCTACTAACTACTCCCAGTACACCAACTACAGTTGGTACCACTACTACATGTCTAACCTACTAACTACTCCCAGTACACCAACTACAGTCGGTACCACTACTAAATGTCTAACGTACGAACTACTCCCAGTACACCAACCACAGTTGTTACCACTACTACATGTCTAACCTACTAACTACTCCCAGTGTACCAACCACAGTCGGTACCACTACTACATGTCTAACCGACTAACAACTCCCAGTACACCAACCACAGTCGGTACCACTACTACATGTCTAACCTACTAACTACTCCCAGTGTACCAACCACAGTCGGTACCACTACTACATGTCTAACCTACTAACTGCTCCCAGTGTACCAACCACAGTCGGTACCACTACTACATGTCTAACCTACTAACTACTTCCAGTGTACCAACTACAGTCGGTACCACTACTACATGTCTAACCTACTAACTTCTCCTAGTGTACCAACCACAGTTGGTACCACTACTACATGTCTAACCTACTAACTACTCCCAGTGTACCAACCACAGTCGGTACCACTACTACATGTCTAACCTACTAACTGCTCCCAGTGTACCAACCACAGTCGGTACCACTACTACATGTCTAACCTACTAACTACTTCCAGTGTACCAACTACAGTCGGTACCACTACTACATGTCTAACCTACTAACTTCTCCTAGTGTACCAACCACAGTTGGTACCACTACTACATGTCTAACCTACTAACTACTTCCAGTGTACCAACCACAGTCGTTACCACAACTACATGTCTATCCTACTAACTACTCCCAGTGTACCAACGATAGTTGGTACCACTATTACATGTCTAACCTACTAACTACTCCTAGTGTACCAACCACAGTTGGTACCACTACTACATGTCTAACCGACTAACAACTCCCAGTACACCAACCACAGTCGGTACCACTACTACATGTCTAACCTACTAACTACTCCCAGTGTACCAACCACAGTCGGTACCACTACTACATGTCTAACCTACTAACTACTCCCAGTGTACCAACCACAGTCGGTACCACTACTACATGTCTAACCTACTAACTACTTCCAGTGTACCAACTACAGTCGGTACCACTACTACATGTCTAACCTACTAACTTCTCCTAGTGTACCAACCACAGTTGGTACCACTACTACATGTCTAACCTACTAACTACTCCCAGTACACCAACCACAGTTGGTACCACTACTAAATGTCTAACCTACTAACTACTCCCAGTACACCAGCCACAGTTGGTACCACTACTACATGTCTAACCTACTAACTACACCCAGTGTAACAACCACAGTTGGTACCACTACTAAATGTCTAACCTACTAACTACTCCCAGTACACCAACCTCAGTCGGTACCACTACTACATGTCTAACCTACTAACTACTCCTAGTGTACCAACCACAGTCGGTACCACTACTACATGTCTAACCTACTAACTACTCCCAGTGTACCAACCACAGTTGGTACTACTACTACATGTCTAACCTACTAACTACTCCTAGTGTACCAACCACAGTCGTTACCACTACTACATGTCTAACCTACTAACTACTTCCAGTGTACCAACCACAGTCGTTACCACTACTACATGTCTAACCTACTAACTACTTCCAGTGTACCAACCACAGTCGTTACCACTACTACATGTCTAACCTACTAACTACTTCCAGTGTACCAACCACAGTCGTTACCACTACTACATGTCTATCCTACTAACTACTCCCAGTACACCAACCACAGTTGGTACCACTACTACATGTCTAACCTACTAACTACTCCCAGTTCACCAACCTCAGTCGGTACCAATACTACATGTGTAACCTACTAACTACTCCTAGTGTACCAACCACAGTCCGTACCACTTCTACATGTCTAACCTACTAACTACTCCCAGTGTATCAACTACAGTCGGTACCACTTCTACATGTCTAACCTACTAAGTAATCCCAGTGTACCAACCACAGTCGGTACCACTACTACATGTGTAACCTACTAACTACTCCCAGTACACCAACCACAGTCGGTACCACTACTAGATGTCTAACCTACTAACTACTCCCAGTACACCAACTACAGTCGGTACCACTACTAAATGTCTAACCTACTAACTACTCCCAGTACACCAACCACAGTCGGTACCACTACTACATGTCTAACCTACTAACTACTCCCAGTACACCAACTACAGTCGGTACCATTACTAAATATCTAACCTACTAACTACTCCCAGTACACCAACTACAGTCGGTACCACTACTAAATGTCTAACCTACTAACTACTCCCAGTACACCAACTACAGTCGGTACCACTACTAAATGTCTAACCTACGAACTACTCCCAGTACACCAACCACAGTTGTTACCACTACTACATGTCTAACCTACTAACTACTCCCAGTACACCAACCACAGTCGGTACCACTACTACATGTCTAACCTACTAACTACTCCTAGTGTACCAACCACAGTCGGTACCACTACTACATGTCTAACCTACTAACTACTCCTAGTGTACCAACCACAGTCGGTACCACTACTACATGTCTAACCTACTAACTACTCCCAGTGTACCAACCACAGTCGGTACCATTACTACATGTCTAACCTACTAACTACTCCCAGTGTACCAACCACAGTCGGTACCACTACTACATGTCTAACCTACTAACTACTCCCAGTACACCAACCACAGTCGGTACCACTACTACATGTCTAACCTACTAACTACTCCCAGTGTACCAACCACTGTTGGTACCACTACTACATGTCTAACCTACTAACTACTCCTAGTGTACCAACCACAGTCGGTACCACTACTACATGTCTAACCTACTAACTACTCCTAGTGTACCAACCACAGTCGGTACCACTACTACATGTCTAACCTACTAACTACTCCCAGTGTACCAACCACAGTCGGTACCACTACTACATGTCTAACCGACTAACAACTCCCAGTACACCAACCACAGTTGGTACCACTACTACATGTCTAACCTACTAACTACTCCCAGTGTACCAACCACAGTCGGTACCACTACTACATGTCTAACCTACTAACTACTCCCAGTGTACCAACCACATTCGGTACCACTACTACATGTCTAACCTACTAACTACTTCCAGTGTACCAACTACAGTCGGTACCACTACTACATGTCTAACCTACTAACTTCTCCTAGCGTACCAACCACAGTTGGTACCACTACTACATGTCTAACCTACTAACTACTCCCAGTACACCAACCACAGTTGGTACCACTACTACATGTCTAACCTACTAACTACTCCCAGTACACCAACCACAGTTGGTACCACTTCTACATGTCTAACCTACTAACTACTCCCAGTACACCAACCACAGTTGGTACCACTTCTACATGTCTAACCTACTAACTACTCCCAGTACACCAACCACAGTTGGTACCACTACTACATGTCTAACCTACTAACTACTCCCAGTGTACCAACCACAGTCGGTACCACTACTACATGTCTAACCTACTAACTACTCCCAGTACACCAACCACAGTTGGTACCACTACTACATGTCTAACCTACTAACTACTCCCATTACACCAACCTCAGTCGGTACCACTACTACATGTCTAACCTACTAACTACTCCTAGTGTACCAACCACAGTCGGTACCACTACTACATGTCTATCCTACTAACTACTCCTAGTGTACCAACCACAGTTGGTACCACTACTACATGTCTATCCTACTAACTACTCCTAGTGTACCAACCACAGTCGGTACCACTACTACATGTCTAACCTACTTACTACTCCTAGTGTACCAACCACAGTCGGTACCACTACTACATGTCTAACCTACTAACTACTCCCAGTACATCAACCACAGTTGGTACCACTACTATATGTCTAACCTACTAACTACTCCCAGTACATCAACCACAGTTGGTACCACTACTACATGTCTAACCTACTAACTACTCCCAGTACATCAACCACAGTTGGTACCACTACTATATGTCTAACCTACTAACTACTCCTAGTGTACCAACCACAGTTGGTACCACTACTACATGTCTATCCTACTAACTACTCCTAGTGTACCAACCACAGTTGGTACCACTACTACATGTCTATCCTACTAACTACTCCTAGTGTACCAACCACAGTTGGTACCACTACTACATGTCTAACCTACTAACTACTCCCAGTGTACCAACCACAGTCGGTACCACCACTACATGTCTATCCTACTAACTACTCCCAGTGTACCAACGATAGTTGGTACCACTATTACATGTCTAACCTACTAACTACTCCTAGTGTACCAACCACAGTCGGTACCACTACTACATGTCTAACCTTCTAACTACTCCTGGTGTACCAACTTCAGTCGGTACCACTACTACATGTCTAACCTACTAACTACTCCCTGTACACCAACCACAGTTGGTACCACAACTACATGTCTAACCTACTAACTACTCCTAGTGTACCAACCACAGTTGCTACCACTACTACATGTCTAACCTACTAACTACTCCTAGTGTACCAACCACAGTCGGTACCACTACTACATGTCTAACCTTCTAACTACTCCTGGTGTACCAACTTCAGTCGGTACCACTACTACATGTCTAACCTACTAACTACTCTCAGTACACCAACCACAATCGGTACCACTTCTACATGTCTGATTCTCCACAGTTTCCTGATTTCCCTCTTCAGCCTCTGGTGTTTCTCAATTTTCCTTCTCATTCACCCTCTGGTCCCACGGTGATGTAATATCCGCAATACTTGCCTTGATATTCTTCTTTTCTTGTAGATGCTCAGGGTGTCGATGAAATCGAACTTACCAGTCTGTTCTGGAGGACTTCTGAGCTAGGATTAAGGATAACTTCCAGAAATCTCTTGATTGGCAGTGCTACCAGGGGCCACTGCTAGCCCAAGATAAACTGTACAGGCATGGAAGTGCTGTCAGATGGACCTGTCCGAGATGCATGCACTCACCCAGTGTTAGTGCATTACTGACTTGTGGAGTTATGTTGAACAGCTGTTATCATGTGTTGAACAGGTCTGTTGGTGGAGTGATCTTCACTATCAACCTAGTCCATAGTGATGATCACACCACCACCTTCTTTTGACCGAGATAGGCAGGCAGTTTTCCTCTGCCTGGTGGCTGTAGTGATAGAGGTTGTTTGGTGGACTATGTTGAAAGGACTTAAGACAGACACTTTTCTCTTCCACTAATCCCTCATCAACTTTTTCAAATTCCACTTTGAAAAGGAAGGTGAGGGTGGAGAGAGAAGTGCTGCCCCCCCCACCATTACATTTGCTAAAAGGTGGGTGAATGCTGTGTGGATGGCTCATGTGAATGGGCTTACTCTGACCATGTGCCTGTAGGTTGGCTGATTTGGAGAGGAGAAGGGTGCCCTCCTTGGGTGCTCTTGGAGCGTTGGATGGTTTAAAACTGGTGGGGTTCCTGGGTCACCACTGAGTGGTACCCCCCCATTGTGAAATTTGTATTGTTATAATTATATTGTTTATTGTTATTGTTTTTATATTGTTTACTCAATTTCATTGTATACCCGTCCATTGTCCTTGCCTTTTGTAATGTCCTCTATATGTCGGCCCTTGTGACCAATAAGGAAATTATTATTATTATTATTATGGAAGTGTATTGGTAGTATCGGTAGAGCTTCAGATAACATGCTTCACAGCTTAGAGTTATGGCCCTTTAAATTCTGAGTTCAAATCCCACCGTGGTTAGCTTTGCCTTTCATCCTTATGAGGTCGATAAAATAAAGTACCTGTAATGCACTGGGGTCGATTTAGTCGACTTTCCCCTCCCCCCAAATTGTTGTTGATGCATAGAGTTATGGTCCTTGCCATTCTGAGTTCAAATCCCGCCGAGGTTAACTTTGCCTTTCATCCTTACGGGGTCAATAAAATAAAGTACCAGTAATACACTGGGATAATTGCTGGCCTTGTGCCAAAAGTAGAAACAATTATTATTATTCCTGTATTACTGGCTCTACCATGATTTATTAGTAAACATGTGTTGTGTATATAGTTATAGTGGTTAGCTAACATGTCATAATAAAAATAATGAAATTATTGTGTACAGTGCTCAGGTGCACTACAACTCATCAAAGGTGCATGTATTGTATATAGAATAATGTACAAATGTCAGGAAAGTGAGCAGTGTATGAGTTATGATATACATGTGTGCGTATGTATGGAGGGGGGGGTGGATATCAGGTGTAGTGGTGGTGAATCTCAGGAAGCATGGAGGTTTTAAAGGATGCAGTGTCTCGACAGCTAACAACTGATGCAGGTAGTTTGCTCCATCGAGGTTTTAAAGGTTGCAGTGTCTCGACAGCTAACAACTGATGCAGGTAGTTTGTTCCATGGAGGTTTTAAAGGATGCAGTGTCTCAACAGCTAACAACTGATGCAGGTAGTTTGCTCCATGGAGGTTTTAAAGGATGCAGTGTCTCGACAGCTAACAACTGATGCAGGTAATTTGCTCCATGGAGGTTTTAAAGGATGCAGTGTCTCGACAGCTAACAACTGAAGAAGGTAGTTTGTTCCATGGAGGTTTTAAAGGATACAGTGTCTCGGCAGGTAACAACTGATGCAGGTAGTTTGTTCCATGTTTCAGCAACTCTGAATGTGAAAAAATATTTCTGAAAGTCATGGGAACTGTGCTGTTTTCTGACTTTGATGGCATGCCCATGTGTGTTAGACACATGGAAATCAAAAAGGCACTCAGGGTTGTTGTTGGCAAGATGGTTAATAATATGGTGTTGTGGTTCCATGTCAGCCCTGAACTAACTGACACCTATGATCAAAGGTCTTCCAACCATGACTATCCTCTCTTTCTTTTTTCATGTGTAATATACTCTAAACTACATTAATCTGTGTCTTTTCTTTTTATATGATGATAGGCTGGTGTTTGGGAAAGATTTGACTGCTATTTCTAGCAGATCATGCAGTCATGTATGGGCTTATTTACAGTATGGTAATGTGATATTGATAGTCTTGTTGTTGTTACTATAGAATGTGACTGATCTTTGAAAGGTTGACCAAACTTGTGAGTTTAACCCTTTCGCATTTAAACCGGTCATATCCAGCCAGAATTCTCTCACTTCTTTCTGTTTAAACCGGCTGTAACTTGCCACTCATACTGATGTTAAGGTAGTGTTCTCAAAATAAATAATACCAAAATCTCAGAGATTCGATATTATGTGATATAATTAAGTAAAATAAATCCTCTACTGTGAAAATACCATAGTATATATAAAGGGTTAACAAAGCTGGAAGGAGGAGGAGGCGAAGAAGGGAGTGCTAGTAGTCTTTTGGGGGTTCCTTATATTTGAGGTCATTGGCAAGGGGTTCAGGCCTCATCACCAAGGAGGGTTGGGGAGAGCACTGGATGTCACTGCCTACCCCCTACTTTACAACACCTTCAGTTGTAGAAAATTTAAAGTGATATCCTTATTCCAAAACTTTGCCTCGGAACTATTGTAAATTAAAGTGCCTACCCAGAATGTTCTTAAGGCCCTGCCCTCCTTAGCACCAAAGCCTGGCAATGGACCTTAATTGGGTTCCTTATATTTGAGGTCACTAAGCAATTTGTTCCTTGAGGTCACTCACAATTGGTACCTTATATTTGAAGTCACTAGCAATTAATTCCATATATTTGAGGTCACTAGCAATAGGTACCTTATATTTGAGGTCACTATCAATAGGTACCATATATTTGAGGTCACTAGCAATAGGTACCTTATATTTGAGGTCACTAGCAATAGTTACCTTATATTTGAGGTCACTAGCAATAGGTACCATATATTTGAGGTCACTAGCAATAGGTACCTTATATTTGAGGTTACTAGCAATAGGTACCTTATATTTGAGGTCACTATCAATAGGTACCATATATTTGAAGTCACTAGCAATAGGTACCTTATATTTGAGGTCACAGGCACCACCCTACTAATCTATTTTGTCACCTGACTTGAATCTCACAACCTCCCCCCATTTCTCTGACACCATTCTTTGACACTATGTAGCTTTTGCATCCACTCACCTTCCCTTACCTCACCCTTCTACTCTCTTTTTCTCTCTCTTTCCACTTCCATATATGGTAAATTGAGAGCAATGGTTAAAATAATCATATATGAGTCTGTTAATCACATGTTCTTTTTCCCTTCTTTGCAGGGTTTGTGCCTTTTGGGACCCCATTTGTAAGTATTCAACTCTTATGTTCATTACTTTACTATTTACTGTTGTTCAGTGGAGGTGCACAGACCAGTGGTTAGGGTGCTGCAACCACAATCATAGGGTGATGAGTTGAATCCTTGGCTAGTGTATTGTGTTCTTAACTATGATTATTCATTGAAACGTTTTTCTTGATATGACTGGGGTCCCAATTATTAAAACAGCCAAGAAACCTCCTGTGATGTGAAGCCACAAAAACCAGCTAAACCTTCATTGCTGTGAGCTGTGGATTGGCAGTATCGGTAGAGGGTCGGACGCCATGCTTTGAAGCATAGAGTTACAGCCCTTTATGGTCTGAGTTCAAATCCCGCCGAGGTTAACTTTGCCTTTCATCCTTACGGGGTCGATAAAATAAAGTACCAGTAATGCACTGGGTAATTGCTGGCCTTGTGCCCAAAGTAGAAACAATTATATTTACTACTAGCATGTGTAGTGTGCATATTGATATTATACAGGAAATCGATTATGCAGTACGGTCACTGTTTTCAATCAAAAGAAATAAAACCCTTGGCGATACTTGGTTTTAGTGTCCTAAATTATCACCATCGACATTCAATTATTAGCTCCACCCACTACGTCACGAAGGTAAATGTTTCGAACAAATTTTAAACTGTATATCGCAACAATATATTGTTTAAATAAATTTTTTTTCTGTTGTTAAAAACTGTAAATCTGTTTTAAAAAAAATGTATTTCGCAGCAATTTTTTTTTCTGTTAAAAACTGTAAATAAATATTCATGTAAAAATGAAGCATAGTTTTTCTGTGAAAAACCGTAAATAAATATTTATTTTGTTCAAAAAATAAATAAAAAATCTAATTTTCTCTGTTAATATTTTAATAAATATTTATTCTAAAAATTCAATGTTTTTTCGTGTAAAAATGAAGCATGTAAGAAAATGAACATGTAAAAATCAAGCCGCAGCAGCAGCTGATGACGTGTCATGACGTATCGTGTAGTGGGTGGAGCTAATAATTGAATGTCGATGATGATAATTTAGGACACTAAACCCAAGTATCGCCAAACCCTTAAATTGCGAAGAAGGGACGCGTGTTTTTATTTTAATTTTAATACATGTTAACCACCACTAACAGTAAGTAGTATTTTTCAAATTGCATATCATCGACATTGCTATTTCGCTGTTAATAAACAACGCTTTTCACGTCGCTCCACTTCTCATTGTACGCCGTCCAGCCCCAAGGGCATATTTCTATTTTTTTTCCTGAAACTGCTTCTTTATAATAAACTTTCAATAATATTTTTCAAATTATTAACTTAAAAAGTGGCCCCGGGTGCAACCGGGCTCAGCTGCTAGTTATATATAAACGGCATTAGGAGAAAATTAGTGACAGAAAATTAGTATGTTTATTTAAGCGATCGCCACCGGAAGTATTGACATCACACACTCTCTCTTTCTATATATATGGTAGTTGAAGTGATGGTGGTGGCGACGATATAGCGGAAGTGCAATTTTGAAAAGAAGTCAATTTTAAATTATTTATTTTTACGAAATTATTTTTAGTAGATAAAATATATTTAATGAACAGCCACGAAATTTAGTAGATGAATTATGTAATATTCATTCAGGTTGACTTTGCCTTTCATCCTTACGGGGTCGATAAAATAAAGTACCAGTAATGCACTGGGTAATTGCTGGCCTTGTGCCTAAAGTAGAAACAATTATTTATTCAAAATAATCCAACTTATTTTACTAACGGGGTAAAAAAAAACCGTACGCAGTCCCTCAGACCTTCCTTTATTATAGTTTAGATTGTTGTTGTTGAACCCCAGGTCAGCCACGACCCACAGATCATATGGTGGTAGACCACAAGTGGCAAGATGGTGGTGGTGGGGAAAAATGAAAGAGAATGGGGAGAGGTTTAGACTAAAGACAGGAGGGGATCGTAGTCTACAGATGTAGTAGAAATATGAGGGGTCAGTAAAAAATTGAGTGCTTTTTCAAAAATCGATTTCTAGTCCTAAAATGGATTGCTAGTTCAAAAATGGATTGTTAGTCCCAAAACGGCAAGTCTATCCAAAAATGGATTGTTAGTCCAAAAATGTATTGCCAGTCCAAAAATGGATTGCTAGTCTAAAAATAGATTGTTAGTCAAAAATGGATTGCTAGTACAAAAATGGATTGATATTCCAAAAATAGAACACCAGTCCAAAAATAGATTGCCAGTTCAAAAATGGCAAGTTTTTCCCAGAATGGGTTGTTAGTCCAAAAATGGATTGTTAGTCCAAAAAATGGATTGATAATCCAAAAACGGATTGTTAGTGCAGAAAACGAATTGCTAGTCCAAAAATAGATTAGTAGTCGAAAAAATGGATTGCTTGTCCAAAAATAAATTGTTAGTCCAAAAACGAATTGTTGATAAAAAAAGGGATTACTAATCCAAAATGGATTGCTAGTCCAAAAAATGCATTGCTAGTCTGAAAATGGCGAGTTTGTCCAAAAATGGATTGACTCTCCAAAAACGGATTGCTAATCCCCCAAAAGGATAGTTAATTTTAAAAATGGATTGACGGTCCAAATACAAAAATGGATTGCTAGCCCCAAAATGGCGAGTTTGTCTAAAAATGGATTGTTAGTAAAAAAAAAAAATAGATTGATAATCCAAAAATGGATTGTTAGTCCAAAAATGCATAGTTAGTTTAAAAATAGATTGATACTCTAGAAAATGGATTGCTAGTCTGAAAATGGAGTATTTGTCCAAAAATGGATTGATTTTACAAAAATGGATTGCTAGTCCAAAAATGGATTTCTATTCGAAAATTGGCGAGTTTGTCCAAAAATGGATTTCTAGTCCAAAAATGGCATGTTTGTCCAAAAATAGATTGCTAGTCCAAAATGGATTGATATTCACAAAATTAATTGTTAGTTCAAATATGGCGAGTTTGTCCAACAATATATTGCTAGTCCAAAAACGGATTGATAGTAAAAAAAATAGATTGCTAGTCCAAAAATGGATTGCTAGTCCAAAAATGGATTGCTAGTCCAAATATGGATTGATAGTCTAAAAATGAATTTAGTCCAAAAAAGGATTGATTTTACAAAAATGGCATGTTTGTCCAAAAATAGATTGCTAGTCTAAAATGGATTGATATTCACAAAATTAATTGTTAGTCCAAATATGGCGAGTTTGTCCAGAAATGGATTGCTAGTCCAACAATATATTGCTAGTCCAAAAACGGATTGCTAGTCCAACAATATATTGCTAGTCCAAAAACGGATTGATAGTAAAAAAAATAGATTGCTAGTCCAAAAATGGATTGTTAGTCTGAAAGTGGTGATGTTGTCCAAAAATGGATTACTAATCCAAAAATAGATTGGCAGTCCAAAAATGGATTGTTAGTCTGAAAATGGTGAAGCTGTCCAAAAATCGATTGCTAGTCCAAAAATGGATTATTAGTTCAAAAATATACTGATAGTCCAAAAGTGGCATGTTTGTCCAAAAGTGGCATGTTTGTCCAAAAATGGCGAGATTGTCCAAAAATGGATTGCTAGTCCAAAATGGATTGTTAGTCGAAAAGGTGGATTGATAATCCCAAAATGGATTGATATTAAACAAATTAATTATTAGTCCAAATATGGCGAGTTTGTCCAGAAATAGATTGTTAGTCCAATAAATGGATTGTTAGTCTGAAAGTGGAGAGGTTGTGCAAAAATGGATTGTTAGGCCAAAAATGGATTACTAATCCAAAAATAGATTGCTAGTCCAAAAATGGATTGTTAGTCTGAAAATGGTGAGGTTGAAATGGAATTTCAAAAATGGATTGATAGTCCAAATATGGATTGCTAGTCTAAAAATGGATTTCTAGTACAAAAATGCAATGGTGGTCCAAAAAAGGATTGCTAGTCCAAAAAAGGAATGCTTGTCAAAAAATAGATTGCCATTCCAAAATGGCCAATTTGTCCAAAAATAGATTGTTAGTCGAAAAATGATATTTTTGTGCAAAAATGGATTGATACTCCACAAAATGGACTGCTAGTCTGAAAATGGAGGGTTTGTCCAAAAATGGATTGCTAGTAAAAAAAAAATGGATTTTAGTCCAAAAAAAAATGGATTGATAATCCAAAAATGGATTGTTAATCCTAAAATGGAATGCTAGTCCAAAAATGGATTGCTAGTCTAAAAATGGATTTCTAGTCCCAAAATGGCATGTTTGTCCAAAAATGGCAAATTTGTCTAAAAATGGATTGCTAGTCCAAAAACTGGATTGATAGTCGCCAAATGGATTGATATTAGAAAAAATGAATTGTTAGTCCAAGAATGGATTGTTAGTCCAACAAATGGATTGTTAGTCCAACAAATGGATTGCTAGTCCAAAAATGGATTGTTACTCCAAAAATAGATTACTAATCGAAAAATGGATTGCTAATGGAAAAATGGATTGTTAGTCTGAAAATGGCGAGTTTGTCCCAATATGGATTGACACTCTAAAACGGATTGCTAATCCCCAAAAAGGATAGTTAGTTTTAAAAATGGATTGATAATTCAAATACGCATTATTAGCTTTAAAAAATGGATTGCTAGTCCCAAAATGGCGAGTTTGTCTAAAAATTGATTGTTAGTAAAAAAAATAGATTGATAATCCAAAAAGGGATTGCTAGTCCCAAAAAGGATTGCTAGTCCAAAAATAGATTGCCATTCCAAAAATGGCCAGTTTGTCCCAAAAGTGGATTGATAGTCCAAAAATGGAGTGTTTGGCCCAAAATGGATTGCCTTTCCAAAATTGGTGAGTTTGGCCAATAATAGATTGTTTGTCCCAAAATAGATTGTTAGTCCTAAAACGGATTGCTAGTCCCAAAATGGATTGGTAGTCCCAAAATGGATTGCTAGTCCAAACAATGGATCATTAGTCCAAAAATGAATTGCTAGTCCAAAAATGAATTGCTAGTCCAAAAATGGATTGTTAGTCCAAAATATGGTGAGTTTGTCCAGAAATGGATTATTAGTAAAAAAAATGCATTGTTTGTCTAAAAATGGATTGCTAGTCCAAAAATGAATAGATAGTCCTCAAATGGGAAGGACTACTACTACTATTACAACTACTGCTACTACTACTACTAATGCTACTACTGCTGCTACTACTGCTACTACTGCTGCTGCTACTACTACTACTACTACTACTACTACTGCTACTACAGGTACTACTACTACTGCTACTACTACTACTGCTACTACTACTACTACTACTACTGCTGCTACTACTACTACCACCACCACTACCACTACTGCTGCTACTACTACTACTACTACTACTACCACCACTAATACTACCACCACCACCACCACCACTACTACTACTACTACTACTACTACTACCGCTGCTTCTACTACTACTACCGCTGCTTCTACTACTACTACTACCACTGCTTTTACTACTACTACTACTACTACTACTACTATACTACTACCACTACTACTACTACTTGCTTCGATTTATCCAACAGGTTGTCGGAATGCTGCTTCCTAATCCGACCATTCCCAAGACAATTATATGGCAATGGTTGAATCAAAGCCACAATGCCTGTGTCAACTACGCCAATAGAAATGCTACGAAGGTAAGTTAAAGACAGCAGCAAGGCAGAACGAGTGTATATTCTGAAATACTCCATGTTCTTCAACTTTTGCTGTGTTTCTCAGATAAGTTCTTTAAGTGTTAATATGTTATCATGAAACATTAACTGCATGGAACAAGTCATTTTACCATTTTGAAAAGGTAGACCCAGAAAAACCTGGCACGATTTCATAAATTCCGACCTTACACAATTGCACCTCTTTAAGACAAAGTCACTGGACCGAGATCTTTGGTGCCACGCAGTAATATAGAAGACCCGCCTTGCCTATGTACAAAGCGAAACCTATAGTCAGTAGGCACCTCTTAACCAAATATACACCCCACTCACCTCACTACCCCTACTCCATCCTCCCACTCCCACCAACATCACCCTTTCTCTGTAAAGTTGGTACCACAACATCCAGTCCAAATTAATGAAATCGAGATCGTGTAGGTGTCACAACGTAAAAACACAGTCCATGCTATAATGTGGCCATGTAGGTAACACAGTAAAAACCTCCCAGTCCACACTGTAAATGAGGTTGGTGTTATGAAGGGCATCCAGCCATAGAAAACCTGCCAGTCAAAGGGTTGGGAAGACTCAGTTGTTTCAAAGGTATGACAACCTCCTTTGTGCACTCAGTAGAACATGAGATGACATATCCCTGGCTTGTCCACGACATCAGGGAACACTGCTTCAGTACTGACTTGGTCTATATAGACCCATCCAACCCTTGTTAGCAGGGAAAGTGGACATTAAAACGATGACGATGAATATGATGATAACTTTTGTTAGCAAGGGAAACAGATCTTAGATGATGATGATAAGAAAAAATGGTTAACTCAATTTATTTACTTGGTGTAAAATTGTTCGTCTACACACTGTCTACACCCTGTCTGTACCCTGTCTCTACCCTGTCTACACACTGTCTGTACCCTGTCTCTACCCTGTCTGTACCCTGTCTACACCAAGTCTACACCTTGTCTGTACCCTGTCTGTAACCTGTCTCTACCCTGTCTACACACTGTCTACACCCTGTCTGTACCCTGTCTACACCCTGTCTACACCCTGTCTGTACCCTATCTACACCCTGTCTCTACCCTATCTACACCCTGTCTACACCCTGTCTGTACCCTGTCTACACCCTGTCTGTACCCTATCTACACCCTGTCTCTACCCTGTCTACACCCTGTCTACACCCTGTCTGTACCCTGTCTACACCCTGTCTACACCTTGTCTGTACCCTGTCTACACCCTGTCTACACCCTGTGTACACCCTGTCTACACCCTGTCTGTACCCTGTCTACACCCTGTCTGTACCCTGTCTACACCCTGTCTGTACCCTGTCTCTACACCCTGTCTACACCCTGTCTGTACCCTGTCTACACCCTATCTGTACCCTGTCTACACCCTGTCAGTACCCTGTCTACACCCTGTCTATACCCTGTCTACACCCTGTCTACACCCTGTCTGTACCCTGTCTACACCCTGTCTACACCCTGTCTACACCCTGTCAGTACCCTGTCTCTACATCCTGTCTACACCCTGTCTCTACATCCTGTCTACACCCTGTCTGTACCCTGTCTACACCCTGTCTACACACTGTCTACACCCTGTCTACACCCTGTCTACACCCTGTCTACACCCTGTCTGTACCCTGTCTGTACCCTGTCTACACCCTATCTACACCCTGTCCGTACCCTGTCTACACCCTGTCTACACCCTGTCTGTACCCTGCCTACACCCTGTCTACACCTTGTCTGTACCCCATCTGTACCCTGTCTACACCCTGCCTACACCCTGTCTGTACCCTGCCTACACCCTGTCTGTACCCTGTCTACACCCTGTCTGTACCCTGTCTACACCTTGTCTGTACCCTGTCTACACCCTGTCTGTACCCTGTCTACACCTCGTCTGTACCCTGTCTACACCCTGTCTGTACCCTGCCTACACCCTGTCTGTACCCTGTCTACACCCTGTCTGTACCCTGCCTACACCTTGTCTGTACCCTGTCTACACCCTGTCTGTACCCTGTCTACACCCTGTCTGTACCCTGCCTACACCCTGTCTGTACCCTGTCTACATCCTGTCTGTACCCTGTCTACACCTTGTCTGTACCCTGTCTGTACCCTGTCTACACCCTGTCTACACCCTGTCTGTACCCTGTCTACACCCTGTCTGTACCCTGTCTACACCCTGTCTACACCCTGTCTGTACCCTGCCTACACCTTGTCTGTACCCTGTCTACACCCTGCCTACACCCTGTCTGCACCCTGTCTACACCCTGTCTGTACCCTGCCTACACCCTGTCTGTACCCTGTCTACACCCTATCTGTACCCTGTTTGTACCCTGTCTACACCCTGTCTGTACCTTGTCTACACCCTGTCTACACCCTGTCTGTACCCTGTCTACACCCTGTCTGTACCCTGTCTGTACCCTGTCTGTACCCTGCCTACACCCTGTCTGTACCCTGTCTAGACCCTGTCTGTACCCTGTCTACACCCTGTCTGTACCCTGTCTACACCCTGTCTCTACCCTGTCTATCCCTGTCTACACCCTGTCTGTACCCTGTCTGTACCCTGTCTGTAACCTGTCTCTACCCTGTCTACACCCTGTCTGTACCCTGTCTACACCCTCTCTACACCCTGTCAGTACCCTGTCTACACCCTGTCTACACCCTGTCTACACCCTGTGTACACCCTGTCTACACCCTGTCTGTACCCTGTCTACACCCTGTCTGTACCCTGTCTACACCCTGTCTACACCTTGTCTGTACCCTGTCTACACCCTGTGTACACCCTGTGTACACCCTGTCTACACCCTGTCTGTACCCTGTCTACACCCTGTCTGTACCCTGTCTCTACACCCTGTCTACACCCTGTCTGTACCCTGTCTACACCCTATCTGTACCCTGTCTACACCCTGTCAGTACCCTGTCTACACCCTGTCTATACCCTGTCTACACCCTGTCTACACCCTGTCTACACCCTGTCTACACCCTGTCAGTACCCTGTCTCTACATCCTGTCTACACCCTGTCTGTACCCTGTCAACACCCTGTCTAGACCCTGTCTGTACCCTGCCTACACCTTGTCTGTACCCTGTCTACACCCTGCCTACACCCTGTCTGTACCCTGTCTACACCCTATCTGTACCCTGTTTGTACCCTGTCTACACCCTGTCTGTACCTTGTCTACACCCTGTCTACACCCTGTCTGTACCCTGTCTACACCCTGTCTGTACCCTGTCTGTACCCTGTCTGTACCCTGCCTACACCCTGTCTGTACCCTGTCTACACCCTGTCTGTACCCTGTCTGTACCCTGTCTGTACCCTGTCTACACCCTGTCTGTACCCTGTCTGTACCCTGCCTACACCCTGTCTGTACCCTGTCTGTACCCTGTCTACACCCTGTCTGTACCCTGCCTACACCCTGTCTGTACCCTGTCTACACCCTGTCTGTACCCTGTCTACACCCTGTCTACACCCTGTCTACAACCTGTCAGTACCCTGTCTACACCCTGTCTGTACCCTGTCTACACCCTATCTGTACCCTGTCTACACCCTGTCAGTACCCTGTATACACCCTGTCTACACCCTGTCTGTACCCTGTCTACACCCTGTCTACACCCTGTCAGTACTCTGTCTCTACATCCTGTCTACACCCTGTCTCTACATCCTGTCTACACCCTGTCTGTACCCTGTCTACACCCTGTCTACACCCTGTCTACACCCTGTCTGTACCCTGTCTGTACCCTGTCTACACCCTATCTACACCCTGTCCGTACCCTGTCTACACCCTGTCTCTACCCTGTCTACACCCTGTCTGTACCCTGTCTACACCCTGTCTGTACCCTGTCTACACCCTGTCTGTACCCTGTCTGTACCCTGTCTGTACCCTGTCTACACCCTGTCTGTACCCTGTCTACACCCTGTCTGTACCCTGTCTACACCCTGTCTGTACCCTGTCTACACCCTGTCTGTACCCTGTCTACACCCTGTCTGTACCCTGTCTACACCCTGTCTGTACCCTGTCTACACCCTGTCTGTACCCTGTCTACACCTTGTCTGTACCCCATCTGTACCCTGTCTGTACCCTGTCTACACCCTGTCTGTACCCTGTCTACACCCTGTCTGTACCCTGCCTACACCCTGTCTGTACCCTGTCTACACCCTGTCTGTACCCTGCCTACACCCTGTCTGTACCCTGCCTACACCTTGTCTGTACCCTGCCTACACCCTGTCTGTACCCTGTCTGTACCCTGTCTGTACCCTGCCTACACCCTGTCTGTACCCTGCCTACACCCTGTCTGTACCCTGCCTACACCCTGTCTGTACCCTGTCTGTACCCTGTCTGTACCCTGTCTACACCCTGTCTGTACCCTGCCTACACCCTGTCTGTACCCTGCCTACACCTTGTCTGTACCCTGCCTACACCCTGTCTGTACCCTGTCTGTACCCTGTCTGTACCCTGCCTACACCCTGTCTGTACCCTGCCTACACCTTGTCTGTACCCTGCCTACACCCTGTCTGTACCCTGTCTGTACCCTGTCTGTACCCTGCCTACACCCTGTCTGTACCCTGTCTACACCCTGTCTGTACCCTGCCTACACCCTGTCTGTACCCTGTCTACACCCTGTCTGTACCCTGCCTACACCCTGTCTGTACCCTGTCTACACCCTGTCTGTACCCTGCCTACACCCTGTCTACACCTTGTCTGTACCCCATCTGTACCCTGTCTGTACCCTGTCTACACCCTGTCTGTACCCTGTCTACACCCTGTCTGTACCCTGCCTACACCCTGTCTGTACCCTGTCTACACCCTGTCTGTACCCTGTCTACACCCTGTCTGTACCCTGCCTACACCCTGTCTGTACCCTGCCTACACCTTGTCTGTACCCTGCCTACACCCTGTCTGTACCCTGTCTGTACCCTGTCTGTACCCTGCCTACACCCTGTCTGTACCCTGCCTACACCTTGTCTGTACCCTGTCTACACCCTGTCTGTACCCTGCCTACACCCTGTCTACACCTTGTCTGTACCCCATCTGTACCCTGTCTGTACCCTGTCTACACCCTGTCTGTACCCTGTCTACACCTTGTCTGTACCCTGTCTACACCCTGTCTGTACCCTGCCTACACCCTGTCTACACCTTGTCTGTACCCCATCTGTACCCTGTCTGTACCCTGCCTACACCCTGTCTGTACCCTGTCTACACCCTGTCTGTACCCTGCCTACACCCTGTCTACACCTTGTCTGTACCCCATCTGTACCCTGTCTGTACCCTGTCTACACCCTGTCTGTACCCTGTCTACACCTTGTCTGTACCCTGCCTACACCCTGTCTGTACCCTGTCTACACCCTGTCTGTACCCTGCCTACACCCTGTCTGTACCCTGTCTACACCCTGTCTGTACCCTGCCTACACCCTGTCTGTACCCTGTCTACACCCTGTCTGTACCCTGTCTACACCCTGTCTGTACCCTGCCTACACCTTGTCTGTACCCTGTCTACACCTTGTCTGTACCCTGTCTACACCCTGTCTGTACCCTGTCTACACCCTGTCTGTACCCTGTCTACACCCTGTCTGTACCCTGTCTACACCCTGTCTGTACCCTGTCTACACCCTGTCTGTACCCTGTCTACACCCTGTCTGTACCCTGTCTACACCCTGTCTGTACCCTGTCTACACCCTGTCTGTACCCTGTCTACACCTTGTCTGTACCCTGCCTACACCCTGTCTGTACCCTGTCTACACCCTGTCTGTACCCTGTCTACACCTTGTCTGTACCCTGTCTGTACCCTGTCTACACCCTGTCTACACCCTGTCTGTACCCTGCCTACACCCTGTCTGTACCCTGTCTACACCCTGTCTGTACCCTGCCTACACCTTGTCTGTACCCTGTCTACACCCTGTCTGTACCCTGTCTACACCCTGTCTGTACCCTGTCTACACCCTGTCTGTACCCTGTCTACACCTTGTCTGTACCCTGTCTGTACCCTGTCTACACCCTGTCTACACCCTGTCTGTACCCTGTCTGTACCCTGTCTACACCCTGTCTACACCCTGTCTGTACCCTGCCTACACCTTGTCTGTACCCTGTCTACACCCTGTCTGTACCCTGTCTACACCCTGTCTGTACCCTGTCTACACCCTGTCTGTACCCTGTCTACACCTTGTCTGTACCCTGTCTGTACCCTGTCTACACCCTGTCTACACCTTGTCTGTACCCTGTCTGTACCCTGTCTACACCCTGTCTACACCCTGTCTGTACCCTGTCTACACCCTGTCTGTACCCTGTCTACACCTTGTCTGTACCCTGTCTGTACCCTGTCTACACCCTGTCTACACCTTGTCTGTACCCTGTCTGTACCCTGTCTACACCCTGTCTACACCCTGTCTGTACCCTGTCTACACCCTGTCTGTACCCTGCCTACACCCTGTCTGTACCCTGTCTACACCCTGTCTGTACCCTGCCTACACCCTGTCTACACCTTGTCTGTACCCCATCTGTACCCTGTCTGTACCCTGTCTACACCCTGTCTGTACCCTGCCTACACCTTGTCTGTACCCTGCCTACACCCTGTCTGTACCCTGTCTACACCCTGTCTGTACCCTGCCTACACCCTGTCTACACCTTGTCTGTACCCCATCTGTACCCTGTCTGTACCCTGTCTACACCCTGTCTGTACCCTGTCTACACCCTGTCTGTACCCTGCCTACACCCTGTCTACACCTTGTCTGTACCCCATCTGTACCCTGTCTGTACCCTGTCTACACCCTGTCTACACCCTGTCTGTACCCTGTCTGTACCCTGTCTACACCCTGTCTACACCCTGTCTGTACCCTGCCTACACCTTGTCTGTACCCTGTCTACACCCTGTCTGTACCCTGTCTACACCCTGTCTGTACCCTGTCTACACCCTGTCTGTACCCTGTCTACACCCTGTCTGTACCCTGTCTGTACCCTGTCTACACCCTGTCTGTACCCTGCCTACACCTTGTCTGTACCCTGTCTACACCCTGTCTGTACCCTGTCTACACCCTGTCTGTACCCTGCCTACACCCTGTCTACACCTTGTCTGTACCCCATCTGTACCCTGTCTGTACCCTGTCTACACCCTGTCTGTACCCTGTCTACACCCTGTCTGTACCCTGCCTACACCCTGTCTACACCTTGTCTGTACCCCATCTGTACCCTGTCTGTACCCTGTCTACACCCTGTCTGTACCCTGCCTACACCTTGTCTGTACCCTGTCTACACCCTGTCTGTACCCTGTCTACACCCTGTCTGTACCCTGTCTACACCCTGTCTGTACCCTGTCTACACCCTGTCTGTACCCTGCCTACACCCTGTCTGTACCCTGTCTACACCCTGTCTGTACCCTGCCTACACCCTGTCTGTACCCTGCCTACACCCTGCCTACACCCTGTCTGTACCCTGCCTACACCCTGTCTGTACCCTGCCTACACCTTGTCTGTACCCTGTCTACACCCTGTCTGTACCCTGTCTACACCCTGTCTGTACCCTGTCTACACCCTGTCTGTACCCTGTCTACACCTTGTCTGTACCCTGTCTGTACCCTGTCTACACCCTGTCTACACCCTGTCTGTACCCTGTCTACACCCTGTCTGTACCCTGTCTACACCTTGTCTGTACCCTGTCTGTACCCTGTCTACACCCTGTCTACACCCTGTCTGTACCCTGTCTACACCCTGTCTGTACCCTGTCTACACCCTGTCTGTACTCTGCCTACACCCTGTCTGTACCCTGCCTACACCCTGTCTGTACCCTGCCTACACCTTGTCTGTACCCTGTCTACACCTTGTCTGTACCCTGTCTACACCCTGTCTGTACCCTGTCTACACCCTGTCTGTACCCTGTCTACACCCTGTCTGTACCCTGTCTACACCTTGTCTGTACCCTGTCTGTACCCTGTCTACACCCTGTCTACACCTTGTCTGTACCCTGTCTGTACCCTGTCTACACCCTGTCTACACCCTGTCTGTACCCTGTCTACACCCTGTCTGTACCCTGTCTACACCTTGTCTGTACCCTGTCTGTACCCTGTCTACACCCTGCCTACACCCTGTCTACACCCTGTCTGTACCCTGCCTACACCTTGTCTGTACCCTGTCTACACCTTGTCTGTACCCTGTCTACACCCTGTCTGTACCCTGTCTACACCCTGTCTGTACCCTGTCTACACCCTGTCTGTACCCTGTCTACACCTTGTCTGTACCCTGTCTGTACCCTGTCTACACCCTGTCTACACCTTGTCTGTACCCTGTCTGTACCCTGTCTACACCCTGTCTACACCCTGTCTGTACCCTGTCTACACCCTGTCTGTACCCTGTCTACACCTTGTCTGTACCCTGTCTGTACCCTGTCTACACCCTGCCTACACCCTGTCTACACCCTGTCTGTACCTTGTCTACACCCTGTCTGTACCCTGTCTACACCCTGTCTGTACCCTGTCTACACCTTGTCTGTACCCTGTCTGTACCCTGTCTACACCCTGTCTACACCTTGTCTGTACCCTGTCTGTACCCTGTCTACACCCTGTCTACACCCTGTCTGTACCCTGTCTACACCCTGTCTGTACCCTGCCTACACCTTGTCTGTACCCTGTCTGTACCCTGTCTACACCCTGTCTACACCTTGTCTGTACCCTGTCTGTACCCTGTCTACACCCTGTCTACACCCTGTCTGTACCCTGTCTACACCCTGTCTGTACCCTGTCTACACCTTGTCTGTACCCTGTCTGTACCCTGTCTACACCCTGCCTACACCCTGTCTACACCCTGTCTACACCCTGTCTGTACCCTGTCTACACCCTGTCTGTACCCTGTCTACACCTTGTCTGTACCCTGTCTGTACCCTGTCTACACCCTGTCTACACCTTGTCTGTACCCTGTCTGTACCCTGTCTACACCCTGTCTACACCTTGTCTGTACCCTGTCTGTACCCTGTCTACACCCTGTCTACACCCTGTCTGTACCCTGTCTACACCCTGTCTGTACCCTGTCTACACCTTGTCTGTACCCTGTCTGTACCCTGTCTACACCCTGTCTACACCCTGTCTGTACCCTGTCTACACCCTGTCTACACCTTGTCTGTACCCTGTCTGTACCCTGTCTACACCCTGTCTACACCTTGTCTGTACCCTGTCTGTACCCTGTCTACACCCTGTCTGTACCCTGTCTACACCCTGTCTACACCCTGTCTGTACCCTGTCTACACCCTGTCTGTACCCTGTCTACACCTTGTCTGTACCCTGTCTGTACCCTGTCTACACCCTGTCTACACCCTGTCTGTACCCTGTCTACACCCTGTCTACACCTTGTCTGTACCCTGTCTGTACCCTGTCTACACCCTGTCTACACCCTGTCTGTACCCTGTCTACACCCTGTCTGTACCCTGCCTACACCTTGTCTGTACCCTGTCTGTACCCTGTCTACACCCTGTCTACACCTTGTCTGTACCCTGTCTGTACCCTGTCTACACCCTGTCTACACCCTGTCTGTACCCTGTCTACACCCTGTCTGTACCCTGTCTACACCTTGTCTGTACCCTGTCTGTACCCTGTCTACACCCTGCCTACACCCTGTCTACACCCTGTCTACACCCTGTCTGTACCCTGTCTACACCCTGTCTGTACCCTGTCTACACCTTGTCTGTACCCTGTCTGTACCCTGTCTACACCCTGTCTACACCTTGTCTGTACCCTGTCTGTACCCTGTCTACACCCTGTCTACACCTTGTCTGTACCCTGTCTGTACCCTGTCTACACCCTGTCTACACCCTGTCTACACCTTGTCTGTACCCTGTCTGTACCCTGTCTACACCCTGTCTGTACTCTGCCTACACCCTGTCTACACCCTGCCTACACCCTGTCTACACCCTGTCTACACCCTGTCTGTACCCTGTCTACACCCTGTCTGTACTCTGCCTACACCCTGTCTACACCCTGTCTACACCCTGTCTGTACCCTGTCTACACCCTGTCTGTACCCTGTCTACACCCTGTCTGTACCCTGTCTACACCCTGTCTGTACCCTGTCTACACCCTGTCTGTACCCTGTCTACACCTTGTCTGTACCCTGTCTGTACCCTGTCTACACCCTGTCTACACCCTGTCTGTACCCTGTCTACACCCTGTCTGTACCCTGTCTACACCTTGTCTGTACCCTGTCTGTACCCTGTCTACACCCTGCCTACACCCTGTCTACACCCTGTCTACACCCTGTCTGTACCCTGTCTACACCCTGTCTGTACCCTGTCTACACCTTGTCTGTACCCTGTCTGTACCCTGTCTACACCCTGTCTACACCTTGTCTGTACCCTGTCTGTACCCTGTCTACACCCTGTCTACACCTTGTCTGTACCCTGTCTGTACCCTGTCTACACCCTGTCTACACCTTGTCTGTACCCTGTCTGTACCCTGTCTACACCCTGTCTACACCCTGTCTACACCTTGTCTGTACCCTGTCTGTACCCTGTCTACACCCTGTCTGTACCCTGTCTACACCTTGTCTGTACCCTGTCTGTACCCTGTCTACACCCTGCCTACACCCTGTCTGTACCCTGTCTACACCCTGTCTGTACCCTGCCTACACCCTGTCTGTACCCTGTCTACACCCTGTCTGTACCCTGCCTACACCCTGTCTGTACCCTGTTTGTACCCTGCCTACACCCTGTCTGTACCTTGTCTACACCCTGTCTACACCCTGTCTGTACCCTGTCTACACCCTGTCTGTACCCTGTCTGTACCCTGTCTGTACCCTGCCTACACCCTGTCTGTACCCTGTCTACACCCTGTCTGTACCCTGCCTACACCCTGTCTGTACCCTGTCTACACCCTGTCTACACCCTGTCTGTACCCTGTCTGTACCCTGTCTGTACCCTGTCTACACCCTGTCTGTACCCTGTCTACACCCTGTCTGTACCCTGTCTGTACCCTGTCTGTACCCTGCCTACACCCTGTCTGTACCCTGTCTACACCCTGTCTGTACCTTGTCTACACCCTGTCTACACCCTGTCTGTACCCTGTCTACACCCTGTCTGTACCCTGTCTGTACCCTGTCTGTACCCTGTCTACACCCTGTCTGTACCCTGTCTACACCCTGTCTGTACCCTGTCTGTACCCTGTCTGTACCCTGTCTACACCCTGTCTGTACCCTGTCTGTACCCTGTCTGTACCCTGCCTACACCCTGTCTGTACCCTGTCTACACCCTGTCTGTACCTTGCATATGCATTACTTGTTTCACAAATTTTTTTGACTGAAAAAGAATTCAAATTTTTGCCCAGGGACCGCATTGTTTAGCATTTTGGTTGCGTTAGGGCCTGTAACATTAAAAGTATCCAACTAAATTCCTTCATGCTCTCCACCACTGCAGTCCCACATGCTTACTGCTCTGTAACTATTTCTTTCATTGTACCATAGCACAACAAATACATGTTCGGTTTGTCAAATGCCTTTTTACTTAACCCTATCGTCTTGGCTTTCGTGGGTTGAACATTTTACTCTCAGGCACCCAATTAAGTTACACCCCTGGTAATCTACAACAAACTTCTTTTATAAGCACAAAATGTAGACATCATCCCCAGGCCGAGGTATTCCGTACTTCTCTGTAGTGTTTCTGAAAGGAGGGATAAACATGCCAATCTATGTTTAGAATCCCGAGCAACGCCAGGCCATTCTGCTAGTGTAAGATAAAAATACCATAAAAATACAATAGTATATATAGAGTAATGTAAATGTTATGTGAGATATTATGTGAGGTAAACCCTTTACTGTGAAAATACAATAGTATCATCATCATCACCGTTTTACATCCGTTCTTCCATGCTAGCATGGGTTAGACGGGTTGTCCTGTTGTGGGCAGTGTCTGGTCGGCTGACCATGCATTGCTCATTCACGAACTGATTTTGGCTTGATTTCTACAGCTGGATGCCCTTCCTAACACCAATCTCATTTACAGTGAGTGCTGGGTGCTTTTTCGTGGCGCCTACACGTCCACTTTACAGTGTGGGCTGGGTCCTTTTTTGCCGTGGGAGGGTGTGGGGGCATATTGTCTAATGCTTCACCTTGTACCCATGGGAGGTCGGGTACTCTGTATTACTGAGTGACACCAGAGGTCACGGTCGTGTGTCATCGCCTTTGAGAGGTGTAATTGAGTAAGGTCAGCTTTTATCACCTCATCCCAGGTCTTCTTGGGTCTCCCCACTCCGCGGTTTCCATTGACTTTATGCTTTATCGTTCGCGTATATTACTATTACACATCCATCGGAGCATGCAGGCTTCATTTCTTTCTAATCTACGTAAGTCTTCCACCTTCAGCACCCAGGTCTCACTACCATGTAACATTGCTGTGCGGAAACACGCATCATACAGTCTGCCTTTCATTTTGAGGGAGAAGCCTTTTGCAGCTAGCAGTGGCAGTAGTTCCCTGAACTTCTTCCATCCCGTTCTTACCCTAGTTATTGTACTTTCTGAACACCCACCTCTGCTGCTAATTTGGTCACCTAGGTAGAAGAAGCTGTCTACTGTTTCTACAGAGCCCTCCCAGAGATTGGTGGTACTTGTTTCCTGTGGCTGTTTGCTGCTTGCTGTCCCAGCACAGCTGCTACATGTGAAGCCTACATTCTTAGTTAAGCTTCCTGAGATCCCGCTACATCTCTTGTGTACCCATTGTTTGCATTTGGAGCAGAGAATGAAGTTCCTACCTACACCTTTCCTACATACTGAGCAAGGCCATTTCCCTGAGGGAATATGGGTTTTGTTTTCTCATCTACTTACAAGAACCTTAGTCTTTGTCATGTTGACTTTGAGACCCTTTCTTTCTTTCTAGTCCCTGCTTCCAAGTTTGAAATTTCTTCTCCAGTTCTACCATAGATTCAGCTATAAGTGCAAGGTCATCAGCTTACAGGAGTTCCCATGGGCATCCGGTCTTAAACTCCTCCGTTATTGCCTGGAGGACTATGATGAACAGGAGAGGGCTAAGAACAGAGCCCTGGTGGACCCCAACCTGTACGCTAAATTCCTCGCTATACTCATTGCTAATCCTAACTTTGCTGACTGCTCCCCTATACATGGCTTGTACAGCTTTCACAAGCCATTCATCTACTCCTAGTTTTCTAAGAGCCCACGAGATCGACGAATGCCAGGTAGAGTGGCTTACTTTTAGCTAGGTACTTTTCCTGTAACTGCCTCACAAGGAAGAGGGCATCAGTGGTACCTCTTCCTGGTACAAACCCAAATTGCATCTCATCTAGTTTCACCCGGTCCCTAATCAACTGTGCAATAACTCTTTCTGTTACTTTCATGACCTGGTCCATCAGCTTTATACCTCTATAGTTTCCTCTATCTAGTGCATCACCTTTACCTTTGTAGCAGTTGACAATGATGCTACTGCACCAATCTTTTGGTATGACACCTTCTAGTATTACCTGGTTAACAATACGTGTGGTTATAGTGTGACCCACAGACCCAGATGCCTTCAACATCTTGGCAGCTATACCCGATGGACCGGTTGCCTTCCCCATCTTCATATCTTTGATTGCCTTACTTACTATGCTGCTGCTGACTTGTACTGCTGGCCCCTCTATAGAGTCTACTTGGGGTAGGGTCTCTTCTTCCCATGCATTCTCCTCATTTAGTAATCTATCATAATGGCTCTTCCATACATCTTTCTTCGCAGCACTTGTGAAGGCAAGCTCACCCTTATCATTCCGGATACACTTCTCTCCAATGACATCACAATTCTCTCTGACACACTGCCTTGCAATCTTGAACACCTCTTGTTTCTGGTCCTCATGTTGCAAAACATGCTTGAATTTTGACTCCTCTGCTTCCCTCCTAGCTAAGTAAACTTGTCGCCTAGCTTCCCTCTTGGTCTCTATGTAATGTACCCTGCTCCCCCCGTTCTTCCATTCTTTCCATGCCTGTCTCTTGGCCTTAACTGCCTCATCTACCTTATTGTTCCACCACCAAGTCACTCTCCTCCTGCTTGTGGTCTTACTCCAGCTACAGATCTCATCCATCGCCTCTAGTAAGTTATTTTTTAGGAACTCCCAGTGCTCTTCTACATTGAATGTCTCTATCTGTTCTTCTTTACTGTCATAGGCGTTGAGTAAAATATCTTTAAATCTGTTACTGGCTGAGGGGTCTTTCAGCTTCCAGATCTTTCTTCTCCAGGTTGGCCTCTGTTTCCAGGTTCGTCTAGTTCTGACCGTGAGGTCGCTGACAACTAAGCTATGTTGGGAGGTACATTCCTCACTAGGGTAGGCTTTTGTGTTTACAACCGTCCATCTGTCACGTCCTCTGATGAGGATAACATCTATCTGACTAGAATGCTCCCCTGATCTATAGGTGATCATGTGGTTGTCGGGCTTTTTGAAGTTTGTGTTACATATCGACATGTCATTGGCGTCGCAGAATTCTAGAAGTCGGAATCCTTCTTCATTTCTTGTGCCAACCCCATGGTCTCCATGGACTCTATTGAAGCCATCACAGTGTTTACCTACGTGTCCGTTAAAATCTCCTGCGATGATTAGGAAGTCATTGTCGTTTGTTAGAGCAGTAGTGTGCATTAGGGACTCGTAAAACCTATCCTTAAGTTCGTCTGGCAACCCCGATTGGGGTGCGTAAGCTGATATTATTGTGGTAATTGTTTTATTCAGGACTAGTCTGAGTTTAATGATTCTTGCATTTACCCTGTACACTGAGATTACTTTATCTACCCACTTGTCAGCTAGTAGTATACCTACACCACCCATCCCATCGTCATTTCCCACCCAGAAAAATTTGTAGCACTGACTTTTTCCTACAAGGACTCTAGCAGACTCTCCTCTCCATCTAGTCTCTTGCACACAGCATACGTCAATTTCCTTTTGCTCTAGCATTTCTACGATTTCTCCTGCTCTTCCTTTCATTGTGCTTACATTGATGGTACCAACTTGGAGTTTTGACATTCATAGGGAAGGGTCGATTTTTGCAGAGGTGTGTGTGTGCGCTTCCTGTCTCTGGATTGGGGCTTCACATGGGTGCTTGGTAGCTTGCGGAATCATATTCATTTCATCTATTAATTCAGAGTTGCTCCAATTTATTCTCAGCTCATCCATACATAACGGTAGGAAAATTCAGGGCTAGAAGAACAGTCGTGGTGGTGATAATGGCAGGGTGTGTTGGGCTGGGACGGGGGAGGAGAGAGTTAGGTAGTAGTAGAAATGGCAGGGTTTGTTGGGGTTGGTAGTGGGAGGGGGGGCATGCTGAGGTTTGATTGGTCGAATAGGCTATGGTGGTGTGAGGGAAATTGTGAGGTAGATAGCCAAGTCATGGCCTGTAGCCTTTGATGGCAAAATAGACAGATAGAGAGGCAGCATGGTAGAGAAAATGAGGGTAACAAAATAAATGTGTATATATAGAGGAATGTAAATGTTATGTGAGATATTATGTGAGGTAAAGCCTTTACTGTGAAAATACAATAGTATATATAGAGTAATGTTAATGCTATGTGAGATATTATGTGAGGTAAAGCCTTTACTGTGAAAATACAAAAGTACATATAGAGTAATTTCTTTATTTGCCACCAGGGCACAAAAGGTAGGGACAGATACAAGGGGGGAAGTTTACATATATAACTAACGAGTACAAAAATATAACAATGAAATAACAACAACAAACGAAGTCCTCAATAGGGAGGGGGCATTAACATGGGTCGCTCACACCCCGGAAAAAATGTGCAACCCTTCTCCTCAGGAGCACAAAGAGTAGGTGCTTCCCTCGTCTCCTCTTTTTCCTCTTCTTTCACCTACAGGCTGATATAGAGAGAAGACCCATTCACTCTGGCCATTCTCCCTACTTTCACCCACCTTTCATAAAACTTGCTGGGGTAGAGCACCCCTCTCTCCATTCTGATCCTTCTTTTAAAATGGTATTTGAAAAAGGGGACCAGTTGTTGGCCGGAGAGAAAGGTGTCTGACCTCAGCCCTTTCAGTCTCGTCCACCATACAACTTCTTTAGCCATGGCTATCACACAGAGAAAAACCGCCTCTCCTTCGTTTTTGAAAGGGGGAGGCGGTTTGATTGTGACAATGGACTCGGTGGTCAACCGGATTGGTCCCACCCTCGACAGTAGTCGTTCCACATAGCCCCACAAGTCAGCAATGCCTGGGCAGTGTACGAATGCGTGCGCAACGGTTTCGTCGTCATGCACGCATCTTGGACAGATCTTATTCAAAGGATCCCTACCCAGGCTCCCATGCCTGTGGAGCTTGTCTCGAACGGGTAGAGCCCCTCGGTAGCACTGCCAAGCCAGGGACTTTTGGAAGTTGTCCATCGGTCCAGGGCCAAACGTCCTACCGAACAGACTGGCCAGTTCATCTTCCTCCATGCCTAGAGCTTCTCCGAGAGCATCATCGCACCTGCTGTGTACCAACCCTCTATAGAATGTCGAGGTGGAGTCTCCACTGATTGCTGGGTCCGCTTTCCAGAGGGCTGCGAGCGCCTGGGCACATTCAATGTGCCAGTCGCCCACTTTTCTCGGTCTTTGCTTGACCCAGGATTGCAGTTCGGTGAGCGAGACGAGTCTGGGAAAGGCTCGCCTCACAAACGGGGCCCACACCGGTTGACCGGTGAGGAATACCCGGAGGTGCTGTAGCCTTAATGCGTGTTTACGCATCTGTAGCCACGGCATCCCCAGCCCTCCTTTCTAAGGGTGTTGACAGCAGATGGATCTCCTCACCAAAGGGGTCCGCTTGTTCCAAAGAAATTGGAACAGCGCGCACTCCATTTTGGCGAGTCTTTTCACTGGGCAAGGCATGACGGTCAAGCGGTAGTAGATGACGGATGCTATATAAGTATTCGCCACCTCCGCTCGACCTTTCAGGGATAGTTTGCACTGGGCCCACTTCTGGGTGAGTGCAAACACCCTGGCCGTTACCTCGTTCCATTTTTTCTCCACCTGGAGGTCTGGTCCGAACCAGACCCCAAGCAGCTTCACCGGGCCCTCCGTCCACCGTCCGACGACATCATTGGAGGGCATCGGTTTGCCTCTCCATGTTCCGAGTTGCAAACCGACGGACTTGTCCCGGTTAAGCTTGGCTCCTGTAAACCTTTCATATCCCTCCAGTAAGGTGCCGATCTCACCGATTTGCGAGGTTTTCGACACCATTACTGTCACGTCATCGGCGTAGGCCGACGCCGCTTTCTGCAATCCCGGTTCCAAAGGGATGCCCTGCAACCACTCCAACTTTCGCAGTAGGGCCCCACCAAGGCCGGGTTCATTCCCTACCCTCTCTATGATGTATCGCATAAGGTGGAGATTGTCGTGAATGGACCTGGACGGGATTGCGCATGTCTGCGCTTCTCCCACCTGGTTTCCAACGACAAGCGCCAACCTCTTCGCAAACACCTTGGCCAAAATCTTTAACTCTGTATTTAGCAGAGTTATGGGCCTGAAGTTACTTATGTCATCCCCCTTGTTCTCATGCTTCCTCACCAGCGTAACTACGCCCTTGGTCACAGAAGTGGGAATTCTTCCGTTCTGCTGCCAGTTGCAGTAGACCGCTTCGAGGATATCAGAGAACAAGTCCGGCATCGCTACATATAGCTCGTATGGTAGACCATCGAGACCCGGGGATTTGCGTTTGCCGCATTGGCTCAGCGCCGCCCCTATCTCAGCAGCTGAAATCGGCCTTTTGCAGGACTTCGCCTCCGCGTCCGAGAGGCGCGGCAGACCGTCGAGGTATGGATTGAAATCCATAGTCTCACCCGGCGCGCCGCCCCTCTCGAACAGTCGTGCAAAGTGCCGCTGAAAGGCCGCACACATCTGCCCAGGTTCAAGGATCACATGCCCATCCTGGTCTTTCAAAGACCGAATCGTGGACTTGTTTCCACTTTTTGCCTCTGTCACTCGGACCCAGCTCACAGCTTTGGCTCCCTCATTACCCAGAGCACGTATTTTACTCCTGACAACGCAGCCCTCGCGCTTCACATCAAAGAACTGGTCTAAGGCCATTCTTGATGCCAGCACGCTGGCTACATTGCCACTCCTAATCGCCTCTTCTACTCTATCTACTAATTCCCTTTCCGTCTTGTTCCTATCCCTTGCTAATTCCTGACTAAAACCTATTCGATTCTATTCTAATTGCTCTCTTAAGAGAGCTCCACCACCTGTTGTTGACAATTGCCCCTGTCAAATTCTGCTTAACTAACGTGCTAATCCGTTTACTGTAAGCTTTGCTTGTCGGTAAGGACAAGTTCAGCTTCCAGTAACCGGGTCCCTGTCTATGGGTTCTATCAAGGTTGGCTATGCAGGTCACTAACTTGTGATCCGAATAGTCAACCATGAACATTTTTGGACAGCTAAATGTGTCCCTATCCTTATCTCTAACTAGGACCCTATCTAGGTACGACCTAGATGTTCCGCTGCGATTGGTCCACGTCCATAGTGGTACAGTCGGAAAATCTAGTCGATATCTATCGGCCAGGTCAAATCGGCCGATTAACCTTTTGAGGCTTTTACACCCCCCTCTATTGGCACATGCCCCTACATAGTCCCAACGTGCATCCAGGATACCATTCCAGTCTCCCACTAAAAGCAAGGAGCGGGACGTTCCCAGAAAAGTTTCCAGACGTTGGAAGTATTCCGGCCGCGCTGCCCAAAAAGGGGCGTACACAGCAATTAGTCTAAGGGCCCCACTTTCACTACTGCCGACGTCTAAAACCACCAGTCGACCCTCCGGGTCCAGGTGCACCTTCTGTATGGCGAGGCCCAGGTGTTTTCGCAGCAGAACGACAGCTCCACCTCCACCCCCCAGTTGACAGAGAGATGCGAAGATCTCAAAGTCGTCGAAGAGGGGCGCCAGTTGGCGCTCGCTGCTGATCCTGGACTCGCAAATAGCCATTACATCCATTCTATGCGACCTGAGATCGTTTAAAAGTTTGCCTTGTTTCCAAGACAGTCGCAGGCCGCGTACATTCAGACACCCAACTCTTATATCAGCCATGTTGGTTAAAAGAGGAAGGACCTACCTGTTCGGCTCTTGAGGAGCAGGTTGCTCAATATCCATGGGTGTATTGGAGGGGTTGTTTGGTGGGGTGTTGTTCTGTGGTGGGGTGGGGGTGTTTGGTGAGGTGTGGGTGGGGAAACGTTTCAAGAGGACGCGGTTATAGGGTCGAGTACATGTTTTCCCCACGTCCTCAGGAAGTTCTCTCTTAGTTTTGTATAGGTGTCCATTGGGAGTCTTATCATTTTTAAATGTGGTTTGTTGGCCGCGCTTGCAAAGAATTGCCCTTCAGTTTCCACCGAAGGGTCTTTGTGTATTGTTTTTACTAGTTCTTTGTTATTTGTGTTAATGTATGTATACTGTTTTATTTGTGTTGTGTTTGTTTGTTGTTGTTGTGTGTGCTTACGTTTTGTTGTATGTGTTATGTTTTGGGGTGGGATGGTTTTTGTTTGTTCTGTTTGTTTTGTTTCTGTTGGTGGTTGTGTGTTTGTTTCGTTTATGTTCGTGTGGTGTTTTCTTTTTGTTGTTGTTGTTGTTTTTGTTGTTGTGGTGGTGGTGGTGGTGGCAGTGGTGGTGTGTGGGGTGTAGGCAAAAGAGCCTTTTTTTTTGTCAATTGAGGACAGGCAGCCCTTAGATGACTCCTGTTTGAACAGTAGTAACATATGGGCCTCCTACCCTCGCTGAAATGTATATAAATGTTTCTCCATCGAGGGACACCCTCTGTGGTATTCTAGCTATTCGTTCTGGTCTCATTTGGACCAGAACCTCCACGCTCAAACCGCCGAAAACGTCTGTGGTGACTTCTCCTACTGAGAGGATTCCGTCCTCATCTTCTAAAAATCCTGTTAGTACCCAGGAAATGCATGCATTTGGCCGGATTCCGGAGACTCTTATTTTCTGCGTCCTTTTCCCTAAATATGTGGGGAAAAATGTGTGTAGCTTGGAAACAATTGGCGCCACAGAGTATTTCCTGGCCGTCAATTGATCCTTCATTAGCACCGTTATATTCCCATAGAGTGGCCCTTTTTGTATGAACGATATATCACTCCACACATTTTTTAGGACCAGCTCAATATCTTTTTGGGATAATTGAGCTGGTTTCCTTGTTATGTTGGAGATGGTTCTGAAAGATATCGTTCTTAGTGTCGTGTCTCTTTTGATTTCTTGTGGGAAGGTGATTGTGAAGTCTCCTCCTTCTTTGAAAGTTACATACTGTTTTGCTTCCTTCAACTTTTCTCTCAGAGTTGTAATGTCCAGTTGCTTGCAGGTCTGTGTTTTCCGGACCGCCTGTGCAAAGGAGGCACCAGTAGTGGGTTCGCTTTGTTTGGTGTTATCGTTATTTTTTCCTTGGTTGGTGCTGTGACTATTGCTGTTATTGTCATTGTTGTTTTTGTCTGCGTTTATGTGACTTTCTGGGTTTTCACCCATTTTTACAAATTTTTCTTTTAATTCCGTGTTCCATGTTTCTTTTGCAGAAGTGAGGAGGGAAGACTTAGAGCCTTGTGCTTCTAACTTCTCTGTATCACCTTTCTTAGGGGGCGTGCCTTTCTCGTTAGGATGAGATGTGAAAATTCCGTCCATTTCTATTAGTTTGCCGTAATAAATTTTTAACTGGAAAATTCGAAAATAAATAAACTCAAAGTTTGACGACCAAGGCAAGGAGTTAACGTATATTACAGTATAAAAAAATTAATCAAAACTCACTTTTGAGTAAGTAAATCCAACTCGGTAGCCGAGCTTGTTCACACACGTCAACACACGTCTCTTGTATACGAGATGTTATGTGAGATATTATGTGAGGTAAAGCCTTTACTGTGAAAATACAATAGTATATATAGAGTAGTGTAAATGTTATGTGAGATTTTATGTGAGGTAAAGCCTTTACTGTGAAAATATAATAGTATATATAGAGTAATGTAAATGTTATGTGAGGTAAAGCCTTTACTGTGAAAATACAATAGTATATATAGAATAATGTAAATGTTATGTGAGATATTATGTGAGGTAAAGCCTTTACTGTGAAAATACAATAGTATATATAGAGTAATGTAAATATTATGTGAGGTAAAGCCTTTACTGTGAAAATACAATAGTATATATAGAGTAATATAAATGTTATGTGAGATATTATGTGAGGTAAAGCCTTTACTGTGAAAATACAATAGTATATATAGAGTAATGTAAATGTTATGTGAGATATTATGTGAGGTAAAGCCTTTACTGTGAAAATACAATAGTATATATAGAGTAATGTAAATGTTATGTGAGATATTATGTGAGGTAAAGCCTTTACTGTGAAAATAAAATAGTATATATAGAGTAATGTTAATGTTATGTGAGATATTATGTGAGGTAAAGCCTTTACTGTGAAAATACAATAGTATATATAGAGTAATGTAAATGTTATGTGAGATATTATGTGAGGTAAAGCCTTTACTGTGAAAATAAAATAGTATATATAGAGTAATGTTAATGTTATGTGAGATATTATGTGAGGTAAAGCCTTTACTGTGAAAATAAAATAGTATATATAAAGTAATGTAAATGTTATGTGAGATATTATGTGAGCTAAAGCCTTTACTGTGAAAATAAAATAGTATATATAGAGTAATGTTAATGTTATGTGAGATATTATGTGAGGTAAAGCCTTTACTGTGAAAATAAAATAGTATATATAGAGTAATGTAAATGGGGAAGGGTTAAATGTTTACACTATCTTTATTAGAGGACAGATCATTGTGAACATTTGTTAGAGAGTAAAGTTTTTGATGTGATGTATTTATAGTATTGTTTAGTACATGTGATGTAGTTATAGTACTGTTTAGCACATGTGATGTATTTATAGTACTGTTTAGTACATGTGATGTAGTCATAGTACTGTTTAGTACATATTTGGTGTGATGTAGTCATAGTACTGTTTAGTACATGTGATGTAGTTATAGTATTGTTTAGTACATGTGATGTAGTCATAGTACTGTTTAGTACATGTGATGTAGTCATAGTACTGTTTAGTACATGTGATGTAGTCATAGTACTGTTTAGTACATATTTGGTGTGATGTAGTCATAGTACTGTTTAGTACATGTGATGTAGTCATAGTACTGTTTAGTACATATTTGGTGTGATGTAGTCATAGTATTGTTTAGTACATCTGATGTAGTCATAGTACTGTTTAGTACATGTGATGTAGTCATAGTACTGTTTAGTACATATTTGGTGTGATGTAGTCATAGTACTGTTTAGTACATGTGATGTACTCATAGTACTATTTAGTACATGTGATGTAGTTATAGTACTGTTTAGTACATGTGATGTAGTTATAGTACTGTTTAGCACATGTGATGTAGTCATAGTACTATTTAGTACATGTGATGTAGTTATAGTACTGTTTAGTACATGTGATGTAGCCATAGTACTGTTTAGTACATGTGATGTAGTTATAGTACTGTTTAGCACATGTGATGTAGTCATAGTATTGTTTAGTACATGTGATGTAGTTATAGTACTGTTTAGTACATGTGATGTAGTCATAGTACTATTTAGTACATGTGATGTAGTTATAATACTGTTTAGTACATGTGATGTAGTTATTGTACTGTTTAGTACATGTGATGTAGTCATAGTACTATTTAGTACATGTGATGTAGTTATAGTACTGTTTAGCACATGTGATGTAGTCATAGTACTGCTTAGTACATGTGATATAATCATAGTACTGTTTAGTACATGTGATGTAGCCATAGTACTGTTTAGTACATGTGATGTAGCCATAGTACTGTTTAGTACATGTGATGTAGTCATAGTACTGTTTAGTACATGTTATGTAGTCATAGTACTGTTTAGTACATGTGATGTAGTCATAGTACTGTTTAGTACATGTGATGTACTCATAGTACTATTTAGTACATGTGATGTAGTTATAGTACTGTTTAGCACATGTGATGTAGTCATAGTACTGTTTAGTACATGTGATGTACTCATAGTACTGTTTAGTACATGTGATGTAGTCATAGTACTGTTTAGCACATGTGATGTTGTCATAGTACTGTTTAGTACATGTGATGTAGTTATAGTACTGTTTAGCACATGTGATGTAGTCATAGTACTATTTAGTACATGTGATGTAGTTATAGTACTGTTTAGTACATGTGATGTAGCCATAGTACTGTTTAGTACATGTGATGTAGTTATAGTACTGTTTAGTACATGTGATGTAGTCATAGTACTGTTTAGCACATGTGATGTAGTCATAGTACTGTTTAGTACATGTGATGTAGTTATAGTACTGTTTAGCACATGTGATGTAGTCATAGTACTGTTTAGTACATGTGATGTAGTTATAGTACTGTTTAGTACATGTGATGTAGCCATAGTACTGTTTAGTACATGTGATGTAGTCATAGTACTGCTTAGTACATGTGATGTAGTCATAGTACTGTTTAGTACATGTGATGTAGTCATAGTACTGTTTAGTACATATTTGGTGTGATGTAGTCATAGTACTGTTTAGTACATGTGATGTAGTCATAGTACTGTTTAGTACATGTGATGTAGTCATAGTACTGTTTAGTACATGTGATGAAGTCATAGTATTGTTTAGTACATGTGATGTAGTCATAGTACTGTTTAGTACATGTGATGTAGTCATAGTACTGCTTAGTACATGTGATGTAGCCATAGTACTGTTTAGTACATGTGATGTAGCCATAGTACTGTTTAGTACATGTGATGTAGTCATAGTACTGTTTAGTACATATTTGGTGTGATGTAGTCATAGTACTGTTTAGTACATGTGATGTAGTCATAGTACTGTTTAGTACATGTGATGTACTCATAGTACTATTTAGTACATGTGATGTAGTCATAGTACTGTTTAGTACATGTGATGTAGTCATAGTACTGTTTAGTACATGTGATGTAGTTATAGTACTGTTTAGTACATGTGATGTAGTCATAGTACTGCTTAGTACATGTGATGTAGTCATAGTACTGTTTAGTACATGTGATGTAGCCATAGTACTGTTTAGCACATGTGATGTAGTCATAGTACTGTTTAGTACATGTGATGTAGCCATTGTACTGTTTAGTACATGTGATGTAGTCATAGTACTGTTTAGTACATGTGATGTAGTCATAGTACTGTTTAGTACATATTTGGTGTGATGTAGTCATAGTACTGTTTAGTACATGTGATGTAGTCATAGTACTGTTTATTACATATTTAGTGTGATGTAGTCATAGTACTGTTTAGTACATGTGATGTACCCATAGTACTGTTTAGTACATGTGATGTAGCCATAGTACTGTTTAGTACATCTGATGTAGTTATAGTACTGTTTAGTACATGTGATGTAGTCATAGTACTGTTTAGCACATGTGATGTAGTCATAGTACTGTTTAGTACATATTTGATGTGTTGTAGTTATAGTACTGTTTAGTACATGTGATGTGGTTATAGTACTGTTTAGTACATGTGATGTAGTCATAGTACTGTTTAGTACATATTTGATGTGACGTAGTTATAGTACTGTTTAGTATATGTGATGTAGTCATAGTACTGTTTAGTACATGTGATGTAGTCATAGTACTGTTTAGTACATATTTGGTGTGATGTAGTCATAGTATCGTTTAGTACATGTGATGTAGTCATAGTACTGTTTAGTACATGTTATGTACTCATAGTACTATTTAGTACATGTGATGTAGTCATAGTACTGTTTAGTACATGTGATGTACTCTTAGTACTATTTAGTACATGTAATGTAGTTATAGTACTGTTTAGTACATGTGATGTAGTCATAGTACTATTTAGTACATGTGATGTAGTTATAGTATTGTTTAGCACATGTGATGTAGTCATAGTACTGTTTAGTACATGTGATGTAGCCATAGTACTGTTTAGTACATGTGATGTAGCCATAGTACTGTTTAGTACATGTGATGTAGCCATAGTACTGTTTAGTACATGTGATGTAGTCATAGTACTGTTTAGTACATGTGATGTAGTCATAGTACTGTTTAGTACATATTTGGTGTGATGTAGTCATAGTACTGTTTAGTACATATTTGGTGTGATGTAGTCATAGTACTGTTTAGCACATGTGATGTAGTCATAGTACTGTTTAGTACATATTTGATGTGATGTAGTCATAGTACTGTTTAGTACATGTGATGTAGTCATAGTACTGTTTAGCACATGTGATGTAGTCATAGTACTGTTTAGTACATGTGATGTAGTCATAGTACTGTTTAGTACATGTGATGTAGCCATAGTACTGTTTAGTACATGTGATGTAGCCATAGTACTGTTTAGTACATGTGATGTAGCCATAGTACTGTTTAGTACATGTGATGTAGTCATAGTACTGTTTAGTACATGTGATGTAGTCATAGTACTATTTAGTACATGTGATGTAGTTATAGTACTGTTTAGCACATGTGATGTAGTCATAGTATTGTTTAGTACATGTGATGTAGTTATAGTACTGTTTAGTACATGTGATGTAGTCATAGTACTATTTAGTACATGTGATGTAGTTATAATACTGTTTAGTACATGTGATGTAGTTATTGTACTGTTTAGTACATGTGATGTAGTCATAGTACTATTTAGTACATGTGATGTAGTTATAGTACTGTTTAGCACATGTGATGTAGTCATAGTACTGCTTAGTACATGTGATATAATCATAGTACTGTTTAGTACATGTGATGTAGCCATAGTACTGTTTAGTACATGTGATGTAGCCATAGTACTGTTTAGTACATGTGATGTAGTCATAGTACTGTTTAGTACATATTTGGTGTGATGTAGTCATAGTACTGTTTAGTACATGTTATGTAGTCATAGTACTGTTTAGTACATGTGATGTAGTCATAGTACTGTTTAGTACATGTGATGTACTCATAGTACTATTTAGTACATGTGATGTAGTTATAGTACTGTTTAGCACATGTGATGTAGTCATAGTACTGTTTAGTACATGTGATGTACTCATAGTACTGTTTAGTACATGTGATGTAGTCATAGTACTGTTTAGCACATGTGATGTTGTCATAGTACTGTTTAGTACATGTGATGTAGTTATAGTACTGTTTAGCACATGTGATGTAGTCATAGTACTATTTAGTACATGTGATGTAGTTATAGTACTGTTTAGTACATGTGATGTAGCCATAGTACTGTTTAGTACATGTGATGTAGTTATAGTACTGTTTAGTACATGTGATGTAGTCATAGTACTGTTTAGCACATGTGATGTAGTCATAGTACTGTTTAGTACATGTGATGTAGTTATAGTACTGTTTAGCACATGTGATGTAGTCATAGTACTGTTTAGTACATGTGATGTAGTTATAGTACTGTTTAGTACATGTGATGTAGCCATAGTACTGTTTAGTACATGTGATGTAGTCATAGTACTGCTTAGTACATGTGATGTAGTCATAGTACTGTTTAGTACATGTGATGTAGTCATAGTACTGTTTAGTACATATTTGGTGTGATGTAGTCATAGTACTGTTTAGTACATGTGATGTAGTCATAGTACTGTTTAGTACATGTGATGTAGTCATAGTACTGTTTAGTACATGTGATGAAGTCATAGTATTGTTTAGTACATGTGATGTAGTCATAGTACTGTTTAGTACATGTGATGTAGTCATAGTACTGCTTAGTACATGTGATGTAGTCATAGTACTGTTTAGTACATGTGATGTAGCCATAGTACTGTTTAGTACATGTGATGTAGCCATAGTACTGTTTAGTACATGTGATGTAGTCATAGTACTGTTTAGTACATATTTGGTGTGATGTAGTCATAGTACTGTTTAGTACATGTGATGTAGTCATAGTACTGTTTAGTACATGTGATGTACTCATAGTACTATTTAGTACATGTGATGTAGTCATAGTACTGTTTAGTACATGTGATGTAGTCATAGTACTGTTTAGTACATGTGGTGTAGTTATAGTACTGTTTAGTACATGTGATGTAGTCATAGTACTGCTTAGTACATGTGATGTAGTCATAGTACTGTTTAGTACATGTGATGTAGCCATAGTACTGTTTAGCACATGTGATGTAGTCATAGTACTGTTTAGTACATGTGATGTAGCCATTGTACTGTTTAGTACATGTGATGTAGTCATAGTACTGTTTAGTACATGTGATGTAGTCATAGTACTGTTTAGTACATATTTGGTGTGATGTAGTCATAGTACTGTTTAGTACATGTGATGTAGTCATAGTACTGTTTAGTACATATTTAGTGTGATGTAGTCATAGTACTGTTTAGTACATGTGATGTACCCATAGTACTGTTTAGTACATGTGATGTAGCCATAGTACTGTTTAGTACATCTGATGTAGTTATAGTACTGTTTAGTACATGTGATGTAGTCATAGTACTGTTTAGCACATGTGATGTAGTCATAGTACTGTTTAGTACATATTTGATGTGTTGTAGTTATAGTACTGTTTAGTACATGTGATGTGGTTATAGTACTGTTTAGTACATGTGATGTAGTCATAGTACTGTTTAGTACATATTTGATGTGACGTAGTTATAGTACTGTTTAGTATATGTGATGTAGTCATAGTATTGTTTAGTACATGTGATGTAGTCATAGTACTGTTTAGTACATATTTGGTTTGATGTAGTCATAGTATCGTTTAGTACATGTGATGTAGTCATAGTACTGTTTAGTACATGTTATGTACTCATAGTACTATTTAGTACATGTGATGTAGTCATAGTACTGTTTAGTACATGTGATGTACTCTTAGTACTATTTAGTACATGTAATGTAGTTATAGTACTGTTTAGTACATGTGATGTAGTCATAGTACTATTTAGTACATGTGATGTAGTTATAGTACTGTTTAGCACATGTGATGTAGTCATAGTACTGTTTAGTACATGTGATGTAGCCATAGTACTGTTTAGTACATGTGATGTAACCATAGTACTGCTTAGTACATGTGATGTAGCCATAGTACTGTTTAGTACATGTGATGTAGTCATAGTACTGTTTAGTACATGTGATGTAGTCATAGTACTGTTTAGTACATATTTGGTGTGATGTAGTCATAGTACTGTTTAGTACATATTTGGTGTGATGTAGTCATAGTACTGTTTAGCACATGTGATGTAGTCATAGTACTGTTTAGTACATATTTGATGTGTTGTAGTCATAGTACTGTTTAGTACATGTGATGTAGTCATAGTACTGTTTAGCACATGTGATGTAGTCATAGTACTGTTTAGTACATGTGATGTAGTCATAGTACTGTTTAGTACATGTGATGTAGCCATAGTACTGTTTAGTACATGTGATGTAGCCATAGTACTGTTTAGTACATGTGATGTAGCCATAGTACTGTTTAGTACATGTGATGTAGTCATAGTACTGTTTAGTACATGTGATGTAGCCATAGTACTGTTTAGTACATGTGATGTAGCCATAGTACTGTTTAGTACATGTGATGTAGTTATAGTACTGTTTAGTACATGTGATGTAGTCATAGTACTGTTTAGCACATGTGATGTAGTCATAGTACTGCTTAGTACATGTGATGTAGCCATAGTACTGTTTAGTACATGTGATGTAGTCATAGTACTGTTTAGTACATGTGATGTAGTCATAGTACTGTTTAACACATGTGATGTAGTCATAGTACTGTTTAGTACATGTGATGTAGTCATAGTACTGTTTAGTACATGTGATGTAGTTATAGTACTGTTTAGTACATGTGATGTAGTCATAGTACTATTTAGTACATGTGATGTAGTTATAGTACTGTTTAGCACATGTGTTGTAGTCATAGTACTGTTTAGTACATGTGATGTAGCCATAGTACTGTTTAGTACATGTGATGTAGCCATAGTACTGTTTAGTACATGTGATGTAGCCATAGTACTGTTTAGTACATGTGATGTAGTCATAGTACTGTTTAGTACATGTGATGTAGTCATAGTACTGTTTAGTACATATTTGGTGTGATGTAGTCATAGTACTGTTTAGTACATATTTGGTGTGATGTAGTCATAGTACTGTTTAGCACATGTGATGTAGTCATAGTACTGTTTAGTACATATTTGATGTGATGTAGTCATAGTACTGTTTAGTACATCTGATGTAGTCATAGTACTGTTTAGCACATGTGATGTAGTCATAGTACTGTTTAGTACATGTGATGTAGTCATAGTACTGTTTAGTACATGTGATGTAGCCATAGTACTGTTTAGTACATGTGATGTAGCCATAGTACTGTTTAGTACATGTGATGTAGCCATAGTACTGTTTAGTACATGTGATGTAGCCATAGTACTGTTTAGTACATGTGATGTAGTCATAGTACTGTTTAGTACATGTGATGTAGCCATAGTACTGTTTAGTACATGTGATGTAGCCATAGTACTGTTTAGTACATGTGATGTAGTTATAGTACTGTTTAGTACATGTGATGTAGTCATAGTACTGTTTAGCACATGTGATGTAGTCATAGTACTGCTTAGTACATGTGATGTAGCCATAGTACTGTTTAGTACATGTGATGTAGCCATAGTACTGTTTAGTACATGTGATGTAGTCATAGTACTGTTTAACACATGTGATGTAGTCATAGTACTGTTTAGTACATGTGATGTAGTCATAGTACTGTTTAGTACATGTGATGTAGTTATAGTACTGTTTAGTACATGTGATGTAGCCATAGTACTGTTTAGTACATGTGATGTAGTCATAGTACTGTTTAGTACATATTTGATGTGATGTAGTTATAGTACTGTTTAGTACATGTGATGTAGTTATAGTACTGTTTAGTACATGTTATGTAGTCATAGTACTGTTTAATACATATTTGGTGTGATGTAGTTATAGTACTGTTTAGTACATGTGATGTAGTCATAGTACTGTTTAGTACATGTGATGTAGTCATAGTACTGTTTAGTACATGTGATGTAGTCATAGTACTGTTTAGTACATGTGATGTAGTCATAGTACTGTTTAGTACATGTGATGTAGTCATAGTACTGTTTAGTACATGTGATGTAGTCATAGTACTGTTTAGTACATATTTGGTGTGATGTAGTCATAGTATTGTTTAGTACATGTGATGTAGTCATAGTACTGTTTAGTACATGTGATGTACTCATAGTACTATTTAGTACATGTGATGTAGTCATAGTACTGTTTAGTACATGTGTTGTAGTCATATTACTGTTTAGTACATGTGATGTAGCCATAGTACTGTTTAGTACATGTGATGTAGTCATAGTACTGTTTAGTACATATTCGATGTGATGTAGTTATAGTACTGTTTAGTATATGTGATGTAGCCATAGTACTGTTTAGTACATGTGATGTAGCCATAGTACTGTATATAGTACATATTTGATGTGATGTATTTATAGTACTGTTTAGTACATGTGTTGTAGTCATAGTACTGTTTAGTACATGTGATGTAGTTATAGTACTGTTTAGTACATGTGATGTAGTCATAGTACTGTTTAGTACATATTTGATGTGATGTAGTCATAGTACTGTTTAGCACATGTGATGTAGCCATAGTACTGTTTAGTACATGTGATGTAGTTATAGTACTGTTTAGCACATGTGATGTAGCCATAGTACTGTTTAGTACATGTGATGTAGTTATAGTACTTTTTAGCACATGTGATGTAGCCATAGTACTGTTTAGTACATGTGATGTAGTTATAGTACTGTTTAGCACATGTGATGTAGCCATAGTACTGTTTAGTACATGTGATGTAGTCATAGTACTGTTTAGTACATGTGATGTAGCCATAGTACTGTTTAGTACATGTGATGTAGTTATAGTACTGTTTAGCACATGTGATGTAGTCATAGTACTGTTTAGTACATGTGATGTAGTCATAGTACTGTTTAGTACATGTGATGTAGTTATAGTACTGTTTAGTACATTTTAACGTTGTTTCATGTGGTACAGGATATTAAGAATTAAAGTTTGTAGTTTTACTTGTTAGAGTGTAATTACATGAGGGGGGGGGGGGGGGTCATATTGAGCAGAGTTCTGCTGTATCGTAGAAGTACTAACTCTACCTGTAGCAATTCCCCGGTCCCTTAGCTATGCACTGTATCTAGTAATGTTACTTCATAAAACTCTTCAGAGGAACCCCACTTTGGCCAATGGTATTCAGTCATATTATTTTGCATATTACCTTCTATTTAAATATATACTGTGTATTTTATTAGAAATGCACTGATAAAAATCTCCCAGGAGAGCTGGACAGCAGAAGGTCTTCAGATAAAAAACTGTCAGGAGAGCTGGACAACAGAAGGTCTTCAGAGACAAAACTGTCAGGAGAGCTGGACAGCAGGTCTTCAGAGAAGAAACTCTCAGGTGAGCTGGGCAACATAAGGTCTTCAGAGAAGAAACTGTCAGGTGAGCTAGACAGCAGAAGGTCTTCAGAGACAAAACTGTGAGGAGAGCTGGACAGCAGAAGGTCTTCAGATAAAAAACTGTCAGGAGAGCTGGACAGCAGAAGGTCTTCAGAGACAAAACTGTCAGGAGAGCTGGACAGCAGAAGGTCTTCAGATAAAAAACTGTCAGGAGAGCTGGACAGCAGAAGGTCTTCAGAGGAGAAACTCTCAGGTGAGTTGGACAGCAGAAGGTCTTCAGATAAAAAACTCTGAGGAGAGTTGGACAGCTGTAGGTCTTCAGAGAAGAAACTCGCTGGAGAGCTGAACAGCAGCAGGTCTTCAGAGAAGAAACTCTCAGGTGAGCTGGACAACATAAGGTCTTCAGAGAAGAAACTGTGAGGAGAGATGGACAGTAGAAAGTCTTCAGAGAAGAAACTCTCAGGTGAGCTGGGCAGGAGAAGGTCTTCAGAGAAGAAACTGTCCAGATAGCTGAACAGGAGAAGGTCTTCAGAGAAGAAACTGTGAGGATAGTTGGACAGGAGAAGGTCTTCAGAGAAGAAACTCTCAGGTGAGCTGGGCAGGAGAAGGTCTTCAGAGAAGAAATCCCCCCTCCCCCCTCAAGCGAGTTTTTCAGCCCTTAACTCTAAGGGGGCTGGGTCACATCCAGGTCATGACTTCAATGGGTTAATTCTGACTACATGACAATGCTTATATTTTGTTATTTATCTTGTACAACCATTAGAAATGCAGCAATGAATCAGTTAATTCTGACTACATAACACTATATATTTTGTTATCTTGTACAGCCACTTCCTATGAAGAGGTTTATAATAGGTTACCTTGAATCGGTTAATTCTGACTACATAACACTGTTATATGATACTGTATATATTTTATCTTGTACAGCCAACTCCCATGAAGAGGTTTATAACAGGTTACCTTGGAGCTGTTTCATCTGCCGTATCAATAGCCGTAAGTAGTCAACACAAAGTTATCTCCCTTACAATTGTTATATCGTCAAGTTAATGTTAACATAATTAATATGCAGGGAAACAACAAATTACTCTCGGGTCGTATATAATGGGGGGTAGGGGGTTGGAATAAGCGAGGTGGTTTGGAAAATCGGTAATTTTTCTAGGTTGTCTCTGTTGATATTAAAAAAACCCCAGAATTAGTCGTTTAGTTTACATATTGAGACCCCAACACATCCTATTTATTTTATAACATATTGGATTTCTAGTCATGTCCTTTTTTTTCATGTATAATGTTTTTTAATGTATAAAGAAAATAAATTATCACAGGAATGCTACCACTTAAAATAAAATTAGTAAAATTTAATTAGTGGGGTGGGGGGTGGAATTAGAGGAGTGGGGTGGGGGAACCTGAAAACTTAATGGGACGAGGAGGGGGGGTGAAGATTATTCGAGATCCAAGAGTAACAAGGAAAAGAATGTGGTGAGGTAAAAAAAATGTTATATTTGTCATTGAGTAATATTGTTGTAAGTGGTGGATTGGCAGTATTGGTAGAGGATCGGACGCCATGCTTTGCAGCATAGAGTTACGCCCCTTTACGATTTGAGTTCAAATCCCGCCGAAGTTAACTTTGCCTTTCATCCTTACAGGGTCGATAAAATAAAGTTCCAGTAATACACTGGGGTAATTGCTGGCCTTGTGCCAAAAGTAGAAACAATTATTGTAAGTCTTTTAGGGAAAATAGGAATTAACTTTGGAGATGTTGCCATCATATTATACTCCTTGACTAAACTTCACCACAATACTTGCTGAAGTAATGGTGAGAGAATGACCAATGTACAATATTGTACATTGGTTGCTGTAGATAGTAGTTATAGCTATTAGCTATATATCTCTTCATGGACAATAGTGGTAGGTATAGGGTTTTTTCTGTCCACAGATGAGATATCAACATGCTGTTTGTTTATATTTGTGAAAATCTTTGCTGTGTCTGTCAAAAAATATTAAGTTGATCTTTATACACATTTAAAGAACTACAAATGCTGTTTAACCCTTTAGCATTTAAACTGGTTGTATCTGGCCAGAATTCTCTCACTTCTTTCTGTTCAAACTGACCATAACTGGCCACTCATACTGATGTTAAGGTATTGTTTTCAAAATAAATAATTGTTTCTACTTTTGGCACAAGGCCAGCAATTACCCAGTACATTACTGGTACTTTATTTTATCGACTCCGTAAGGATGAAAGGCAAAGTTAACCTCGACGGGATTTGAACTCAGACCATAAAGGGACATAACTATGCTAGAAAGCATGGTGTCCAACCCTCTACCAATACTGCCAATTCACAGCCCCTAAAATAAATTTCAAAATAAATAATATCAAAATCTCATAGATTCGATATTATATGTGAGATAAAGCTTTTACCATGAAAATACAATGGTAAATATAGAGTAATGTAAATGCTAAAAGGTTAATGTTATGACTATAAATTAGTCTTCTTTGGTAATTTTATTCCAGGTTGGTATTAGTGTCCTTATAGAAAAAGCTGAACGTTTTAGTCCTGCTACCAAAATATTCATCAAAAGATTTGTACCGTTTCCTGCTGTTGGTGAGTGGACACTGTTCTATCTGTTGGTGTATTATATTTCATCCATATTTTACCCTTTTTATATAAACCCAGCCAAAACTTCCCATGTTTCCATGAAACCCCCATTTTAAAGGGTTCCTATTTAAATTAAAATCTCCCAATATAATTTGGTATGAGAAACTTTCCATAGGTTATATAATAAATACTATTTTAATGTTTGATAATTTTAGTAAATCCCCACCAAATTCTTCATTACCTTTTACCATCCTGTACTTCATGAAACCACCATCATCATCATCATTTAACGTCTGTCTTCTATGCTAGCATGGGTTACATTAACAAAACATTTTTGAAAAGTACAAAACCACATTATGACTGCATCATATTAAAAATTGAAGTTGTTACTATAAAGTTTCACATCAATCTATTAACTACCAGTAAAGATATTATAAATATTGGAATTAACAAACCTATCTTTAGTTATTTTCTCCTAAATTGTTAGATGTTAAGAGATAATGAATCCAACTACAGAGTTATTCATTAGAAATGCAGTAATGAAGGGGGTAAAAATATTTCCTTTAATGTTTTCTATCTTCTCTCACCTGTATTACTGTTTGAGACATCTGTTCTTCCTGACCCAGGAGTGCAGGGTTTAACTGTTATAGGACAGTTTGCAAAAACAATATTAGGGTGTGTAACTCAGAGATAAGGGAGTCACTGCAGGTTGAACCGCTATTTCTCCACATTGAGAGATCACAGCTCTCGTATTACAGCCATTTGGTTAAAAGATCTGAGTAAAAATCACAGGACAGATTTTACAGGCAAAGCTAACTGATAGGTAACCCAGAGGTAGACCACAAGCTAGATGAAGTATATTTAATTTGACTTGATTTTCGCCAACAAACCACGTGTGGACATGGACGGGGAAAAAGGGAAAAAAACAAACAAATCACTACATCCCTTAGGGATCGCAGTAAGTACTTCACAAAACATATAAACAACAATATACACACAGATTTATATACAGATACATACCACATGCATATACACACACGTGAAAAGAAACCACACTATTTCGTGTGAGACACTATACCGGCCAATCTTACATACATTGGTAATTATATATATATGCTAGCAGCCGAAAGTTAATAATTTGAAAAATATTATTGAAAGTTTATTATAAAGAAGCAGTATCAGGGAAAAAAAACGTTATTTCGCTGTTAATAAACTGTTGCCTTCTACAGTACGTTTCATTTAACTTACGCAGCATATTTATTTGTTTCATGCACAGACTCTTCTGTACACACACACAGCATTTAGGAAAACGGAAACAAAATACACAAAAAACAAAACAAAAAACAGACATTTTATTTCTATCGTAATCAAGTGCGCTAAACCTATATTGTTTACATTCTGTGTTTTTCTACGGATGGGCAGAAATAACAAAATTGCCATGGTGATATCCATCGATGAAATATGCGACAAAACTGGTCGATGTTCCAAAATAGAACATTGCCCAGAAAACCACATCTGCCATATCTGTGCGGAACCCGAAAACTCGTTCCGTAATCGCTGGGTCGAATGTGGAACTTGTCGCATCTCTGTCTGCCTTCAATGCGCCACAGGCTTCCGGAGGATCCCAGGCCAAAAAAAGAGACATCATAATGCTATGATGGATGGAATCTGGGAGATGGTCCAGCTAAAATCCTGGTCCTTTCAGTGTCTGGCCTGTGTGCCTGCCTCCACTAATGTTATTAATGTTATTGAAAAACAACAACAACAACAAAAACCAATGACTGTGTCTTCCTCTACCATTGTTACGGAACAACGGCAAAAACCTATGACACTGGCTTCTACTGCTATTCCTGTGGGAGAACATCAGAAACAACAACAACCCATGTCTTCCGCTCCCAGTACATCTCGACACCAGCAACCTGCGCTGTGTCTTCCCCTATCATTCCTGTGGAGGAACATCATCATCACCAACAACAACAACAGCAACAGCAGCAACAACCTGCGACTGTGTCTTCCCCTACCATTCCCGTGGAGGAACATCATCATCACCAACCACAACAACAGCAACAGCAGCAACAACCTGCGACTGTGTCTTCCCCTACCATTCCCGTGGAGGAACATCATCATCACCAACAATAACAGCAACAACAACAACAACAGCAACAACAACAACAACAACCGACCAGTACAGATTTTGCAGAATTGCAACTAATGATTTCTGCTTTAAGAAGGGAAGTAACAGGAATAAAGGCAAGCATTCGGGTAGGACCCCACAATGAGGAGTCTTATCGGAATGCCTTGCTAAAGAATCTCCCTGTACCTCTTGCCGTATCTGGCCACACTGAAAAGACTGCGGAATCTGCTACCCATGAAGTGATTGCCATTGGGGTACCAGAGGACAAGGCTGATCTTCAGGCATTTGCTGCCAGCTCAGACAAAGACCTAGGCTGTGTTCCCCCAAAGGGTGCTCTCCTCCTTGGTCGACCTGGTCCAAAACCCAGACTCATCAGGCTGTCTTTTTCGGACCCCACTGAGGCAACCTCATACCATCTGGCCTCTGTTAAAGCTGGGCGTGAAAATCGGATTACCTTCCGAACACGCCCAGGCCTACCACCCCATGTACGTCCAAAGCTCCATGCTGCAGCTTCCTTGAATCGGAACTCAGCACAACATGAAAGTTTTAGTCTGCGTGATGATGGGCAGATCTGGAGGTTTGTCAAGGCTGGTGAAATGTGGAAGAGAGATACCAGCTGGTCTGAGTGTGATCTACCCACAATAACTGGCAATGTAAAAACTGCTACAACTCTGGGAAACTAAACCAGAACAACCTGCCACCCTCTACACACCATCATAAACTGCGAGCAGGGTACAAATTGTTGTCCTTAAATGCTCGCAGTTTATGCAACAAGATACATCTGTTTGAATCCTACGTCAGAAGCATCGACCCTGACTTCATCACAGTCACAGAAACATGGGCACATTCCTTACTCTGTGATGGGGTTTTCAGCATTACTGGGTACAACCTTTTCCGCAAGGACCGCATTAATCGCCGTGGTGGTGGTGTGATGGTCTACGTTCGTTCAAACTTTTTGGTAATTCCTTGCGTTGATTTGAACGGATCACAGGAAGAAGTTTTTTTCTGTGACATACGTATGACCATGTCAACACTTCTGCTTGGTGTTGTTTATCGCCCCCCCAAACTACCATCAGGACACACAGCTTTGCGATATTCTCAGAGTTGCTGCCAAGAAAACAGCCACTTATGTGTTTATTGCAGGTGACTTCAATCATTCTGAGATCGATTGGGAAACCTTTCGTTGGCCACAAGGTGCAAACGATTTCCTTGAACTAGTGCTGGACTCAAACTGGTCACAAGTAGTCACCTCTCCAACAAGAGGTGACAACACTTTGGACCTGATCTTCACCACTACTCCTGAAGTGGTTATCAGTTGTACTACTGAGGAACCTCTAGGCGACTCTGATCATGCTATGATCATTGCCAATCTGGCACTTGAGGGCAGCAACAAAAACCAGAGCCATCTCCAATCTGCTTGCTTTGATTGGAAGAGGGCGGATTGGAACTTGTATTGCACTGAGCTACAGCGCCCAAACTGGCATGAGATGTATAACTCTGGAGATGTGAATACTATACTCCAGAGCATCCTGGACTCAATATGGATAGTGTGTGCAGCATCGGTGCCACGTAAGCGGAAAAATAACCACCCCAAAAGTGCAATTTGGGAAACTTCAGCGGTTCGACTTGCCAGGAAAGAACGTTAGAACGCTGAACGGGAATATAAACTGCATAGATCAGATGCCAACAGAAAAAAAGCGGAATAAATCTTCTAACCATCTCAAGCAAGTGACAAAGAAGGCAGTGATTGAATTTGAACAGTGCATAGCAACCAATCCTGACAGTAAGGTGTTCTGGAAATATGTCCATTCAAAGCAGAGACCTCACTCTCCAGTTGGTCCTCTTCGCAATCCCCACACAAGCCAGATCACTGACGATCCCAAAGAATGCGCAGAACTCATTGCTGAGTGCTATGCAAGTATTTTTACTGTTGAAAACCAGAATGTACCATCTCCACCATCTCTAACATCAAATTCTATAACAACTATGGAATTTACACCCGCAATGTTGCGACGTCACCTTAAGAATAAGCGCAACTATGGCTCCCCTGGTCTTGATGGTGTGACATACCTGCTTCTCAAACATGGCGGGTATTTCCTTTTGCGCCAGCTTTCTTTCTTCTTTCAATACTGTCTCAACAATGGTGCTACTCCGGAGCAGTGGAAAACTGCCAGTGTCATTCCCCTGTTCAAAAAGGGCAACCGCATGTCACCTGTCAACTATCGTCCAGTCAGTCTTACTAGCTGTATGGCCAAACTGATGGAATCCTGTGTCAGAGAAACACTTTGGAACTTCTGGAGCTCTCACAGCCTCATCCGGCCCTCACAGTTTGGATTTATCCCTAACTCCAGCTGCTGTGATCAGCTTATCGAGTTCCTTGAAGACATCACCCGGATCACTGACAGCAGCTCATGGGTGGATGTTGTTTACCTTGACTTTGCTAAGGCTTTTAATTCTGTGCCACCCAAAAGACTTATGGCAAAACTCTCTGCAATGGGTGTGAGGGATGATCTTTACGACTGGTTGAAATCCTTCATTCTCAGCCGAAAAGAAGTAGTCACGGTTCTAGGACAGCATTCTTCACCATATGAGATGTCATCTGGTGTACCACAGGGATCTGTTCTTGGTCCCCTTTTGTTTGTGGCATATATTAATGACATAGATGCCAACTTACAGAATGCCACGGTACTGAAATATGCAGATGACATCAAGCTGTACCTTGAAATCAAAAGGACTGATCCTGAAATTTACAACTCTTTCCTACAATCAGACATGGACACAATGCAGCAATGGATCACAGACTGTCAACTGAAGCTGGCTGTGGACAAGTGTACCACCATGCATTTTGGAAGGAAAAATCCAGCGTCCACATACTCCCTCCACAACACTGATATCAAGAAGTCCTCTTGTGAACGTGACCTGGGCATTACTGTCAGCAGCGATTTGCGTTGGACAAAGCATGTCTCTAAGATTGTCAAGAAGGCCGAGGGTGTCTTGGCATCACTCAGCAAGGCCTTTGTTAGCCGCTCTCCAGCCATCTATTTAAAACTGTATACAGCTATGGTACGACCACACTTGGAATTCGCATCATCAATCTGGAACCCCTATCTTGCTCAGAACATTGACCTCCTGGAAACTGTTCAGAGACGTGCAACCAAGCGCATACCCTCCATCAGACACCTACCATACTCTGAACACCTTGCTTCCCTGGGCATGGATTCATTGAAGCTCCGATGTCTGGCAATGGACTTGATGAATACCCACAAAGTTATTAACCATCTCGCCAATTGCAACCCTGAGCACCTTTTTGATCTCCATGTGTCTAACACACGTGGACATGCCTACAAAATCAGAAAACAGCACAGCTCCCATGACTTTCGTAGACATTTTTTCACGCTCAGAGTTGCTGAAGCATGGAACAAACTACCTGTGTCAGTTGTTAGCTGCCGAGACACTGCATCCTTTAAAACACTCATGCTTCCCGAAATACGCCAAAACTACACCTGATGTACCCCTTCCATACACATGCACACATGTGTGTATCATGACTCGTGCACTGTTCATTTTACTGATGTTTGTGCATTGCCCTATGTACTGTACATGCACTTTTTGATGAGTTGTGGTGCACCTGGGCACTGTACACAATATTTCATTATTATTGTTATTATTATTATTATATCATGACTCATACACTGTTCATTTTCCTGACATTTGTACATTATTCTATGTACTATACATGCACCTTTGATGAGTTGTAGTGCACCTGAGCACTGTACACAATAATTTCATTATTATTATTATTAATATCCATAACCTGACCTGATTTGCCTCAAACAGGACAACCCATCTAATCCGTGCTAGCATGGAAAATAGATGTTAAACAACAATGATGATGATAACATCCATAAGCTAGATCTATCACACTTGGGGATTCATCTGGACCATTTGGTTGCTTTCAATAGGAACACCTAGAAGATGTGTCTGAGGACTCTGTCACCCCCTCAAATATAAGTGAGCAAAGAAGAAGAATATTATATATTAGGCTGAAAAGTTGATAGGCTAATCAAGATACTCTCATAGAATGACCAAATCATCTTTGTTCTTACGTCCGTTTTTCCACGCTTCCATGGGTTGGACAGATCCTTCTCAGCACACCATCTCTCCACAAGTCGCATTCCTTTGTCATCTCCTTTGTGAGTCTCAGTGATTTAAAGTCAGCTCTCACCACCTCTGCCCAGGTCTTTCTCAGTCTACCTCTACTGCAACTTCCATCCACTGCCATTTCCTGGCACATCTTCACCCATCGGTCATCATCCATGCGCATCACATGACCATACCAGTGCAGTCTTCTCTCCTGCACACCACCTCAGATCCCTCTTAAACCCAGCTTCTCCCTCAGTTCATCCAAGCTCTGCCTTTCTCTCGTGTTTACATTGCACATCCAATAAAGCATGGTTGCTCCATTTCTCTCCAGTTTATACATGTCTGCTGCAGTCACAGCCAAGAGGCAGACATGGAAAGAGTGTAAGAATGTGGGTAGCAGAGATCAGTGCCAGGTAGCTAAGAGAGAAGTTAGATGACAATTATACACAGCTTGGAGAAAGGATGAATATATTACTTTTAAGTAAGGACCCTCTACTAACACAAATAACATTTCTATTAACATTAAATGATGGATCTTGTGTTAATTTCAATAGTCAGCCCCTGGTTCTTTGATTACCTGAATGTCCAATTTGTTAATTAAAATGAGTGGTTGTGTATTCCACAGTCACGTCTACCCTAATTTATATTTGGGCTGAGATAATGCCATGTGTATCCCAGTTTTTAGAATAGGTACACCATATGTCTGTGTGTTGTAAGATGCAACTAGAAAGGTTGGTGTCAGGAAGGGCACTCTGATGTTAAATATTGTCTCAAAACATTCCATCAAACCTATGACAGCTTGGATAAGTAGATGTAATGATGATGATGATGGTGATAGTGATGAGGATAATGATTGTGATGATGATGATGATGATATATGTTTGTATTTATATTTGTTGATAGCCACAGCAAGTACTTGTAATGTGGTGCTGATGAGGAACAGTGAAATACCACAAGGTATTGAAGTATATGACAGCAAGAACAAACCCCTTGGTTCTTCAGTTGTAGCAGCAAAAATGGTGAGAACAGTCTTTAGATTATTATATTTTTGGTATATATGTATATAAGGAATATTTTTTTTTTTTTTTCATAGCTTGACACTGCATCCTTCAAAACCTCCATGCTTCCTGAAATTCACCAACACTACACCTGATATTCCACCTCCACACACAAGCACGCATGTATCTGTGTGTATATCATGACTCATACACAGTTCACTTTCCTGACATTTGTACATTATTCTGGTGGATTGGCAGTATTGGTAGAGGGTCGGACGTCATGCTTTCTAGCATAGAGTTACGGCCCTTTATGATCTGAGTTCAAATCCCCCCCCCGAGATTAACTTTGCCTTTCATCCTTATGGGGTCGATAAAATAAAGTACCAGTAATGCATTGGAATAATTGCTGGCTTTGTACCAAAAGTAGAAACAATTATATTTTTGGTTATATATAAGGAATATTTTGTTTTTTTCATACCTTGACACTGCATCCTTCAAAATATCCATGCTTCTTGAAATTCACCAACACTACACCTGATATTCCCCCTCCATACATACACAGTTCACTTTCCTGACATTTGTACATTATTCTATGTACTATACATGCACCTTTGATGAGTTGTTGTGCACCTGAGTACTGTACACAATAATTTTCATTATTGTTATTATTATAAATGCACCCCATAGTCCGCTCTGTGAAGTAGTCCTGCTGGTACCACGATCAAAAACACCCATCCTCCTTATGTTGTAGTGGTAAAGATAAGATTGCCATCCAGCTATAGAAAACTCACCAAATAAAGTGTTGAGTGGACTCTTCAGTTGTGTCAAAAATATAACAACTTCCCTAGTGTTGGTCTAAAAAGTTTGTCTTGAGTCTGGAAACACATCAGTCTGGTGCTTATGCCCGTTTTGTGGGGTTAAGTGACTGAGAGTACAAGACTTCCCCTAGATAAGACCCTGGTCCATCACAGAGTTAAACCCCAGCTATTGCTGCTGGTACTTATTTTAGGCTGAATATATGTGGAATGAAGTGTTTTGCTCAAGAACACAACCCAGTCCAGGAATCGAACCCATAACCCTTGCCACTAGATTATATGCCTCCACCATATCTCATGGTGTTGGTGTTACGATCAAATTGTTGCAGATTTAGTTTTAAGACAGTATTTTTTTTATAATTGTGTTATTTTAAACAAGGGAAGTAACTCATGTTAACTTGCGATACAACACAAGGGAAACAACTAATCAGCGAAATTGTTTGATTAGTGTTCTGGCCATGACTTCGTAGTCTTTTATTGAGATTGAATATATATATATCTAGGACTACATCACTTAATGTGTTCTTTATATAGGCTTTAGACTGACTTTTGATGGGTAGTTGACTGCTATTTCTATTAGGTTGAGTGACCATATTGAGTCTCCTATGGTGGTTGTTGTTTAGTTGCAGGTCAGCTCTGATACAACTAAACTATGTCAACAAGATGTCCCAGCCTTGATAATCTCGTTTTCAGACAAATGTATCTCAGACTACATTATGTTACCTTTATATCAGACATTAACTTATAATTTAACGGACATTTGGAGGCTATCTTTAGCAAATTAATTGACAAATAATCTTCTCGTTGGTTTGTGTTTTTGTCATCGTGGTTGATATATAAACTAGACCACCTGTCATCTGTTAGGTCACGTTCACTTCAAAATAGTTTTTAAAAATCATGTTCACTTGAAAATAATTAAAATATACACAGACATGTATATAATGTGAAATGAAACTGGAAGACCCATATATATATATATGTGTGTGTATGTATATATAAATGTGTGTGTATACATATATATATATATATATGTATATGTGTGTGTGTATATATATATATATATGTGTGTGTGTATATATATATATATGTGGGTGTGTATATATATATGTGGGTGTCTGTGATCTATATACACTGGTCATAGACACACACACATATATATATACATACACAACACCACCACCAGCTCTCTCTCTCTCTTCCATTCTCCTTCTCTGTCTATGTCTCTCTTTCAATCTACTCTGTTACAACCACTATCTCTTCTTCTCTATCTTTCACTCTCTTTGTTTATGAAGGTATCCAGAAAAACCCCATATCTCGGGAATCTGTGGTTCGATTGACGTGAAACTTGTTTTATTCCATTTGTATTCCCATTTCAGGGTCAACTTCCTTTCACATTAGTTTCCCATTATGAGCTCTTTTGGCTGTCACCTCTCTAAGACAGTGTCACAATATCGAGATCTTTGGCGCTATGCAGTAATGCAAAGACCTGCCTTCCCTTACATACAAACATAAACCTACAGTCAGTTGGCACCTCTTAACCCAATATACACCCCCCTCTACACCACCCTCCCACTTCCGGCCACTCCACCCTTTCTCTGTAAAGTTATGTTGGTACCACAGAACATCCAGCCCACACTAAAGTGACTGTGTAGGTGTCACGACAAAAAGCACCCAGTCCACACTGTAAAGTGGTCATGTAGGTGTCACGACAAAAAGCACCCAGTCCACACTGTAAAGTGGTCATGTAGGTGTCACAACAAAAAGCACCCAGTCCACACTGTAAAGTGGTCATGTAGGTGTCACGACAAAAAGCACCCAGTCCACACTGTAAAGTGGTCATGTAGGTGTCACGACAAAAAGCACCCAGTCCACACTGTAAAGTGGTCATGTAGGTGTCACGACAAAAAGCACTCAGTCCACACTGTAAAGTGGTCATGTAGGTGTCACGACAAAAAGCACCCAGTCCACACTGTAAAGTGGTCATGTAGGTGTCACAACAAAAAGCACCCAGTCCACACTGTAAAGTGGTCATGTAGGTGTCACGACAAAAAGCACCCAGTCCACACTGTAAAGTGGTCATGTAGGTGTCACGACAAAAAGCACCCAGTCCACACTGTAAAGTGGTCATGTAGGTGTCACGACAAAAAGCACCCAGTCCACACTGTAAAGTGGTCATGTAGGTGTCACGACAAAAAGCACCCAGTCCACACTGTAAAGTGGTCATGTAGGTGTCACGACAAAAAGCACCCAGTCCACACTGTAAAGTGGTCATGTAGGTGTCACGACAAAAAGCACCCAGTCCACACTGTAAAGTGGTCGTGCAGGAGACACGGTAAAAAGGCTCTCAATCCTCACTGTGTGGTTGGTGTTAGGAAGGACATCCAGCGATAGAAAACCAGCTAGAAACGGTCCTATATGAGCGAGACATGGTAACCCGACCAAACTTGCCTCAAGTGGGACAAACCGGTCCAACCCATGCTAGCGTAGAAGATAGACGTTAAACGATGATGATGATGATGATGATGGATAGATAGATAGATAGATAGATAGATAGATAGATACTACTACCACTGTTATTATATATATATATATATATATATATATATACTACTACCACTGCTAGCTGCAAAAGGCTTCTCCCTCAGAATGAAAGGCAGACTGTATGATGCGTGTATCCGAACAGCAATGTTGCATGGTAGTGAGATCTGGGCGCTGAAGGTGGAAGACTTACGTACATTAGAGAGAAACGAAGCCTGTATGCTCCGATTGATGTGTAACAGTAATATATGTGAACAACAAAGCATAAATGAATTGAGAGAGAGACTGAGCATAAGAGGAATCAAATGCTGTGTGTAGGAGAGGCGGTTGTGCTGGTATGGACATGTGATGCGGATGAAGGATGACAGCTGCATAAAAAGGTGCAGAGCACTAGAAGTTGATGGAAACCGTGGAGTGGGGAGACCCAAGATGACCTGGGATGAGGGGATAAAAGCCGACCTTACCCAATTGCACCTCTCAAAGACAATGACACATGACCGTGACTTCTGGCATCACGCAATAATACAGAGTACCCGGCCTCCCATGGGTACAAGCTGAAGCATATAGACAATATGCCCCCACACCCCCCACCGCAAGGTGGTCGTGGAGGTGCCACCGCAAAAAAGCACCAAGCCCACACTGTAAAGTGGACGTGTAGGCGCCACGAAAAAGCACCCAGCACTCACTGTAAATGAGGTTGGTGTTAGGAAGGGCATCCAGCTGTAGAAATCAAGCCAAATCAGTTCCTGTATGAGCAAGGCATGGTCAGCCGACCAGACACTGCCCACAACAGGACAACCCGTCTAACCCATGCTAGCGTGGAAGAACGGACGTAAAACGGTGATGATGATGATGATGATATATATATATATATATATATATATGTCAGTATGTATATATGTATGTATATATGTATATCAGGTCACCAGTTAGTGCTACTGATAACATGTATCCCAGTACAACCTGTCTCATGGTCGGGTCGTTGGCGACTAAACTGGCAACCCCACCAATGTTTCTTGGTGAGGAGGGTGACTTTGGACATCCTGCAGGACTAAAAACAAAACCTGTCAAAGGGCAAAGGAGCTCTTAAGAGTCAATGGCCATCCAAAATCACCGGGAGAGATGACCCCTTAGCCTTTGTCAAGGCAGTATTCTAGGAGTAGGAAAACTCTGATATAACACCTGCAACCCTGATGGTATCCAATGATGTTGACTTGTTCTTCTTTTTGGTAAATATCATCTTGGTTAAGAGAGTGGAACTGGCTTTGTGCAGTGCCTTTGCTCACTATAAAAGCTTCACGGCACAGGCATTGCTTTATATCTGGAGATCTCTCTGCACTTGTCATCACATGGTACCATGGGCCCAGCACTATGTGTCAATAATTGTCACAGGTGTAGTGTTTGTACCAGAGTTTTCAAGTCGCTGGCTGGACTAAAAAGTCACACTCGTTCAGCGCATCGGTAGGGGTTCTCCTACATGGATAAAAACGAGTTGGCAGCCACCATGTAAATATTACACATCAATTTTATTTACAGTTGAAGTCTTTATATATATTTCTTTATATTTTCTTGCAGGCATTGTTTCAAACTGCTCTGACTAGAATGTTCTTACCAGCTCCAATTCTCATCATTCCTCCAATTATAATGTCAATTCTGGAAAAGTAAGTTGACCAAATTATCACATTGGCATCCGATCTTGTAGGAATTGATACTAGTTCTTGTTGCTGTTGGTGGCGGTGTTACTACTGTTGGTGGTGTTGTTGTTGTTACTGTTACTACTGTTGGTGGTGGTGTTGTTGTTACTGTTACTACTGTTGGTGGTGGTGTTGTTGTTACTCTTACTACTGTTGGTGGTGTTGTTGTTGTTACTGTTACTACTGTTGGTGGTGTTGTTGTTGTTACTGTTACTACTGTTGGTGGTGTTGTTGTTGTTACTGTTACTACTGTTGGTGATGGTGTTGTTGTTACTGTTACTACTGTTGGTGGTGGTGTTGTTGTTACTCTTACTACTGTTGGTGGTGTTGTTGTTGTTACTGTTACTACTGTTGGTGGTGTTGTTGTTGTTACTGTTACTACTGTTGGTGGTGTTGTTGTTGTTACTGTTACTACTGTTGGTGGTGTTGTTGTTGTTACTGTTACTACTGTTGGTGATGGTGTTGTTGTTACTCTTACTACTGTTGGTGGTGGTGTTGTTGTTACTGTTACTACTGTTGGTGGTGGTGTTGTTGTTACTGTTACTACTGTTGGTGATGGTGTTGTTGTTACTGTTACTACTGTTGGTGATGGTGTTGTTGTTACTGTTACTACTGTTGGTGGTGGTGTTGTTGTTACTGTTACTACTGTTGGTGATGGTGTTGTTGTTACTGTTACTACTGTTGGTGGTGTTGTTGTTGTTACTGTTACTACTGTTGGTGGTGGTGTTGTTGTTACTCTTACTACTGTTGGTGGTGGTGTTGTTGTTACTGTTACTACTGTTGGTGGTGGTGTTGTTGTTACTGTTACTACTGTTGGTGATGGTGTTGTTGTTACTGTTACTACTGTTGGTGGTGTTGTTGTTGTTACTGTTACTACTGTTGGTGGTGGTGTTGTTGTTACTCTTACTACTGTTGGTGGTGGTGTTGTTGTTACTGTTACTACTGTTGGTGGTGGTGTTGTTGTTACTGTTACTACTGTTGGTGATGGTGTTGTTGTTACTGTTACTACTGTTGGTGGTGGTGTTGTTGTTACTCTTACTACTGTTGGTGATGGTGTTGTTGTTACTGTTACTACTGTTGGTGGTGTTGTTGTTGTTACTGTTACTACTGTTGGTGGTGGTGTTGTTGTTACTCTTACTACTGTTGGTGGTGGTGTTGTTGTTACTGTTACTACTGTTGGTGGTGGTGTTGTTGTTACTCTTACTACTGTTGGTGGTGGTGTTGTTGTTACTGTTACTACTGTTGGTGGTGTTGTTGTTGTTACTGTTACTACTGTTGGTGGTGGTGTTGTTGTTACTCTTACTACTGTTGGTGGTGGTGTTGTTGTTACTGTTACTACTGTTGGTGGTGTTGTTGTTGTTACTGTTACTACTGTTGGTGGTGGTGTTGTTGTTACTGTTACTACTGTTGGTGGTGGTGTTGTTGTTACTGTTACTACTGTTGGTGGTGGTGTTGTTGTTACTGTTACTACTGTTGGTGGTGGTGTTGTTGTTACTCTTACTACTGTTGGTGGTGGTGTTGTTGTTACTCTTACTACTGTTGGTGGTGGTGTTGTTGTTACTGTTACTACTGTTGGTGGTGTTGTTGTTGTTACTGTTACTACTGTTGGTGGTGTTGTTGTTGTTACTGTTACTACTGTTGGTGGTGTTGTTGTTGTTACTGTTACTACTGTTGGTGCTGTTGTTGTTGTTACTGTTACTACTGTTGGTGGTGGTGTTGTTGTTACTGTTACTACTGTTGGTGGTGGTGTTGTTGTTACTGTTACTACTGTTGGTGATGTTGTTGTTACTGTTGTTGTTGGTGTTGTTCTTGTTGCTGTTGGTGGTGGTGTTGGTGGTGGTGTTGTTGGTGTTGGTGTTGGTGTTGGTGTTGGTGTTGGTGATGTTGCTGTTGGTGGTGGTGTTGCTGATGTTGATGTTGGTGGTGTTGTTGTTACTGTTGCTCTTGTTGGTGTTGTTGCTGCTGTTGGTGGTGTTGTTACTGTCGTTACTATCGTTACTGTTGTTGCTGTTGTTTAGTGTCAGCTCAGCCCTTAATAATCAGACCTACAGTGAAAGTCATTCCAACTATGATCGTCCTATCTTTTTCTATGTCTAGAAATATATTGTCCAATGTATCTTTGCTGTTTTTAAAGATGGTAATGTGTGATTTGAAGGAGATTTGGCTGCTATTACTAACAGGTTGAGTGACCAGAGAGAGGCCCTCACCTTATACCAGTTATTGTTTTTATATGAATTAGACAGGTTGTCATGTTTTAAGGGTAGACTAGTCAGGTGCTCACACATTCTATTTTTGGCATGGATTCTACGGCTGACTACTTGATAACAACGACCACTTTACAGTATAATAATAATAATAATTAAATTATTGTGTACAGTGCTCAGGTTCACTACAACTCATCAAAGGTGCATGTATAGAACATAGAATAATGTACAAATGTCAGGAAAGTGAGCAGTGTATGAGTCATGATATACATGTGTGTATGTGTATGGAGGGGGAATATCAGGTGTAGTGTTGGCGAATCTCAGGAATCATGGAGGTTTTAAAGGATGCAGTGTCTCGACAGCTAACAACTGATGCAGGGAGTTTGTTCCATGGAGGTTTTAAAGGATGCAGTGTCTCGACAGCTAACAACTGATGCAGGGAGTTTGTTCCATGGAGGTTTTAAAGGATGCAGTGTCCCGACAGCTAACAACTGATGCAGGGAGTTTGTTCCATGGAGGTTTTAAAGGATGCAGTGTCTCGACAGCTAACAACTGATGCAGGGAGTTTGTTCCATGGAGGTTTTAAAGGATGCAGTGTCTCGACAGCTAACAACTGATGCAGGTAGTTTGCTCCATGGAGGTTTTAAAGGATGCAGTGTCTCGACAGCTAACAACTGATGAAGGGAGTTTGTTCCATGGAGGTTTTAAAGGATGCAGTGTCTCGACAGCTAACAACTGATGCAGGGAGTTTGTTCCATGGAGGTTTTAAAGGATGCAGTGTCTCGACAGCTAACAACTGATGCAGGGAGTTTGTTCCATGGAGGTTTTAAAGGATGCAGTGTCCCGACAGCTAACAACTGATGCAGGGAGTTTGTTCCATGGAGGTTTTAAAGGATGCAGTGTCTCGACAGCTAACAACTGATGCAGGGAGTTTGTTCCATGGAGGTTTTAAAGGATGCAGTGTCTCGACAGCTAACAACTGATGCAGGTAGTTTGCTCCATGGAGGTTTTAAAGGATGCAGTGTCTCGACAGCTAACAACTGATGAAGGGAGTTTGTTCCATGGAGGTTTTAAAGGATGCAGTGTCTCGACAGCTAACAACTGATACAGGGAGTTTGTTCCATAGAGGTTTTAAAGTATGCAGTGTCTCGACAGCTAACAACTGATGCAGGGAGTTTGTTCCATGGAGGTTTTAAAGGATGCAGTGTCTCAACAGCTAACAACTGATGCAGGGAGTTTGTTCCATGGAGGTTTTAAAGGATGCAGTGTCTCGACAGCTAACAACTGATGCAGGGAGTTTGTTCCATGGAGGTTTTAAAGGATGCAGTGTCTCCACAGCTAACAACTGATGCAGGGAGTTTGCTCCATGGAAGTTTTAAAAGATGCAGTGTCTCGACAGCTAACAACTGATGCAGGGAGTTTGTTCCATGGAGGTTTTAAAGGATGCAGTGTCTCGACAGCTAACAACTGATGCAGGGAGTTTGTTCCATGGAGGTTTTAAAGGATGCAGTGTCTCGACAGCTAACAACTGATGCAGGGAGTTTGTTCCATGGAGGTTTTAAAGGATGCAGTGTCTCCACAGCTAACAACTGATGCAGGGAGTTTGTTCCATGGAGGTTTTAAAGGATGCAGTGTCTCGACAGCTAACAACTGATGCAGGGAGTTTGTTCCATGGAGGTTTTAAAGGATGCAGTGTGTCGACAGCTAACAACTGATGCAGGTAGTTTGCTCCATGGAGGTTTTAAAGGATGCAGTGTCTCGACAGCTAACAACTGATGCAGGGAGTTTGTTCCATGGAGGTTTTAAAGGATGCAGTGTCTCCACAGCTAACAACTGATGCAGTTGTAAAGTTATGTTGGTACCACACCATCCAGGCCGAAACAAATGAGATTGTGTAGGTGTCACGACAAAAAAACACACAGTCCACGCTGTAATGTGGCCGTGTAGGCAACACGGTAAAAACCTCCCAGACCCACACTGTAAATGTGGTTGGTGTTAGGAAGGGCATCCAACTGTAGAAAACCTGCCAGACAGTCCTATGCGAGCAAGACAATCACTCTTGCCTCAAGTGGGAAAACCCCTGTCCAAACCCATGCAAGCGTAGAACACGGACGTTAAACGTTGATGATGATGATGATGATAATATATATATACTATATATATATATATATATACTATATATATATATATATACTATATATATATATATATATATATATATATATATATATATATATATATATACGATATATATATATATATACTATATATATATATATACTATATATATATATATATACTATATATATATATATATACTATATATATATATATATACTATATATATATATATACTATATATATATATATATACTATATATATATATATATACTATATATATATATATATACTATATATATATATATATACTATATATATATATATATACTATATATATATATATATACTATATATATATATATATATATACTATATATATATAGTATATATATATATATATATAGTATATATATATATATATATATATATATATATATATATATATTCTTACCAGAAGACGTGACAGAGTGTCTGTTGTTAACACTAAATCCCTCCCCCATGAAGAATGCACCTCCCAACATAGACTGATAATTAGCGACCTCATAGTCAGGACGAGACGTACTCGACAACAGAAGAGGACTATCCTCAGGAGGAAAATATGGAAGCTAAAGGACCCCACAGCCAGGAATAAATTTCAAAGCATATTACTTGATGCTTTCGACAGTAAGGAAGAACATTTAGAGTCGGACAATATAGAGGGAGAGTGGGAATTTCTGAAAGCAAACCTGCTGTTGGCGACAGACGAGGTCTGTGGCTGGAGCAGGCCTGTAGGCAGGAGGAGAGTAACATGGTGGTGGAACAGTAAGGTGGAGGGGTCAATTAAGGCCAAAAAGCAGGCTTGGAAAGTATGGCGGGATGGGGGAAGTAGAGAGGACTATCAAGTGGCCAGGAGGGAAGCTAGGAGACAAGTGTACTTAGCAAGAAGGGAAGCTGAGGAAAGAAAGTTCAAGCATGTTCTACAACGCGATGACCAAAAACGTGAGGTGTTCAGGATTGCTAGGCAATGCGTCAAGGAAAACCGTGATATTGTCGGGGAGAAGTGTGTACTAAACGACGATGGCACACTTGCCATCACCGACGCTGATAAGAAGGTAGCTTGGAAGTGTCACTATGAAAGGCTTCTAAATGAGGAGAATAATTGGGAGAAAGGCAGTCTCCCCCATATCGACCCAATAGAGGGACCAGCAGTGTTAGTCGAGGGGAGTATAATAAGTAAGGCAATCAAGGATATGAAGACTGGTAAGGCGGCTGGGCCTTCGGAAATAGTTGCTGAGATGCTGAAGGCATCTGGCACGGTGGGACACACCATGGTCACCCGCATAGTTAACCAAGTCGTACAAAACGGGGTTGTTCCGAAGGACTGGCATAGCAGCATCATCGTTAACTGTTATAAGGGTAAAGGAGACGCCCTAGATAGGAGTAACTATAGAGGCATTAAATTAATCGACCAGGTCATGAAGGTCACGGAAAGAGTAATAGCGCAACTAATCAGAGAGAGAATTGACCTAGATGAAATGCAGTTCGGGTTTGTGTCAGGCAAAAGTACCACAGACGCTCTTTTCATAGTACGACAACTACAAGAGAAGTACCTAGCTAAAGGTAAACCCCTCTACTTAGCTTTTGTCGACTTGGAGAAAGCCTTCGACAGAGTCCCCCGCTCCATTATCTGGTGGGCTCTTAGAAAACTAGGCGTTGACGAATGGCTTGTGAGGGCTATACAAGCCATGTATAAAGAAACAGTCAGCAAGGTTAGAATTAACAACGAATATAGTGAAGAGTTTAGCGTAAAAGTCGGCGTCCATCAGGGCTCTGTTCTCAGTCCACTACTATTTATTATTGCCCTTCAGGCCATAACAGAGGAGTTCAAGACAGGCTTCCCATGGGAACTCCTATACGCAGACGACCTGACACTCATAGCGGAATCAATGGCCGAGCTAGAGAAGAAATTCCAAACATGGAAGCACGGCCTAGAGTCAAAAGGACTTAAAATTAACCTGGCTAAGACCAAAGTACTAGTTTGTAGGAAAGAAAACAAGGCGGCGGTCCCTTCTGGGAAATGGTCGTGCTCGGTGTGTAGGAAAGGCGTAGGTAGAAACTCCATTTTATGTCCTAAATGCAAAGTATGGGTGCATAAAAGATGTAGTGGGATCACAGGTAGGCTAACTAAGAACATAGATTTTACATGTGGCCGGTGCTCTGGTGCAATAAGTAGCAGCAAGTGCCCACAAACTACTAGCTCTTTCAATTGCGCAGAGGGTTCTATAGAAATAGTGGACAGCTTCCGTTACCTGGGCGATAAAATCAGCAGTGGGGGAGGGTGCTCTGAAAGTACTGTAGCTAGAGTCAGAACTGGTTGGAAAAAGTTCAGAGAGCTTATACCACTATTAGCTGCTAAAGGGTTCTCACTAAAAATGAAAGGCAGGTTGTACGATGCCTGCATACGAACAGCAATGCTGCATGGCAGTGAGACCTGGGCATTGTGTGCAGAGGATATACGCAGACTAGAGAGGAACGAAGCTTGCATGCTCCGCTGGATGTGTAACAGTAATATACGTGAACGGCAAAGCATAAACGAACTAAGGAATAAATTAGAGATAAGAGGGATCAGATGTTGTTTACTCGAGAGAAGGCTACGTTGGTATGGACACGTGATGCGCATGAAAGTCGATAGCTGTATAACAAAGTGCAGGGCAATAAAGATAGACGGTAGTCACGGAATAGGCAGACCTAGAAAAACCTGGGACGAGCTGATAAACTCCGACATCACACACTTACACCTCTCCAAGACAATGTCACTGGACCGAGACCTTTGGCGGTACTCAGTAACAGAGAAGACCTGCCTTACCTAAATATATAGTAAAACCTACTCCAGCCAGTAGGCATCTCTAACAAATACACCCCGTCCCACCACCCCCACCCGATCCACACCACCCCGTTCTATGTAAAGTTATGTTGGTGCCGCGCCATCGAGGCCGAAACAAATGAGATCGTGTAGGTGTCACGACAAAAAAACACACAGTCCACGCTGTAATGTGGCCGTGTAGGCAACACGGTAAAAACCTCCCAGACCCACACTGTAAATGTGGTTGGTGTTAGGAAGGGCATCCAACTGTAGAAAACCTGCCAGACAGTCCTATGCGAGCAAGACAATCACTCTTGCCTCAAGTGGGACTACCCCCGTCCAAACCCATGCAAGCGTGGAACACGGACGTTAAACGTTGATGATGATGATGATGATGATGATATATATATATATATATATATATATATATATATATATATATATATATATACTATATATATGGTGGCTGCCAACTCGTTTTCGAGTACGGCCACTACTTTATATCCATGTAGGAGAACCCCTACCGATGCGCTGAACGAGTGTGACTTTTTAGTCCAGCCTGCGACTTGAAAACTCTGGTACAAACACTACACTTGTGACAATTATTGACACATAGTGCTTTGCCTTTGGTACTATGTAACGACAAGTGCAGAGAGATCTCCAGATATAAAGCAATGCCTGTGCCGTGAAGCTTTTATAGTGAGCAGAGGCACTGCACAAAGCCAGTCCCACTCTCTTAACCAAGATGATATTTACCAAAAAGAAGAACAAGTCAACATCATTGGATACCATCAGGGTTGCAGGTGTTATATCAGAGTGTTCCTTCTCCTAGAATTCTGCCTTGACAAAGGCTAAGGGGTCATCTCTCCCAGTGATTTTGGATGGCCATTGACTCTTAAGAGCTCCTTTGCCCTTTGACAGGTTTTGTTTTTAGTCCTGCAGGATGTCCAAAGTCACCCTCCTCACCAAGAAACCTTGGTGGGGTTGCCAGTTTAGTCGCCAACGACCCGACCATGAGACAGGTTGTACTGGGATACATGTTACCAGTAGCACCAAGTGGTGACCTGACTATATATATATATATATATATATATATATATACTATATATATATATACTATATATATATTCTATATATATATATATACTATATATATATATACTATATATATATATATATACTATATATATATATACTATATATATATATATATACTATATATATATATACTATATATATATATATATATATACTATATATATATATATATACTATATATATATATATATATACTATATATATATATACTATATATATATATATATACTATATATATATATATATACTATATATATATATATATATATACTACGGAGATGCCCTAGATAGGAGTAACTATAGAGGCATTAAATTAATCGACCAGGTCATGAAGGTCACGGAAAAAGTAATAGCGCAACTAATCAGAGAGAGAATTGATCTAGATGAAATGCAGTTCGGATTTGTGTCAGGCAAAAGTACCACAGACGCTCTTTTCATTGTACGACAACTACAGGAGAAGTACCTAGCTAAAAGTAAACCCCTATACTTAGCTTTCGTCGACTTGGAGAAAGCCTTCGACAGAGTCCCCCGTTCCATTATCTGGTGGTCTCTTAGAAAACTAGGTGTTGACGAATGGCTTGTGAGAGCTATACAAGCCATGTATAAAGAAACAGTCAGTAAGGTTAGAATTAACAACGAATATAGTGAAGAGTTTAGCGTAAAAGTTGGTGTCCATCAGGGCTCTGTACTTAGCCCCCTACTATTTATTATTGCCCTTCAGGCTATAACAGAGGAGTTCAAGACCGGCTGCCCATGGGAACTCCTATACGCAGATGATCTAACGCTCATAGCTGAATCAATGACCGAACTAGAGAAGAAATTCCAAACGTGGAAGCACGGCCTAGAATCAAAAGGCCTTAAAATTAACCTGGCTAAGACTAAAGTTCTAGTTTGTAGGAAAGAAAATAAGGCGGCGGTCCCATCGGGGAAATGGCCATGCTCAGTGTGTAGGAAAGGCGTAGGTAGAAACTCCATTTTATGTCCCAAATGCAAAGTATGGGTGCATAAAAGATGTAGTGGGATCACAGGTAAGCTAACTAAGAACATAGATTTTACATGTGGCCGGTGCTCTGGTGCAATAAGTAGCAGCAAGTGCCCACAAAATACTAGCTCCTTCAACTGCGCAGAGGGTTCTATAGAAATAGTGGACAGCTTCCGTTATCTGGGTGACAAAATCAGCAGTGGGGGAGGGTGCTCTGAAAGTACAGTAGCTAGAGTCAGAACTGGATGGAAAAAGTTCAGAGAGCATATACCACTATTAGCCGCTAGAGGGTTCTCCCTAAAAATGAAAGGCAGGTTATACGATGCCTGCATACGAACAGCAATGCTGCATGGCAGTGAGACCTGGGCATTGTGTGCAGAGGATATACGCAGACTAGAGAGGAACGAAGCTTGCATGCTCCGCTGGATGTGCAATAGTAATATACGTGAACGGCAAAGCATAAACGAACTAAGGAAAAAATTAGAAATAAGAGGGATCAGATGTTGTTTACTCGAGAGAAGGCTACGTTGGTACGGTCACGTGATGCGCATGAAAGACGACAGCTGTATAACAAAGTGCAGGGCAATAAAGATAGACGGTAGCCACGGAGTAGGCAGACCCAGAAAAACATGGGACGAGCTGATAAATTCCGACCTCACACGCTTACACCTCTCCAAGACAATGTCACTGGACCGAGACCTTTGGCGGTACTCAGTAATAGAGAAGACCCGCCTTACCTAAATACAAAGTAAAAACCTACTACAGTCAGTAGGCACCTCTATCAAAACACACCCCCGTCCCACCACCTCCACCCCACCCACACCGCCCCTTTCAATGTAAAGTTATGTTGGTCCCACAACATCCAGGCCGAAACAAATGAGATTGTGTAGGTGTCACGACAAAAAACACACAGTCCACGCTGTAAATGTGGCCGTGTAGGCAACACGGTAAAAACCTCCCAGCCCCACACTGTAAATGTGGTTGGTGTTAGGAAGGGCATCCAGCTGTAGAAAACCCGCCAGACAGTCCACGCTGTAATGTGGCCGTGTAGGCAACACGGTAAAAACCTCCCAGCCCCACACTGTAAATGTGGTTGGTGTTAGGAAGGGCATCCAACTGTAGAAAACCCGCCAGACAGTCCTATGCGAGCAAGACAACCACTCTTGCCTCAAGTGGGAAAACCCCCGTCCAAACCCATGCAAGCGTGGAACACGGACGCTAAACCTGATGATGATGATGATGATGATGATATACTATATATATATATATATACTATATATATATATATATATACTATATATATATATATATATATACACTATATATATATATATATACTATATATATATATATATATACACTATATATATATATATACACTATATATATATATATATACACTATATATATATATATACACTATATATATATATATATATACTATATATATATATATACTATATATATATATACTATATATATATATATACTATATATATATATATATACTATATATATATATATATACTATATATATATATATATATATACACTATATATATATATATACACTATATATATATATATACACTATATATATATATACTATATATATATATATATACTATATATATATATATATATATACTATATATATATATATATACTATATATATATATATATATAATATATATATATATATATACTATATATATATATATATACTATATATATATATATATACTATATATATATATATATACTATATATATATATATATACTATATATGGTGGCTGCCAACTCGTTTTCGAGTACGGCCACTACTTTATATCCATGTAGGAGAACCCTTACCGATGCGCTGAACGAGTGTGACATTTTAGTCCAGCCTGCGACCTGAAAACTCTGGTACAAACACTACACTTGTGACAATTATTGACACTTAGTGCTGGGCCCATGGTACCATGTGACGACAAGTGCAGGGAGATCTCCAGATATAAAGCAATGCCTGTGCCGTGAAGCTTTTATAGTGAGCAAAGGCACTGCACAAAGCCAGTCCCACTCTCTTAACCAAGATGATATTTACCAAAAAGAAGAACACGTCAACATCATTGGATACCATCAGGGTTGCAGGTGTTATATCAGAGTTTTCCTTCTCCTAGAATTCTGCCTTGGCAAAGGCTAAGGGGTCATCTCTCCCAGTGATTTTGGATGGCCATTGACTCTTAAGAGCTCCTTTGCTCTTTGACAGGTTTTGTTTTTAGTCCTGCAGGATGTCCAAAGTCACCCTCCTCACAAAGAAACCTTGGTGGGGTTGCCAGTTTAGTCGCCAACGACCCGACCATGAGACAGGTTGTACTGGGATACATGTTACCAGTAGCACCAAGTGGTGACCTGACTATATATATATATATATATATATATACTATATATATATATACTATATATATATATATATATATCATCATCATCATCGTCATCATCAGGTTTAGCGTCCGTGTTCCACGCTTGCATGGGTTTGGACGGGGGTTTTCCCACTTGAGGCAAGAGTGGTTGTCTTGCTCGCATAGGACTGTCTGGCGGGTTTTCTACAGTTGGATGCCCTTCCTAACACCAACCACATTTACAGTGTGGGGCTGGGAGGTTTTTACCGTGTTGCCTACACGGCCACATTACAGCGTGGACTGTCTGGCGGGTTTTCTACAGCTGGATGCCTTTCCTAACACCAACCACATTTACAGTGTGGGGCTGGGAGGTTTTTACCGTGTTGCCTACACGGCCACATTTACAGTGTGGACTGTGTGTTTTTTGTCGTGACACCTACACGATCTCATTTGTTTCGGCCTGGATGTTGTGGGACCAACATAACTTTACATTGAAAGGGGCGGTGTGGGTGGGGTGGAGGTGGTGGGACGGGGGTGTGTTTTGATAGAGATGCCTACTGTATATATATACTACCCGTATATATATATACTATATATATATATACTATATATATATATATACTATATATATATATATATACTATATATATATACTATATATATATATACTATATATATATATATATATATAAATATATATATATATATGTAGATAAATCTACCAAGAGTTTACGGTAGTGTCCAATCCGTATGAAGAACTCAATGTAATCCGGATATCATGGAAAGAAGAGATGCAATGAAAAATCACTTTCGGTGAAAGATAAACGGAATACAGAGTCAAGATAAAATATTAAAAAAATAATGAATAAAACAATGAAACAGTTCCTTATATTAAACAAAAAAAGTTCATTATTTAACGATCGTTTCTAGGATATATATGTGTTAGATTATTTCTGAAGACGGCATATATATGTGTTGGTATGTATATTTAATTTTGATAGTTTGTATAATTTTGTATAATTTTGTACATAGATCTGTTGAATATGCATGCCAATTCTAACACATATATATCCTAGAAACTATCGTTAAATAATGAACTTTTTTTGTTTAATATAAGGAACTGTTTCATTGTTTTATTCATTATTTTTTTAATATTTTATATATATGCAGTCCTATGCGAGCAAGACAATCACTCTTGCCTCAAGTGGGACTACCCCCGTCCAAACCCATGCAAGCGTGGAACACGGACGTTAAACGTTGATGATGATGATGATGATATATATATTATATATATATATATATATATACTATATATATATATATACTATATATATATATATATATACTATATATATATATATATATACTATATATATATATATATACTATATATATATATATATATATACTATATATATATATATATATACTACATATACCTAGCATGCCATTTCCACTGCTGCTGCTGCTACTACCTGCCTAACTAACTCTCTCCTCCTCTGGCGCATCCCAACACACCCTGCCATTACCCCACCACCACTGTCCTTCTAGCCCTCAATTTTCCCACCGTTAGGGATGGATGAGCTGGGAATACACGAGCAACTCTGAATCAATAGATGAAATATGAATCTGCGAGCTACCAAGCACCCACGTGAAGCGCCAACCCAGAGACCCTCCCCTACGAGTGTCGACAAATGCCCAAAACTCCGAGTTGGTACCATCAATGTAGGCTCAATGAAAGGAAGAGCAGGAGAAATCGTAGAAATGCTAGAGCGAAAGGAAGTTGATGTATGCTGTGTGCAAGAGACTAGATGGAGAGGAGGGTCTGCTAGAGTCCTTGTAGGAAAAAGCCAGTGCTACAAATTTTTCTGGGTGGGAAATGACGATGGGATGGGTGGTGTAGGTATACTATTAGCTGACAAGTGGGTAGATAAAGTAATCTCAGTGTACAGGGTAAATGCAAGAATCATTAAACTCAGACTAGTCCTGAATAAGACAATTACCACAATAATATCAGCTTACGCACCCCAATCGGGGCTGCCAGACGAACTTAAGGATAGGTTTTACGAGTCCCTAATACACACTACTGCTCTAACAGACGACAAGGACTTCCTAATCATTGCAGGAGATTTTAACGGACACGTAGGTAAACACTGCGACGGCTTCAATAGAGTACATGGAGGCCATGGAGTTGGCACAAGGAATGAGGAAGGATTCAGACTTCTAGAATTCTGCGACGCCAATGACATGTCGATATGTAACACAAACTTTAAAAAACCCGACAACCACCTGATCACCTATAGATCAGGGGAGCACTCTAGTCAGTTAGATTTTATCCTCATCAGAGGACGTGACAGATGGACGGTCGTAAACACAAAAGCCTTCCCTAGTGAGGAATGTACATCCCAACATAGCTTAGTTGTCAGCGACCTCACGGTCAGAACTAGACGAGCCCTGAAACAGAGGCCAACCTGGAGAAGAAAGATCTGGAAGCTGAAAGTCCCCTCAACCAGTAACAGATTTAAAGATATTTTACTCAACGCCTACGACAGTAAAGAAGAACAGATAGAGACATTTAACGTAGAAGAGAACTGGGAGTTCCTAAAAAATAACTTACTAGAGGCGACGGATGAGGTTTGTGGCTGGAGTAAGACCTCAAGCAGGAGGAGAGTGACTTGGTGGTGGAACAATAAGGTAGATGAAGCAGTCAAGGCCAAGAGACAGGCATGGAAAGAATGGAAGAACGGGGGGAGCAGGGTACATTACATAGAGACCAAGAGGGAAGCTAGGCGACAAGTATACTTAGCTAGGAGGGAAGCAGAGGATAGAAAATTCAAGCATGTTTTACAACGTGAGGACCAGAAACAGGAGGTATTCAAGATTGCGAGGCAGTGTGTCAGAGATAGTTGTGATGTCATTGGAGAGAAGTGTATCCGGAATGATAAAGGTGAGCTTGCCCTCACAAGTGCTGAGAAGAAAGATGCATGGAAGAGTCATTATGATAGATTACTAAATGAGGAGAATGCATGGGAAGAAGAGACCCTACCCCACGTAGACCCTATAGAGGGACCAGCAGTACAAGTCAGCGGCAGCGTAGTAAGTAAGGCAATCAGAGATATGAAGATAGGGAAGGCAACCGGTCCATCGGGTATAGCTGCCGAGATGCTGAAGGCATCTGGGTCTGTAGGTCACACTATAACCACACGTATCGTTAACCAGGTAATACTAGAGGGGGCCATACCAAAAGATTGGTGCAGTAGCATCATTGTCAACTGCTACAAAGGTAAAGGCGATGCACTAGATAGAGGAAACTATAGAGGTATAAAGTTGATGGACCAGGTCATGAAAGTAACAGAAAGAGTTATAGCACAGCTGATTAGGGACCGGGTGAATATAGACGAGATGCAATTTGGGTTTGTTCCAGGGAAAGGCACCACTGATGCGCTCTTCCTTGTGAGGCAATTACAGGAAAAGTACCTAGCTAAAAGTAAGCCACTCTACTTGGCATTTGTCGACCTTGAGAAAGCCTTTGACAGAGTTCCACGTGCAGTAATCTGGTGGGCTCTTAGAAAACTAGGAGTAGATGAATGGCTTGTGAAAGCGGTACAAGCCATGTATAGGGGAGCAGTCAGCAAAGTTAGGATTAGCAATGAGTATAGCGAGGAATTTAGCGTACAGGTTGGGGTCCACCAGGGCTCTGTTCTTAGCCCTCTCCTGTTCATCATAGTCCTGCAGGCAATAACGGAGGAGTTTAAGACCGGATGCCCATGGGAACTCCTGTATGCTGATGACCTCGCACTCATAGCTGAATCTATGGTAGAACTAGAGAATAAATTCCAAACCTGGAAGCAGGGACAAGAGAGAAAGGGCCTCAAAGTCAACATGACAAAGACTAAGGTCCTTATAAGTAGACGAGAAAACAGAACCCAGATCCCCTCAGGGAAATGGCCTTGCTCAGTATGTAGGAAAGGTGTAGGTAGGAACTCCATTCTTTGCCCCAAATGCAAACAATGGGTACACAAGAGATGTAGCGGGATCTCAGGAAGCTTAATTAAGAATGTAGGATTCACATGCAGCAGCTGTGCTGAAACAGCAAGCAAACAGCCACAGGAAACAAGTACCACCAATCTCTGGGAGGGCCCTGTAGAAACAGTAGACAGCTTCTGCTACCTAGGTGACCGAATTAGCAACGGAGGTGGGTGCTCAGAAAGTACAATAACTAGGGTAAGAACGGGATGGAAGAAGTTTAGGGAACTACTACCACTGCTAGCTGCAAAAGGCTTCTCCCTCAGAATGAAAGGCAGACTGTATGATGCGTGTATCCGAACAGCGATGTTGCATGGTAGTGAGACCTGGGCGCTGAAGGTGGAAGACTTACGTAGATTAGAGAGAAACGAAGCCTGCATGCTCCGATGGATGTGTAACAGTAATATACGTGAACGACAAAGCATAAATGAATTGAGAGAGAGACTGAGCATAAGAGGAATCAAATGCTGCGTGCAGGAGAGGCGGTTACGCTGGTATGGACATGTGATGCGTATGAAGGATGACAGCTGCATAAAAAGGTGCAGAGCACTAGAAGTTGATGGAAACCGCGGAGTGGGGAGACCCAAGATGACTTGGGATGAGGTGATAAAAGCCGACCTTACCCAACTACACCTCTCAAAGTCAATGACACACGACCGTGACTTCTGGCGTCACGCAGTAATACAGGGTACCCGACCTCCCATGGGTACATGCTGAAGCATATAAACAATATGCCCCCCCCCCCCACCGCAAGGTGGTCGTGGAGGTGCCACGGCAAAAAAGCACCCAGCCCACACTGTAAAGTGGACGTGTAGGCGCCACGAAAAAGCACCCAGCACTCACTGTAAATGAGGTTGGTGTTAGGAAGGGCATCCAGCTGTAGAAATCAAGCCAGATCAGTTCCTGTATGAGCAAGGCATGGTCAGCCGACCAGACACTGCCCACAACAGGACAACCCGTCTAACCCATGCTAGCGTGGAAGAACGGACGTAAAACGGTGATGATGATGATGATGATATATATACTACATATATATATATATATATACTACATATATATATACTACATATATATATATATATATATATATATATATATATATATATATATATACTATATATATATATATATATATATATATATATATATATACTACAGTAATCTGGTGGGCTCTTAGAAAACTAGGAGTAGATGAATGGCTTGTGAAAGCGGTACAAGCCATGTATAGGGGAGCAGTCAGCAAAGTTAGGATTAGCAATGAGTATAGCGAGGAATTTAGCGTTCAGGTTGGGGTCCACCAGGGCTCTGTTCTTAGCCCTCTCCTGTTCATCATAGTCCTGCAGGCAATAACGGAGGAGTTTAAGACCGGATGCCCATGGGAACTCCTGTATGCTGATGACCTCGCACTCATAGCTGAATCTTTGGTAGAACTAGAGAATAAATTCCAAACCTGGAAGCAGGGACTAGAGAGAAAGGGCCTCAAAGTCAACATGACAAAGACTAAGGTCCTTGTAAGTAGACGAGAAAACAGAACCCAGATCCCCTCAGGGAAATGGCCTTGCTCAGTATGTAGGAAAGGTGTAGGTAGGAACTCCATTCTCTGCCCCAAATGCAAACAATGGGTACACAAGAGATGTAGCGGGATCTCAGGAAGCTTAATTAAGAATGTAGGATTCACATGCAGCAGCTGTGCTGAAACAGCAAGCAAACAGCCACAGGAAACAAGTACCACCAATCTCTGGGAGGGCCCTGTAGAAACAGTAGACAGCTTCTGCTACCTAGGTGACCGAATTAGCAACGGAGGTGGGTGCTCAGAAAGTACAATAACTAGGGTAAGAACGGGATGGAAGAAGTTTAGGGAACTACTACCACTGCTAGCTGCAAAAGGCTTCTCCCTCAGAATGAAAGGCAGACTGTATGATGCGTGTATCCGAACAGCGATGTTGCATGGTAGTGAGACCTGGGTGCTGAAGGTGGAAGACTTACGTAGATTAGAGAGAAACGAAGCCTGCATGCTCCGATGGATGTGTAACAGTAATATACGTGAACGACAAAGCATAAAGGAATTGAGAGAGAGACTGAGCATAAGAGGAATCAAATGCTGCGTGCAGGAGAGGCGGTTACGCTGGTATGGACATGTGATGCGTATGAAGGATGACAGCTGCATAAAAAGGTGCAGAGCACTAGAAGTTGATGGAAACCGCGGAGTGGGGAGACCCAAGATGACTTGGGATGAGGTGATAAAAGCTGACCTTACCCAACTACACCTCTCAAAGACAATGACACACGACCGTGACTTCTGGCGTCACGCAGTAATACAGGGTACCCGACCTCCCATGGGTACATGCTGAAGCATATAAACAATATGCCCCCACTCCCCCCACCGCAAGGTGGTCGTAGAGGTGCCACGGCAAACAAGCACCCAGCCCACACTGTAAAGTGGACGTGTAGGCGCCACGAAAAAGCACCCAGCACTCACTGTAAATGAGGTTGGTGTTAGGAAGGGCATCCAGCTGTAGAAATCAAGCCAGATCAGTTCCTGTATGAGCAAGGCATGGTCAGCCGACCAGACACTGCCCACAACAGGACAACTCGTCTAACCCATGCTAGCGTGGAAGAACGGACGTAAAACGGTGATGATGATGATGATGATGATACTATATATATATATATATATATACTATATACTATATATATATATATATATACTATATACTATATATATATATATATATACTATATATATATATATATATACTATATACTATATATATATATATATATACTATATATATATATACTATATATACTATATACTATATATATATATACTATATATATATATATATATATACTATATATATATATATATATACTATATATATATATATATATATATATACTATATATATATATATATATACTATATATATATATATACTATATATATATATATATACTATATACATATATATATATACTATATATATATATATATATATACTATATTTATATATACTATATATATATATATATATACTATATATATATATATATACTATATATATATATACTATATACTATATATATATATACTATATATATATATATATATACTATATATATATATATATATACTATATATATATATATATATACTATATATATATATATATATATATATATATATATATATATACTATATATATATATATATACTATATATATATATATATATACTATATATATATATATACTATATATATATATATACTATATATATATATATATACTATATATATATATATATACTATATATATATATATATACTATATATATATATATATATACTATATATATATATATATATACTATATATATATATATATATACTATATATATATATATATATATATATATATATATATATATACTATATATATATATATATACTATATATATATATATATATACTATATATATATATATACTATATATATATATATATACTATATATATATATATATACTATATATATATATATATACTATATACATATATATATATACTATATATATATATATATACTATATACATATATATATATATACTATATATATATATATATACTATATATATATATACTATATATATACTATATATATATATATACTATATATATATATATATATATACTATATATATATATATATATATACTATATACTATATATATATATACTATATATATATATATATATATACTATATATATATATATATATACTATATATATATATATATACTATATATATATATATATATATACTATATATATATATATATATATATATATATATATATATATATATATATATACTATATATATATATATATACTATATATATATATATACTCTATATATATAAATATACTCTATATATATAAATATACTATATATATATAAATATACTATATATATATATATATACTATATATATATAAATATACTATATATATATATATATACTATATATATATATATATACTATATATATATATACTATATATATATATATATATACTATATATATATATATATATACTATATATATATATATATATACTATATATATATATATATATACTATATATATATATATATACTATATATATATATATATACTATATATATATATATATACTATATATATATATATATATACTATATATATATATATATATACTATATATATATATATATACTATATATATATATATATACTATATATATATATATATACTATATATATATATATATACTATATATATATATATATATACTATATATATATACTATATATATATATATATACTATATATATATACTATATATATATATACTATATATATATATACTATATATATATATACTATATATATATATACTATATATATATATACTATATATATATATACTATATATACTATATATATATATACTATATATACTATATATATCTATACTATATATACTATATATATATATACTATATATATATATATAAGTAAGATGTATGGTAGGTCGTATGTGAATCGCGATGATCACGTCTGACCTACCAAATATCTGATGGTAGCTAGTTAAGCTCTATGCGTATACGCAGAGCAGAAATATTAGTGAAAAAGAACAAAGGAACTATTATGACATTATAACAAGTTTATTGCCGACAGCCGTTTCGTCCGACCCCATGGTGGGACTTATCAAGGCATATAACATGTGATTGCAAGATCATTGTTTACATCAACGTATCACTCAAGGCTAGCAGTTTGAAATTGTTGTATACATCAGCAACTCCGCTTTAAGGGGGGCTCTTTTATATTAGTTGTCGGGGTCAGGGATTGAAGTTTAAAAATTAGACAAAAATATATAATTCACGCATCAACATTAAACCAAGAGACTTGGGGTCCCGTAGAAGCACCTCAGAAAATCCCTCAATGAGTGCATAAAGCTTACAGGCTCCAATACACCTATTAGTCTAGAAGAAAATTAAGAGGCTAATAAAATAAGAAAATAAAAATATAAAGTTTCCCTAAAAAATATATAGAGTTCTTATGAAATTTCTTCTAGAGAAAAAATTTTTTTCCCAAAGAAAGAAACCTTCTTCCCCTGAGATCACGTTTACAAAGTTCAGAAAACTGAATTGAAAACTAGGTTGAAAGAAACTAATCAATTAGAGGTTAATTCAGAGAGCCTTCCATAAATCTCTCAGAAAAGGCCCCTTTACTATTTCCAATAGGAGCTTCTTCCGAGAGACCCTTCGAAGAATTAAAATTTTAGAGAGCCTTTGAGGATAAATATAAAAATGAATTGAGGAAAATTATACATTAAAAGTTAAAAATTAAAAATTACGGTATTTGGGATATCCGAGGAATTTTCAAAGGGCTGCTTCAACAGATACAACCTAGGCATAATAGGTACAATAATCTAAGCAATTTAAGCAATTTAATTAGGGAGCAATTCAAGGAGTTTATCAAGTTGGGCAAGATTAAAGAAAGTGGTAACTAAGGAAATACATAAGCAAAAAGACAATAATCATAAAATGTATCCTTAAGAAGGTACAAGGTAGCTTCAGTGATCTAACCCTGTATTATCACAAAAAAACCTTCTAAAATTATTGATACAGGCTTAGAAATTATTACAAAATCATTACAAAATTATCAAATCATCACAAAATTACCACAAAATCATTACAAAACCATCAAATTATCATAAAATTATCGCAAAATTATTACAAAATTATCATAAAATTATTGCAAAAATATAACAGGATGAACATTACTGGTGACCGTGTGGGCGCGATATCCATTCTGCCTATGCAGTCCCCTGCACAGCTCCAGGCACGATATCCACTAGGCGTAAGCAGTCATCTGCATAGCTCCAGGCGCAGCTGGTCTTGTTTAAACGTTCATAGATCACCTGGGGTTCACTATTATCTGCGTGGACTCTCTGGGAGATGTACCTGTGGATCTAATAGCCAGTGGTTGCTGGATGTGGTCCGTTCGATCCTTTAGTTTCAGGGGTTGAACGCTTTCGCGATAGACGAGCCTGCTGGTTCTAAGTCCAAGGTTTCGCCACGCATGATGTATTGGTCCACATGCTATATCGTTAAAGAACCAGTGTGGATTTGACTGGGGTGGTATATTATGAACTCCAAGTCCACACGCGACTGGTCAAAAGCGAAGGGCTGTCCTCTCTTTGTTTGCTGTATGGGTCGGTCCCAGCTTAGATGGTGGTCGTGTTATCCATATTCCGTCAGCCCTGTATATTCAAGACAGATCAGGGTATGTATTTGCGGGTATGGTCCTGCGTCTACGTTATCCAGAGGGTCTCGCTTGTGGTATTTTCAAGTTCGCATGTCATCTCCCGGTTAAGACTGCGCATGCTTCGGTGAATCTCATGCATGGAATCTTAGGGTATCATATTACACGGGGTGACCAGCAGAAAATAAACATTCTATGCCATCGCGCACGCGCTGTCCTGTGGCTACGACCGTGTCCAGTCTCGGGTAGTAGCAGACAGCAGGTAGACCAGCCATACACACCCCTGATCAAGGGGCACAACCCCTAACTTATCGAGTGGTCAGACTTCAAGGGAGTCAACTCTCCAAGCCCATTATGTCGACCGTGGTGAAATACAAAAAAAAAAAAAAAAAAAAAAAAAATTCCTATTAGTAAAGAACTAATCACTGATAATAAAGAACCAGCTCAAAAGAATGGGGGGCATCTATTTGGGCGGGGGTTTACTGGGGGTGGGGGTGGGGGTGAGTTGCTATAGGCAGGGAGCGGCCGCCATATTGGGTGTTTTGTTACTGTTTCCCTAGGCAGTTCTCGAGTTTGTTGACATACATCTCCGACGGCACCCTCTCAGATTAGTCAACGTGGTTCCAGGCCCTCACGATGGATATACTATATATATATATATATATATATATATATATACGTAAGGAGGTCGATGTTTGTTGTATTCAAGAGACCAGGTGGAGGGGTGGGTCTGCTAGATTCATTGAGGGTAAAAAACGATGTTATAAGCTTTTCTGGGTGGGAAACGACGATGGGCTGGGTGGAGTAGGAATCATGGTAGCAGAAAAGTGGGCGGATAAGATAATAGACGTAAATAGAGTGAACGACAGAATAATTAAAATACGACTTGTCCTCAATAGAACTACGGTGACAGTAATATCTGCGTATGCACCCCAATCCGGACTGCCCGGCACTATAAAAGACAGATTCTATGAGACACTGATGCTCACTACCTCCCAAATATCTGACAGTGACTATATAATTATTGCAGGCGACCTAAATGGTCACGTTGGGCAACATTGTGACGGCTACGACGAAATCCATGGAGGCTATGGGTTTGGTACTAGAAATGAGGAAGGCTCCAGAATCCTGGAATTCTGTGATGCAAATAACCTAACTATCTGTAACACTAACTTCAAAAAACGTGACAATCACCTGATCACCTATAGATCCGGGGAACACACAAGCCAGGTAGATTATATCCTTACCAGAAGACGTGACAGAGTGTCTGTTGTAAACACTAAATCCCTCCCCCATGAAGAATGCACCTCCCAACATAGACTGATAATTAGCGACCTCATAGTCAGGTCGAGACGTACTCGACAGCAGAAGAGGACTATCCTCAGGAGAAAAATATGGAAGCTAAAGGACCCCACAGCCAAAAATAAATTTCAAAACATATTACTTGATGCTTTCGACAGTAAGGAAGAACACTTAGAGTCGGACAATATAGAGGGACAGTGGGAATTTCTGAAAGCAAACCTGCTGTTGGCCACAGACGAAGTCTGTGGCTGGAGCAGGCCTGTAGGCAGGAGGAGAGTAACATGGTGGTGGAACAGTAAGGTGGAGGAGTCAATTAAGGCCAAAAAGCAGGCTTGGAAAGTATGGCGGGATGGGGGAAGTAGAGTAGACTATCAAGTGGCCAGGAGGGAAGCTAGGAGAGAAGTGTACTTAGCAAGAAGGGAAGCTGAGGAAAGAAAGTTCAAGCATGTCCTACAACGCGATGACCAAAAACGTGAGGTGTTCAGGATTGCTAGGCAATGCGTCAAGGAAAACCGTGATATTGTCGGGGAGAAGTGTGTACTTAACGATGATGGCATACTTGCCATCACCGACACTGATAAGAAGGCAGCTTGGAAGTGTCACTATGAAAGGCTACTAAATGAGGAGAATAAATGGGAGAAAGACAGTCTCCCCCATGTCGACCCAATAGAGGGACCAGCAGTGTTAGTCGAGGGGAGTATAATAAGTAAGGCAATCAAGGATATGAAGACAGGTAAGGCGGCTGGGCCTTCGGAAATAGTTGCTGAGATGCTGAAGGCATCTGGCACGGTGGGACACACCATGGTCACCCGCATAGTTAACCAAGTCGTACAGAATGGGGTTGTTCCGAAGGACTGGCATAGCAGCATCATCGTTAACTGTTATAAGGGTAAAGGAGACGCCCTAGATAGGAGTAACTATAGAGGCATTAAATTAATCGACCAGGTCATGAAGGTCACAGAAAAAGTAATAGCGCAACTAATCAGAGAGAGAATTGACCTAGATGAAATGCAGTTCGGGTTTGTGTCAGGCAAAAGTACCACAGACGCTCTTTTCATAGTACGACAACTACAGGAGAAGTACCTAGCTAAAGGTAAACCCCTCTACTTAGCTTTTGTCGACTTGGAGAAAGCCTTCGACAGAGTCCCCCGCTCCATTATCTGGTGGGCTCTTAGAAAACTAGGCGTTGACGAATGGCTTGTGAGGGCTATACAAGCCACGTATAAAGAAACAGTCAGCAAGGTTAGAATTAACAACGAATATAGTGAAGAGTTTAGCGTAAAAGTTGGCGTCCATCAGGGCTCTGTTCTCAGCCCCCTACTATTTATTATTGCCCTTCAGGCTATAACAGAGGAGTTCAAGACAGGCTGCCCATGGGAACTCCTATACGCAGACGACCTGACACTCATAGCGGAATCAATGGCCGAGCTAGAGAAGAAATTCCAAACATGGAAGCACGGCCTAGAGTCAAAAGGACTTAAAATTAACCTGGCTAAGACCAAAGTTCTAGTTTGTAGGAAAGAAAACAAGGCGGCGGTCCCTTCTGGGAAATGGTCGTGCTCGGTGTGTAGGAAAGGCGTAGGTAGAAACTCCATTTTGTGTCCTAAATGCAAAGTATGGGTGCATAAAAGATGTAGTGGGATCACAGGTAAGCTAACTAAGAACATAGATTTTACATGTGGCCGGTGTTCTGGTGCAATAAGTAGCAGCAAGTGCCCACACAATACTAGCTCTTTCAATTGCGCAGAGGGTTCTATAGAAATAGTGGACAGCTTCCGTTACCTGGGCGATAAAATCAGCAGTGGGGGAGGGTGCTCTGAAAGTACTGTAGCTAGAGTCAGAACTGGTTGGAAAAAGTTCAGAGAGCTTATACCACTATTAGCTGCTAAAGGGTTCTCCCTAAAAATGAAAGGCAGGTTATACGATGCCTGCATACGAACAGCAATGCTGCATGGCAGTGAGACCTGGGCATTGTGTGCAGAGGATATACGCAGACTAGAGAGGAACGAAGCTTGCATGCTCCGCTGGATGTGTAACAGTAATATACGTGAACGGCAAAGCATAAACGAACTAAGGAAAAAATTAGAGATAAGAGGGATCAGATGTTGTTTACTCGAGAGAAGGCTACGTTGGTATGGACACGTGATGCGCATGAAAGTCGATAGCTGTATAACAAAGTGCAGGGCAATAAAGATAGACGGTAGCCACGGAATAGGCAGACCTAGAAAAACCTGGGACGAGCTGATAAACTCCGACCTCACACACTTACACCTCTCCAAGACAATGTCACTGGACCGAGACCTTTGGCGGTACTCAGTAACAGAGAAGACCCGCCTTGCCAGTAGGCATCTCTAACAAAATACACCCCGTCCCACCACCCCCACCCCATCCACACCACCCCGTCCTATGTAAAGTTATGTTGGTGCCGCGCCATCCGGGCCGAAACAAATGAGATCGTGTAGGTGTCACGACAAAAAAACACACAGTCCACGCTGTAATGTGGCCGTGTAGGCAACACGGTAAAAACCTCCCAGACCCACACTGTAAATGTGGTTGGTGTTAGGAAGGGCATCCAACTGTAGAAAACCTGCCAGACAGTCCTATGCGAGCAAGACAATCACTCTTGCCTCAAGTGGGACTACCCCCGTCCAAACCCATGCAAGCGTGGAACACGGACGTTAAACGTTGATGATGATGATGATGATATATATATATATATATATTTATATATATATGCAACGTTTTTTGAAATATCCAGTTCTGCGTTTACAGATTGACTTTGTTAGTTTCAGAAGATCCCGTTAAGGGTGAAAGCAGCGATTCTTTGCTTAAACTTTAATCTGTTATTTTAATAAATATTTGCTCTACGGTTCTTATATATTTGATATATATTTATCCTTATCGAGCCCTCTTTGGATTTTAGTCTTCAATTTTATTATTATTACTATATATATATATATATATATATATATATATATATATATATATATATATATGTATATATATATATAGTATATATATGTATATATATATATAGTATATATATATATATATATATATATATAGTATGTATATATATATATAGTATATATATATATATATATAGTATATATATATATATATATAGTATGTATATATATATATATAGTATGTATATATATATATATAGTATGTATATATATATATGTATATAGTATGTATATATATATATATATGTATATAGTATGTATATATATATATATATGTATATAGTATGTATGTATATATATATATATATATATATAGTATGTATATATATATATATAGTATATATATATATATATATATATAGTATGTATATATATATATAGTATATATATATATATATATATATATATATAGTATGTATATATAATGTCCCTCATCAACAATCAGAGAAGAGCTGAAGAGGCCTGGGCCATTGAGAAGATCAAACTCAATCCCAAAGTGTTCTTTTCATTTGCAAAAAAACACAAAATCACTGGCTCTACTGTTGGCCCTCTAATTGATGAAAATGGCACTCTTCAAGACAATGCTAAAACCATGGGTGAGATACTGCAGAAACAATACTGCTCTGTTTTCAGCAATCCTGATATGGCCGATCTGGGCTGTATCGGCGATGTTACTCCCCATTACACCTTATCGGACATAACGTTTGGCGCCCCTGATGTCTTGGCGGCAATAAAGGAAATCAAGCATAATTCAGCAGTAGGTCCCGATAGGTTCCCTGCTTGTGTCTTGAAGGCGTGTCAACACCAACTTGCTTCTCCTCTTGCCAATCTGTGGCGGAACTCACTGGATGCTGGATATGTGCCAGAAAACCTTCTATCCCAGTCTGTTGTCCCAGTTTTCAAAAAGGGAAACAAATCCCTTGCCGTGAATTACCGTCCAATCTCACTCACCTCTCATATCATTAAGGTATTTGAGCGAGTGGTGAGATCGCGAATGACCCACTTCCTTGAGAGTAACAATATGCTGAACTCCAACCAGCATGGATTCCGTAATGGAAGGGATTGCCTGACGCAACTACTGCATCACTTTGATGACATTTTGAGAGCCTTGGGAGAGGGTTCCAACACTGATGTTATCTACCTTGATTTCAGCAAGGCCTTTGACAGGGTTGATCATAACATTCTACTGAGAAAGCTGTCCAATATTGGTGTCACTGGAAAGCTGCTGCAGTGGATCAAGAGCTTCCTGTCAAACAGAACCCAACATGTTGTAGTTGAGGGAGTCAAATCAAGCCCAGCCAAAGTCAGTAGTGGGGTCCCACAAGGCACTGTGTTGGGCCCACTTCTCTTCATCATCTATATTAATGACATCACTGAGATCATCAAACACAGCAACATTAAAATTTTCGCTGATGATTCCAAGCTCCAAAAGGTCATCAATGGCGTGGATGACCGGATAAGCCTTCAGTCAGACCTACTGGCTGTTACCCAATGGGCAGAAAAGAACAACATGTTACTGAACGAAGACAAATTCGAACTGATCCACTTTGGAAAAGAGGATGCTCTGAAACTCCCGTACTCCCTTCCCTCCGGGGAAACTCTCGTGGCATCTAACAACATCAGAGACTTGGGAGTAACCGTGGACAGCAACATAAGCTGGACCACGCATATAAGCAACAAAGTTGACATGGCCCGCAGAATGTGTTCCTGGATCCTCAGAACCTTCCAGTCGAGAGATTCCCGCACCATTATCCTTCTCTTCTCTACTTTTGCCCGACCACACCTTGAATACTGTTGTCCACTGTGGTCTCCCCACACGAAACAAAGTATCATGAAACTTGAAGCTCCTCAAAGGGCAATCACGAAAAAGATAGATGGCATGTCAGACCTTGACTACTGGGGTCGATTAGAAAACCTGAAACTTTACTCACTCCAACGTCGCCGTGAGCGTTATATTATCTGCATGATGTGGAAAATGTTCCATCATCACTGCCCAAATGATGTTGGCATCGCCTTCAAGATACACCCAAGGCTTGGGCCCCGTGCTATCCGTCCCATTCAAAAATCTAAATCGCAACTCATAACAACAATACGGCACAATTATTTCACCTCAATCGGCCCTGCTCTCTTCAACATCACACCAGGACACGTCAAAACAGAAACTGACCACACAAAATTCAAGAAGTCTTTGGACAAATTCCTCCAAGTAATCCCGGACAAACCACCCACACCCGGATATGTCTCCGCAAACAGTAATTCTCTTCTCGAATGGGCCATGGTGCCCAAATCCTGAATTGAAAGACTTCGCCAGGTGGTGCTATTAAGTTAGACATGGCCTGGGCCAATACTGGCCAAAACATTTCAAAGTTATTCAAAGTTATATATATATATATATATATATATATAGTATATATATATATATATATATATAGTATATATATATATATATATATATAGTATATATATATATATATATATATATATAGTATATATATATATATATATAGTATATATATATATATATATATATATATAGTATATATATATATATATATATATAGTATATATATATATATATATATATAAAGTATATATATATATATATATATATATATAGTATATATATATATATATATAGTATATATATATATATATATATATATAGTATATATATATAGTATATATATATAGTATATATATATATATATATAGTATATATATATATATATATATATATATATATATAGTATATATATATATAGTATATATATATATATATATAGTATATATATATATATATATATAGTATATATATATATAGTATATATATATATATATATAGTATATATATATATATATATATAAATATATAGTATATATATATATATATAAATATATAGTATATATATATATATATATATATATATATAAATATATAGTATATATATATATATATATATATATATAGTATATATATATATATATAGTATATATATATATATATATATATATATAAATATATAGTATATATATATATATAGTATATATATATATATATATATATATATAGTATATATATATATATATATATATATATATATATATATATATAGTATATATATATATATATAGTATATATATATATATATAGTATATATATATATATATATATATATATATATATATATATATAGTATATATATATATATATATATAGTATATATATATATATATATATATATATATATATATATATATATATAGTATATATATATATATATATATATATATAGTATATATATATATAGTATATATATATATATATATATATATATATAGTATATGTATATATATATATATAATAATATATATATATATATATATATAGTATATATATATATATATATATATATATATATATATAGTATATATATATCGTATATATATATATATATATATATATATATAGTATATATATCGTATATATATATATATATATATATATAGTATATATATATCGTATATATATATATATATATATATATAGTATATATATAGTATATATATATATATATATATATATATATAGTATATATATATCGTATATATATATATATATATATATATATATATAGTATATATATAGTATATATATATAGTATATATATATATATATATAGTATATATATATTATATATATATAGTATATATATATTATATATATATAGTATATATATAGTATATATATATTATATATATATAGTATATATATAGTATATATATATAGTATATATATATATAGTATATATATATATATATAGTATATATATATAGTATATATATATATATAGTATATATATATAGTATATATATATATATATATATAGTATATATATATAGTATATATATATATATAGTATATATATATAGTATATATATATAGTATATATATATAGTATATATATATATATATATATATATATATATAGTATATATATATATATATATATATATATATAGTATATATATATATAGTATATATATATATATATAGTATATATATATATATAGTATATATATATATAAGTATATATATATATATAGTATATATATATATATAGTATATATATATATATATAGTATATATATATATATAGTATATATATATATATAGTATATATATATATATATATATAGTATATATATATATAGTATATATATATATATATATATAGTATATATATATATATAGTATATATATATATATATATATAGTATATATATATATAGTATATATATATATATATATATAGTATATATATATATATATATAGTATATATAAATATATAGTATATACATATATATATATATATATAGTATACATATATATATATATAGTATATATATATATATAGTATATATATATACATATAGTATCTATCTATCTATCTAAGGCGGGTAGAATTCCAGAGATCCATGGACGAGTTCTCTCCAGCGGTCTCTGTCCCTCATTATCGCTGCCATATCCTGCATCTCCAACAGACCAGTGTCTGTCCGTAGGGCATCAACATATGTATATATCATCATCATCATCATCATCACCGTTTTACGTCCGTTCTTCCACGCTAGCATGGGTTAGACGGGTTGTCCTGTTGTGGGCAGTGTCTGGTCGGCTGACCATGCCTTGCTCATACAGGAACTGATCTGGCTTGATTTCTACAGCTGGATGCCCTTCCTAACACCAACCTCATTTACAGTGAGTGCTGGGTGCTTTTTCGTGGCGCCTACACGTCCACTTTACAGTGTGGGCTGGGTGCTTTTTTGCCGTGGCACCTCCACGACCACCTTGCGGTGGGGGGGGGGGGGGCATATTGTTTATATGCTTCAGCATGTACCCATGGGAGGTCGGGTACCCTGTATTACTGCGTGACGCCAGAAGTCACGGTCGTGTGTCATTGACTTTGAGAGGTGTAGTTGGGTAAGGTCGGCTTTTATCACCTCATCCCAAGAGAGGTGTAGTTGGGTAAGGTCGGCTTTTATCACCTCATCCCAAGTCATCTTGGGTCTCCCCACTCCGCGGTTTCCATCAACTTCTAGTGCTCTGCACCTTTTTATGCAGCTGTCATCCTTCATACGCATCACATGTCCATACCAGCGTAACCGCCTCTCCTGCACGCAGCATTTGATTCCTCTTATGCTCAGTCTCTCTCTCAATTCATTTATGCTTTGTCGTTCACGTATATTACTGTTACACATCCATCGGAGCATGCAGGCTTCGTTTCTCTCTAATCTACGTAAGTCTTCCACCTTCAGCGCCCAGGTCTCACTACCATGCAACATCGCTGTTCGGATACACGCATCATACAGTCTGCCTTTCATTCTGAGGGAGAAGCCTTTTGCAGCTAGCAGTGGTAGTAGTTCCCTAAACTTCTTCCATCCCGTTCTTACCCTAGTTATTGTACTTTCTGAGCACCCACCTCCGTTGCTAATTCGGTCACCTAGGTAGCAGAAGCTGTCTACTGTTTCTACAGGGCCCTCCCAGAGATTGGTGGTACTTGTTTCCTGTGGCTGTTTGCTTGCTGTTTCAGCACAGCTGCTGCATGTGAATCCTACATTCTTAATTAAGCTTCCTGAGATCCCGCTACATCTCTTGTGTACCCATTGTTTGCATTTGGGGCAAAGAATGGAGTTCCTACCTACACCTTTCCTACATACTGAGCAAGGCCATTTCCCTGAGGGGATCTGGGTTCTGTTTTCTCGTCTACTTATAAGGACCTTAGTCTTTGTCATGTTGACTTTGAGGATATATATAGTATATATATACTATATATATATATATATATATATATATATATATAGTATATATATACTATATATATATATATATACTATATATATATATATATATATATATATTACTATATATATATATATATATATATACTATATATATATATATATATATATATATATATATATATACTATATATATATATATATATATATACTATATATATATATATATATATATACTATATATATATATGTATATATACTATATATGTATATACTATATATATATATACTATATATATATATACTATATATATATATACTATATATATATATATATATATATATACTATATATATATATATATATATATACTATATATATATATGTATATATACTATATATGTATATACTATATATATATATACTATATATATATATACTATATATCATCATCATCATCATCATCATCAACGTTTAACGTCCGTGTTCCACGCTTGCATGGGTTTGGACGTGGGTAGTCCCACTTGAGGCAAGAGTGATTGTCTTGCTCGCATAGGACTGCCTGGCAGGTTTTCTACAGTTGGATGCCCTTCCTAACACCAACCACATTTACAGTGTGGGTCTGGGAGGTTTTTACCGTGTTGCCTACACGGCCACATTACAGCGTGGACTGTGTGTTTTTTTGTCGTGACACCTACACGATCTCATTTGTTTCGGCCTGGATGGCGCGGCACCAACATAACTTTACATAGAACGGGGTGGTGTGGATGGGGTGGGGGGTGGTGGCAGGACGGGGTGTATTTTGTTTAGAGATGCCTACTGGCAAGGCGGGTCTTCTCTGTTACTGAGTACCGCCAAAGGTCTCGGTCCAGTGACATTGTCTTGGAGAGGTGTAAGTGTGTGAGGTCGGAGTTTATCAGCTCATCCCAGGTTTTTCTAGGTCTGCCTATTCCGTGGCTACCGTCTATCTTTATTGCCCTGCACTTTGTTATACAGCTATCGACTTTCATGCGCATCACGTGTCCATACCAACGCAGCCTTCTCTCGAGTAAACAACATCTGATCCCTCTTATCTCTAATTTTTTCCTTAGTTCGTTTATGCTTTGCCGTTCACGTATATTACTGTTACACATCCAGCGGAGCATGCAAGCTTCGTTCCTCTCTAGTCTGCGTATATCCTCTGCACACAATGCCCAGGTCTCACTACCATGCAACATTGCTGTTCGTATGCAGGCATCGTACAACCTGCCTTTCATTTTTAGGGAGAACCCTTTAGCAGCTAATAGTGGTATAAGCTCTCTGAACTTTTTCCAACCAGTTCTGACTCTAGCTACAGTACTTTCAGAGCACCCTCCCCCACTGCTGATTTTATCGCCCAGGTAACGGAAGCTGTCCACTATTTCTATAGAACCCTCTGCGCAATTGAAAGAGCTAGTATTTTGTGGGCACTTGCTGCTACTTATTGCACCAGAACACCGGCCACATGTAAAATCTATGTTCTTAGTTAGCTTACCTGTGATCCCACTACATCTTTTATGCACCCATACTTTGCATTTAGGACATAAAATGGAGTTTCTACCTACGCCTTTCCTACACACCGAGCACGACCATTTCCCAGAAGGGACCGCCGCCTTGTTTTCTTTCCTACAAACTAGAACTTTGGTCTTAGCCAGGTTAATTTTAAGTCCTTTTGACTCTAGGCCGTGCTTCCATGTTTGGAATTTCTTCTCTAGCTCGGCCATTGATTCCGCTATGAGTGTCAGGTCATCTGCGTATAGGAGATCCCATGGGCAGCCTGTCTTGAACTCCTCTGTTATAGCCTGAAGGGCAATAATAAATAGTAGGGGGCTGAGAACAGAGCCCTGATGGACGCCAACTTTTACGCTAAACTCTTCACTATATTCGTTGTTAATTCTAACCTTGCTGACTGTTTCTTTATACATGGCTTGTATAGCCCTCACAAGCCATTCGTCAACGCCTAGTTTTCTAAGAGCCCACCAGATAATGGAGCGGGGGACTCTGTCGAAGGCTTTCTCCAGGTCGACAAAAGCTAAGTAGAGGGGGTTTACCTTTAGCTAGGTACTTCTCCTGTAGTTGTCGTACTATGAAAAGAGCGTCTGTGGTACTTTTGCCTGACACAAACCCGAACTGCATTTCATCTAGGTCAATTCTCTCTCTGATTAGTTGCGCTATTATTTTTTCCGTGACCTTCATGACCTGGTCGATTAATTTAATGCCTCTATAGTTACTCCTATCTAGGGCGTCTCCTTTACCCTTATAACAGTTAACGATGATGATGCTATGCCAGTCCTTCGGAACAACCCCATTCTGTACGACTTGGTTAACTACGCGGGTGACCATGGTGTGTCCCACCGTGCCAGATGCCTTCAGCATCTCAGCAACTATTTCCGAAGGCCCAGCCACCTTACCCGTCTTCATATCCTTGATTGCCTTACTTATTATACTCCCCTCGACTAACACTGCTGGTCCCTCTATCGGGTCGATATGGGGGAGACTGTCTTTCTCCCATTTATTCTCCTCATTTAGTAGCCTTTCATAGTGACACTTCCAATCTCCCTTCTTATCAGTGTCGGTGATGGCAAGTATGCCATCATCGTTAAGTACACACTTCTCCCCGACAATATCACCGTTTTCCTTGACGCATTGCCTGGCAATCCTGAACACCTCACGTTTTTGGTCATCGCGTTGTAGAACATGCTTGAACTTTCTTTCCTCAGCTTCCCTTCTTGCTAAGTACACTTGTCTCCTAGCTTCCCTCCTGGCCACTTGATAGTCTTCTCTACTTCCCCCATCCCGCCATACTTTCCAAGCCTGCTTTTTGGCCTTAATTGACCCCTCCACCTTACTGTTCCACCACCATGTTACTCTCCTCCTGCCTACAGGCCTGCTCCGGCCACAGACTTCGTCTGTCGCCAACAGCAGGTTTGCTTTCAGAAATTCCCACTCTCCCTCTATATTGTCCGACTCTAAATGTTCTTCCTTACTGTCGAAAGCATCAAGTAATATGCTTTGAAATTTATTCCTGGCTGTGGGGTCCTTTAGCTTCCATATTTTTCTCCTGAGGATAGTCCTCTTCTGCTGTCGAGTACGTCTCGTCCTGACTATGAGGTCGCTAATTATCAGTCTATGTTGGGAGGTGCATTCTTCATGGGGGAGGGATTTAGTGTTTACAACAGACACTCTGTCACGTCTTCTGGTAAGGATATAATCTACCTGGCTTGTGTGTTCCCCGGATCTATAGGTGATCAGGTGATTGTCACGTTTTTTGAAGTTAGTGTTACAGATAGTTAGGTTATTTGCATCACAGAATTCCAGGATTCTGGAGCCTTCCTCATTTCTAGTACCAAACCCATAGCCTCCATGGATTTCGTCGTAGCCGTCACAATGTTGTCCAACGTGACCATTTAGGTCGCCTGCGTAATTATATAGTCACTGTCGGATATTTGGGAGGTAGTTAGCATCAGTGTCTCATAGAATCTGTCTTTTATAGTGCCGGGCAGTCCGGATTGGGGTGCGTACGCAGATATTACTGTCACCGTAGTTCTATTGAGGACAAGTCGTATTTTAATTATTCTGTCGTTCACTCTATTTACGTCTATTATCTTATCTGCCCACTTTTCTGCTACCATGATTCCTACTCCACCCAGCCCATCGTCGTTTCCCACCCAGAAAAGCTTATAACATCGTTTTTTACCCTCAATGAACCTAGCAGACCCACCCATCCACCTGGTATCTTGAATACAACAAACATCGACCTCCTTACGTTCAAGCATTTCTACAACCTCGTTAGCGCGACCCTTTAGGGTGCCTACATTTATGGTACCAACTCTGAAGTTTTGGATTGCGTTTGGGGGTTGGGGGGGGGGGGGGGGGCGATGGGGTTATGTTAGCCGTCCGCGGTCGAAACAATGAGGAGTGCTCGCATATATATATATATACATATATATATATATATATATATATATATATATATATATATATACATATATATATACATATATATATATATATACATATATATATATATATATATATATATATATATATATCTGGCGTCACGCAGTAATACAGGGTACCCGACCTCCCATGGGTACATGCTGAAGCATATAAACAATATGTCCCCCCCCCCCCCCACCGCAAGGTGGTCGTGGAGGTGCCACGGCAAAAAAGCACCCAGCCCACACTGTAAAGTGGACGTGTAGGCGCCACGAAAAAGCACCCACCACTCACTGTAAATGAGGTTGGTGTTAGGAAGGGCATCCAGCTGTAGAAATCAAGCCAGATCAGTTCCTGTATGAGCAAGGCATGGTCAGCCGACTAGACACTGCCCACAACAGGACAACCCGTCTAACCCATGCTAGCATGGAAGAACGGACGTAAAACGGTGATGATGATGATGATGATGATATATATACTATATATATATATATACTATATATATATATATATATATATATATACTATATATATATATATATATACTATATATATATATATATATATATACTATATATATATATATATATATATATACTATATATATATATATATATACTATATATTTATATATATATATATATACTATATATATACTATATATATACTATATATATATACTATATATATATATATATATATACTATATATATACTATATATATATACTATATATATATATATATATATATATATATATATATATACTATATATATATACTATATATATATACTATATATATATATATATATATATACTATATATATATACTATATATATATACTATATATATATACTATATATATATACTATATATATATACTATATATATATACTATATATATATACTATATATATATACTATATATATATACTATATATATATATACTATATATATATACTATATATATATATACTATATATATATATACTATATATATATATACTATATATTATACTATATATATATATACTATATATTATACTATATATATATATACTATATATATATACTATATATATATATACTATATATATACTATATATATATACTATATATATATACTATATTTATATACTATATATATATATATGTGAAGGCGTGTGGCTGAGTGGTTAGAGAATTGGATTCGAAATCGTAAGGTTGTGAGTTCGATTCCTGGACCAGGCGATGCGTTATGTCCTTGGGCAAGACACTTTATTTCACGTTGCTCCTTCTACCTGGAGTTGCGACCGATAGATAGTATTAGCAATTGGAAAGACCAACGGAAACATTGTTCCCTCGGTCCGATTTGACGAAAGTCAATCGACCTTTCATATATATATTTACTATATATATATACTATATATATATATTTACTATATATATATACTATATATATATATTTACTATATATATATACTATATATATATACTATATATATATATATTATATATATATACTATATATATATATATATATATACTATATAGGAACAAGTAAGACCCCGACAGCTGAGCTCAAGCCGTTTCGACGGCTAATTCTGGACTGAATTAGCCGTCGAAACGGCTTGAGCTCAGCCGTCGGGGTCTTACTTGTTCCTATTACCCACTCTACTACCCTAAGTATTGAATACTTTGGTGCGTTATGGTCTAC